>CM075336.1:83816478-84368978 GCA_037788925.1 Mytilus galloprovincialis | reverse complement strand
AAATCCGATTTAGAAAGGTTGGGATTAGTTTTGGTGCAAGATAATATCAACTAGTTGCAAGTTCAAATGTTAGAATGTCTAGGTTTTTAATAGGATATGTACATGTTGGGAGGGGTTTTAAGACTAACGGAAAACGCAGGTTCGTTGGATGAACCATTGGAAATGTTTGAAAGTGAGTCAGTAAATGACCAAAACAAAAGCTCAAATTACCGAGGGCAGTCAAGACCCTGATTACATTAGCTTAGCCTTAGCATGGACCAGACACTGATCTTTTAACTTCATCTCAGCCTGTTGCAGACATTGATCACATTTACCTAACCTCAGCCAGGTTAAGACAGTAATCATATAAACCTAACCCCAGTCCGGTTACAAAACTGGTCACAATAACATCACTTTAGCCCGAGTGAGACACTGGTCACGTTAACTTAACCTAAATCCGGGGGAGGAACTCATCACATTAAGTTAACATCAGTCGAGTCAGGACACTGATTATACTAACTCAGGCCGGAAGAAACACTGATAACATTCATTTAACTTCAGTCCAGAAGAGACACGGATCACAATGATCGTACATAAGCCGGGTTGAGACACAGATCACATTAAATTAACATCACCTCAGTCCAATTAAGGGGGCTCCTGGGTATAAATCATTTTTTTTTTCTAAAATAGGATTTAGCTATATTTTTTCATAAATGAACTTTATCATATACCTAAAAGAAAAATGAAATAAAAAAATGGGGTCACCGTTCATTTAACTCGCAATCTGCCTCGGGAAGAAGCATACATTTCTGTTAATGTCCTTTTTTCCTGTTGAGCTATTAGGAGAAATAGAGGTAATGTCAAAATAAAAAAGTAACCTAATTACAGAAATTGCTTAAATTTTACAATTATTTAGTTTATGTACAGCTTATTTGAAAACAATAATAAAAAATATAGGTCACCGATGAGTTAAAAAAGATATTTCAAATTTAATGCCAGAAAAATGGCATTTTTGCACCAAAGGGAGATAATTTGGAGCTTTTTCAATGATTTAAACATTTGAAAAGTCATCAGGGGCCAAACCAAATCGGTTTTTTGGGTTGATTTTTGTACCATATTATAAAGTAATAACTTATAGTGTAATAAATAAAATATGTAATGAAAAAATAAAAACTTTTTTGCTGAAATATTTGTACCCACAAGCCACCTTAAGAAGCTCATTATATTAACTTGGACTCAGCCTTTTGCAGACATTGATCACATTTACTTAACCTCAATCAGGTCAGGACAGTGATCACATTAACCTAACATCAGTCCTTGCGGTCATAAAACTTTCGAGTCAGTTTTTTGTACTCGTACTCAAAAATCAACCAATCAAATTGCTGGATTTCATGTTTCGAGCATGATTTTTGTGCTCCGAGCACTGAGCAAAGTTTTATACCTTCAAGGCCAGGCCGATTGAGACACACTAACTAGCTTCAGCCAGTAGGGATACTAATCACATCAACTTTACCTCATCAAAGTTAAGATACTTATCATATCAACTTAGCATAAACCCGATTGAGACATATATCACATTAACTGAATGTCAGCCCAGACAAGACATTGGTCACATTTACTTTACTTCAGCCCAGTTCAGATACTGATCACATTAACTTAACCTCGGTCCAGTAGAGATACTGATCACATTAACTCAACATCAGCTTGGTGTAGGTTCCACTTTACATCTTATTGTAGGGGTTGGTTTGTTTGGTTTACCAAAGTAATGTAAAGTTGGCTATGTTGACATTTCTTTCATGTCATAAGAATATGTTAAATACCTGATTGATAGATGTACGCATAACAAATAGGTGTTTCACAATACTAAAACTTCAGTCTAAAGCAAAAATTTCAAAGAAAATTTAACACTGAGATAATGTAATAACAATTAACATTATTAAAAATTTTTTTAACATATTTATATTTTATAATATAATCTAATTTGTTTTAGAAATGAAACAATATTTGTGACTCGAACACTATCAAATCAATCAAACCCAATGTTGACATAGAAATGATTACTACGAATATCATCAGAGTCAATGCAATCAATTAAACTATGTTTAAGAGTATACAAGCATTTGCAAGGTATACTAATCAGTTAAATAAAATGGCTAATGTAATGGATTCACACAACACAATAGTTCAATACAATTCATCAAACAAATTAAAGATTCTAATATGACGTGCTTCTTTCGCTTTGTAAACTGCACCGTGATAAAATTATCGATATATCTATACTAGCGCAGACTCAGAGATATACATTATGATGGCTGTTACAATATACGTTCCACGTAAATCCACATGTATTGGAACCTATTTGGAAACCCTTTGCTGATTTTATTATTTTTAAATTGCAATTTAAAAAAAAACTGTTATACTTATTGGGACGCATAATAAAATGAAGCAATGTACAAGAGCTCGGAGAAATCAACAAAATGAAAATAAAAGAAAATTCTGCGAAAGTCTGTTAAAGATTTTGGCACATTTCAGTCATTTCAAAACATGACGTCATACAAATAAAAAACGCTAGAGTAGAAGGTTTTCTATTACGCGAGCCATACAAATTCGTATAATATTGTATTTAAATTGATTTTTTAGGTAGATTTTGTTTAATTTTCGACTGTTTTGCATAATTGCATATTTACTGATTTCAGCAAGTCGACATAGCGGCTCCATAGTTACGAAATTTCAATTTTGAATCTGACGGTAGTTTACGAGAAAAACATGTAAATTAAAACTGGCAAATGTTGGGTTTCAGAATTAAAAGAATTAAACAGATATTAACTTTGGTTATCGTTGTTCCATAAACTAAATATTAAAGATAATTGTTATTTTTGGTTACCCTATACACATCGCAATATTCCGCAATGTTGCTAGAAACTCAGTCTAAGCATACTCATTCAGCTGTCATACCAAAAGAAAATCAATCAAAATATAGACCCCAAGTGTGAATGTGGTCAATTAGAAACTGTGGAACATTATTTACTAATTTGAGTAGGAATAGAACCTAATCAGACCTCTTTTCTCGAATCTCCTGTTAATTGATGTTTCCCCGTATGCATTCCTCTGTAATTCTTCATTCCGACAACTTTCAAACACAGGCACGATTATGTTTTTTTGAATACAAAAATTGCGCACCTTGTACATAAATATCAAACTTGGTAAATCGAAAAAAACTCGGAATGGTTATATAAAAAAACCTTCAATGTTAGAAGCGTATATGTTAACTTCTCTAGATGTACTTTGTTTTACATGTATGCGTCGTGAAGTTACTGTTTTGTTGGTGTTTATCAAAAATCTAATTATTATATTCTTGTAAAAATATAAGTGCCGTACACATTCAAAATACGTCAGTACAATTTGCCATATGCATATATAGGTACGTAATGTACCTATTGCTAAAGATACATTGAATTTTGAGGACATGACCGGAATGATTGATGATTTACATATTTTCTTAATGATTTGTAAAATATCGATATAATTAAGAACCTATTAAAGTCTATACATGTAGAAAATTAAGGAAATAAGTATTATATTATAATTTGATTGGCTGATCTTGTTGTCGAGTATCCAGATTCTGTTTCGTTTCTTGAAAGTCATTTTGGTGTATTTTTTGTTGTTAGATTGCTGTATAGTTGACTCTCTTTTCATTCACATATTTTATCCAATTCTGGAACATGTATATTATATAAAAACATTTTTTCTTTTATTCTCTGCAAATTAACCTATCAAAACGATTGTCATTCTCTCCATCGGCTCAAAGAGGAATATCTCTCATAAACGTTTCCAGTTCGCGGAAACCGCGACGTCATAAACCGCTGACGGCATAGTACTTTTGCGTTTGTATATACGCATAAACAATAGAGGGATTTGTCTTTAATTATGATGGTTACATCTGGTCACCCCATAAATATTTTGTGATATCTGATCACCTGACATATATATTGGCGTTGGTAACTTCTGGTCACCCTACTAAGATATTAAAGATGATGATTACATCTAGTCACCCTAAACAGATATTTTTATGCTGTATACCTGTGGTCACCCTGTCTACTTAAATGTCTTCATCTTCAGTTTCGATAGATTAATCTCCTGAGTGTGCACTTTTCAAAACATGAACTTACTCATAACATTAGTATTTTACTCTTATATCTAAAGCAGAGAGCATCTAAAAATAATGGTGAATAACACCAAACAAAATCACCGTTTTCGTATAGCTTTATTTGCATGTGCCATAAATTTGTACTTTAAAGGTACAATTGTTTAGCCTTTGCATAATAATTCAATCGAACCGATTTATTTATTGAGGAAACATAGTTTCATCAGAATTACAATTCTGGGTATTTGTTAAGTTTGAACATATTTTATTTGTTCAAGTACAAATTGGATAAGACACAAGTCAAACAGACTTATGAAGTCTTCTCCATTTAACATTTATAGCAATATAATATAAAAATATATGTATGGGCATGCATGTATAGAATGGTATTTATTAAGTACAACAACATAAATATATACAACTCGTCTAAACATCAACCAAACAATGTTAGATCTGTAAATTTGCTTTCGCAAATTTTTTGTTCTTCCCTCGCCGGGATTCGAATCCATGCTACTGAGATATCGTAATACCAAATCGCCTGCACTGTAGCCGTCCCGCTAGACCACACGACCACCTGGGCTTCACAATAATAAAGCTTTTGGTGGTCGTGTGTTACCTTTCCTCGTCAGTTTTAATCTAGCGTCGTACTACAGTACATGATATATAAGGCATGGAGATGTTATTGTTACATATCAGCTCAATTATCTATAGTAAAGGATCCTACAAATTAATGCAAGATACAGTCACAGAAAATAATCATATTTATAAGTACGTCTGAGCCAGTGACAACTCTACAACAGACTTATCCATCGGATCACCAGCAATGATGGTGATACATGGCTGTGTACATTATGTATATACAACTTGTCTAAACATCAACCCAACAATGTTAGATCTGTAAATTTGCTTTCGCTAATTTTTTGGTCTTCCCTCGCCGGAATTCGAACCCATGCTACTGAGATATCGTGACACCAAATCGCCTGCACTGTAGCCGTTCCGCTAGACCACACGACCACCTGGGCTTCACAATAATAAAGCTTTCAGTGGTCGTGTTTTACCTTTCCTCGTCAGTTTTAATCTAGCGTCGTACTACACTATGTGATATATAAGGCATGGAGATGTTATTTTGTTACAGATCAGCTCAATTATCTATAGTAAAGGATCCTACAAATTTATGCAAGATACAGTGTCATTTATATTTATTGTTCTTCCCTCGCCGGGATTCGAACCCATGCGACTGAGATATCATGAAACCAAATCGCCTGCACTGTAGCCGTCCCGCTAGACCACACGATGGTGATACATGGCTGTGTACTTTTTTAATTATTTCATCATGAAATTTCTTTTCTATACTGTTTTCCATCTTAACACTTTAGTTTTTACTACTTAAATGAACAGTTTTGTTCATATATTTGATATATTAAATGTACTCACATATTGAGAGTTTATACCTTTAGGCAAAGTAATGAATTAAATGTTAAAAGGGAAACAATTTGTTGTGAACTTCAGATAGGCCAAGGTAAAATAATGATTTGTACAAGTTATTATCTTTTTCTCCACAAAATTTGTACAGGTTATTACTTGTACAATTATATTCATACAAGTAATAACCAGTATGATGGCATCATACAAGTAATTACTTGTATGAAAATTTTGTACAATAACCTGTACAAAATAATAACATGTACACGACATATACATGTATATAATGTACTGTAGTACGACGCTAGATTAAAACTGACGAGAAAAGGTAACACATGACCAGCGGAAGCTTTATTGTTTTGAAGCCCAGGTGGTCGTGTGGTCTAGCGGGTCGGCTACAGTGAACGAGATTTGGTGTCACGATATCTCAGTAGCATGGGTTCGGATCCCGGCGAGGGAAGAACGAAAAATTTGCGAAAGCAAATTTACAGATCTAACATTGTTGGGTTGATGTTAAGACGAGTTGTATATACATAATGTACTCAGCCATGTATCACCATCATTGCTGGTGATCCGATGGATAAATCTGTTGTAGAGTTGTCACTGACTCAGACGTACTTATAAATAAAGTTAATTGAATTTTGAGAGTCAATAGGATATACGGATCATATAAACCGAAAGGAAAATATGATACAAGCCGAAACGAAAAAATATAAACAAGTCTAAATTGAAAACTACGGTCAAACCTATGATTGCGTTGAATAAAATCCGCAATTTTTATACGTGTGCATGTAAAACAAATTTCGTTGTAGGAGGGTCTAAATACAGCACAAACAACATTTTCAAAAGACCAAAAAAGTGAAAAAGTATATTTAAACAAAACGCATTTGACTAACAGGTCGAACAACTGATGTTCTTTAACCCCGCTGACTGCCATTTGCGATTGCCAAATAAAATTGATCACAAGATGTAACAAAATGGATCTTAATAAAACTTTAAAACTAAACAGAAAACAATTAACTAGTGGCCAAGATGTTATGCCACAAACATAAGGTGTGAATATGTTTTTTGTACACCAGATCCGGATTTCGACAATAAATTTCTCGTCAGTGATGATAGGGATCGAAACGGTATTTGGAAGGCCATATATAGTTTACCCTCATTTTTAGATAGACTCTTGAATTTAAAGAGTCAATATGGTGAACGGATCATATAAACCGGAGGGAAAATATGATACAAGCCCAAACGAAATAATATAAACAAGTCTAAATTGAAAACTACGTTCAAGCCTATGATTGCGTTGGATAAAAGCCGCAATTTTTACACGTGTGCATGTAAAACAAATTTCGTTGTAGAAGGGTCTAAATACAGCACAAACAACATTTTCCAAAAGACATAATAAGTGAAAAAGTATATTTAAACAAAACGCATTTGACTAACAGCATGAACAGGTCGAACAACTGATGTTCTTCAACCCTGCTGACTGCCATTGGCGATTGCCGTATAAAATTGATCACAAGATGTAACAAATGGATCTTAATATTACTTTAAAACTAAACAGAAAACAATTAACTAGTGACCAAGATGTTATGCCACAATATATATACAAGTCTTTATTGAAAACTACGTTCAATCCTATGATTGCGTTGGATAAAAAACACAATTTTTATACGTGTGCATGTGAAACAAATTTTGTTCTAGAAGGGTATATATATATATCAATATGGATCAAAAGACGGAAAACTGAAAGAAAAAAATAATAATACAGAAAACACAAAATATTTGGAAAACAAAAACACAAAAAAATATAAATCAATTGCTTTAAAAAAGCAATTGTAGGGGGTCTTTCCCCCTGTAAAATTAATTGAATTGGGGGGTGTTGGTTTGTTTGTTTGTTTGTTTGTTTCTGTATGGGGTCTATATTATTGTTACCGGAGAAGTTTCATGTTTAGTTTGGAAAGTTTTTCTTTTATTTTAGGTACAGCGCGCGCGCCACATCACGTGACACGGGTTTATAATAACGAAAAGATAGTCTTTTTATTTCTTTTTAGGTGGGGACGTTAAACAGACAACATCTATAGAGATGGAATGTACACAATGTAATTTCTTTTGTCATTGTAGGAAATTGACATTTTGATGACAGTTCACAAGTAGTGCATGTTATGGATTTAATTGATCCGGTGTAACTTTAAAACACATTTCTTGATTATTTTTCTGATAATGTACATTTTTCAGCACCTGTTTGTAACACAGATTAGTATTTCAAACTCGGAGCGGACATTTTATTGTAGGTTTTTACTGAGATTTACGGACCTAGCAAGCTATTTTTACGGCATTGCCAATTCTTTTCTCTAGGAAAAGCTTTGAGAGATATCTGCACCAAGTTTTTTTATAAACGTTTAGTACATGTATGCCCTGCTGACTGCAAATTTTGAGGTCGATTGTACTTGTAGTTTCAGAGAACATGTGGATTTTTTTTCAGAAGTGACGTAAGAACAATATTAAATTTCAATTTTTCTTGAATAATTGAGAGTTTGTTCCTTCAATAAACTGTCATGATTAAACAGTCATACAGATTGATTGATTGATTGATTGATTGATTGATTGATTGATAAGTTGGTTAGTTGGTTGGTTGGTTGGTTGATTGGTTGGTTGGTTAAACACGTTGGATAGGGTCAATTGAAACACGGAAAAAGAAACAAAGAAGATCTTGGACCCTATATTAAACACATGAGACGGAAACATGATTGATTGATCATGATCATGATTGATTGATTAGTTGATTGATTGATTAATTGATTAGTTGGTTGGTTGGTTGGTTGGTTAAACACGTTGGATAGGGTCAATTGAAACACGGAAAAAGAAACAAAGAAGATCTTGGACCCTATATTAAACACATGAGACGGAAACATGATTGATTGATCATGATCATGATTGATTGATTGATTGATTGATTGATTGATTGATTGATTAGTTGGTTGGTTGGTTGGTTGGTTGGTTAAACACGTTGGATAGGGTCAATTGAAACACGGAAAAAGACACAAAGAAGATCTTGGACCCTATATTAAACACATGAGACGGAAACATGATTGGTTGATCATGATCATGACTGATTGATTGATTGATTGATTGATTGATTGATTGATTGATTGATTAGTTGGTTGGTTGGTTAAACACATTGGATAGGGTCAAGTGAAACACGGAAAAAGACACAAAGAAGATCTTGGACCCTATATTAAACACATGAGACGGAAACATGATTGGTTGATCATGATCATGATTGATTGATTGATTGATTGGTTGATTGGTTGGTTGGTTGGTTGGTTGGTTGAACCCTATAAGAAACACATGAGACGGAAACATGATTGATTGATTGATCATGATCATTATTGGTTGATTGATCATGATCATGATTGATTGATTGATTGATTGATTGATTGATTGGTTGGTTGGTTGGTTGGTTGGTTGGTTGGTTGGTTGGTTGGTTGGTATGTTGGTTGGTTGGTTGAAATTCAAACACACATAAAACTGTTTAAATAGTGCCAAAACCACATAATTTGATGACCTTGACCTTTGACCTTGTAACCTTCGTCAAGGTCATTGCTCCACAAGGTCATTGCAAAAGACCCTATGGGTCAAGGACCTTTTGTTTAAGAGTTTTGCCTAAAAATGGCCTTTTAAAAACCATCGATGGGAGTTATGTCCCTTACATGATGGTAAAATTAATATAGTCATAATGTAAAAAAAGTTGCCCCTTGAAGTACCAAGCATTTTTCACTGCTTAATTTTTTTGTATCTATAACCGTTCAAGAGTTATAGGGAAATCAAAGACATATGAAAATCTAAAATATGACCTTGACCTTTGACCTTGACCTAATTTTCTAAGTTAGGAATCAGGGGACTCAAATAAAAACATTCCAGGGTTATACGGTTGACGGTTTATGAGTTAAAAAAAACATACCGACAAATTTATTCCGAAAAGATAGATAACTCCTATAAAATTTCTTCGAATCGCTTCGATCCAAATACGCCAAAAATTACTGAGGATGTAACGAACAATTTTGTAAAATAAATTTGTCATAATCTTTAACGGTTGCGAAGGAGATGCCATAACAAGGAAAACAGTGTTTGGGGAGATAACTCCTACAAAGAAAAGTATTCGTTTACGCAGGGTAAATTTCAAAAGCGCATAAACTGTTCGATATTATATACAAAATATCTAAGCGACATATTGCGAAACAAATGTTTATCGCAAGAACAAAATTAGGCGGAAGAAAAAGAAAAAATAATCAGAAGAAAAACAATAGGTCTTTCCACAGAAAAGTGGAAAGACCTAATAAAATTGAAAATTAAAAAAACGGGGAAAAAGGGTAGGGAGAATTTTACTTAGATGTTGAGGATGATGATGTATATGCGATCATGGTTTGCTTTCTAGACAATTTGAAATCTTTCCGAACTTTTAATAAACTCGAAGACATTTTGGAAATGGTTTGGTTATGCTCTAGAGAAAGAAGACATTACCAAAAGGTAGTAGTTCTATATTAATTTTACAACATTTGGAAGCCAGCGCAGAATTTCAAACATTTTATTTCGTATGTCTGAATCTTCACGATTAACACCACAGCGGCAAGAAGGGTCAGAAATAATATTGACCCTATATAGACCATAGATCATTTAGTTAAAATTTTGGATTTTTAGGGAAATTCTATTTGAACAAATGGTTTAAAAAATACAATGATATTGTTTTAGTGTTAAGTCATTGATACTATGAGAGAAAACAATGGAATAAAACAAACTTCAGTCAGAACTACGAAATGATAATTAATATTATTGTATAATTACTTGAATTGATTATTGTGGTTTGATTAACAAGATGGAAAGGGTATTTTTTAAGTGATGATCTTTGACCTTGTTTAAGACATAATGGCACAAGCGTATATATTTGCAGCATCCGTTTTCAAAAGTACACAATTCTCGATCGATAATTCTGGGGTTTTTTTGTCTAAAGTACGCACAAAGTGTCGTTAGATTAAAGGGAATTCATCAATTTTCATAAAAAAAACAAGTGTAATAAAAAATATTGTTTTCCTTATTTTCATTACACTGTATATAAATTATGTTGTCTCTTTTATTCCTTTAAAATCAATCCACGTCTTTTTCCAAGAAAGAGTCACTTACTCACATTTTACTCTTATATCTTTTTAAATATACATGTCTGCTTAAAATTATGTAATTATTTTACTGTCGAATTTCATAGCTTAAGAAATATATATCTAAGTTGTTTGACATAAATGACTGTATAACTGACTAAATGTGCTCATTCATGTACTAACACTAATTCTAACCCCAAATGACTCTGCTAAACTTTCGTTGTATTTCCGTGTTTATAACTTTTCTGTGGAGTCAGAAGCGGAGGACAAACAACTATTCTTTATATGTTTTGCACGTGTATTTGTCGTTGTTGATATCTAACACCTTTTTTAACGCTTGTTTCATATTTTGGATTTGTTTGCCAAATCTCGTCTAACATTCAACTATTTATCTTCAAGATGACACTGTGGTAGCTGTGTTGTTTGATCTTAGAAAGATCTAATTAACCAGGATCCTTTCTGTGTTCTAAAAGCCCTGCATTCTAAGTTTTGTGGAAAAAAGTAAAATCATAAAAATTGAGGAAATTTAGGAAAACAAAACGGAAAGTCCCTTTTTAAATGGCAAAATCAAAAGCTCAAACACATCATACAAATAAAAAATATCAACTGTTATATTTATGAAGTTGTGCGGGTATTGTCCAATGTGAAAAAGGGTGGATTAAACCGGGTTTAAAACTAGCCAAACCTATTACTTGTATGACAGTTGCATAACATTCCATTATATTGACAACGATGTGTAAACAAAACCAACAGACATTGCATTCTCAATTTTATACATAGTTATCAAAAGTACCAGGATTATAATTTTATACGCCAGACGCGCGTTTCGTCTACATAAGACTCATCAGTGACGCTCAAATCAAAATAGTTAAAAAGCCAAACAAATACAAAGTTGAAGAGCATTGAGGACCCGAAATTCCAAAAAATTGTGCCAAATACGGCTAAGGTAATCTACTCCTGGGGTAAGAAAATCCTTAGTTTTTCGAAAAATTCAAAGTTTTGTAAACATAAAATTTATAAAAATGACCATATAATTGACATTCATGTCACCACCGAAGTGCTGACTACTGGGCTGGTGATACCCTCGGGGACGAAACGTCCACCAGCAGTGGCACCGACCCAGTGGTGTAAATAGTTATCAAAAGTACCAGGATTATAATTTTATACGCCAGACGCGCGTTTCGTCTACATAAGACTCATCAGTGACGCTCAAATCAAAATAGTTAAAAAGCCAAACAAATACAAAGTTGAAGAGCATTGAGGACCCGAAATTCCAAAAAATTGTGCCAAATACGGCTAAGGTAATCTACTCCTGGGGTAAGAAAATCCTTAGTTTTTCGAAAAATTCAAAGTTTTGTAAACAGAAAATTTATAAAAATGACCATATAATTGACATTCATGTCAACACCGAAGTGCTGACTACTGGGCTGGTGATACCCTCGGGGACGAAACGTCCACCAGCAGTGGCATCGACCCAGTGGTGTAAATAGTTATCAAAAGTACCAGGATTATAATTTTATACGCCAGACGCGCGTTTCGTCTACATAAGACTCATCAGTGACGCTCAAATCAATATAGTTAAAAAGCCAAACAAATACAAAGTTGAAGAGCATTGAGGACCCGAAATTCCAAAAATTTGTGCCAAATACGGCTAAGGTAATCTACTCCTAGGGTAAGAAAATCCTTAGTTTTTCGAAAAATTCAAAGTTTTGTAAACAGAAAATTTATAAAAATGACCATATAATTGACATTCATGTCAACACCGAAGTGCTGACTACTGGGCTGGTGATACCCTCGGGGACGAAACGTCCACCAGCAGTGGCATCGACCCAGTGGTGTAAATAGTTATCAAAAGTACCAGGATTATAACTTTATACGCCAGACGCGCGTTTCGTCTACATAAGACTCATCAGTGACGCTCAAATCAAAATAGTTAAAAAGCCAAACAAATACAAAGTTGAAGAGCATTGAGGACGCGAAATTCCAAAAAATTGTGCCAAATACGGCTAAGGTTATCTACTCCTGGGGTAAGAAAATCCTTAGTTTTTCGAAAAATTCAAAGTTTTGTAAACAGAAAATTTATAAAAATGACCATATAATTGACATTCATGTCAACACCGAAGTGCTGACTACTGGGCTGGTGATACCCTCGGGGACGAAACGTCCACCAGCAGTGGCATCGACCCAGTGGTGTAAATAGTTATCAAAAGTACCAGGAGAATAATTTTATACGCCAGACGCGCGTTTCGTCTACATAAGACTCATCAGTGACGCTCAAATCAAAATAGTTAAAAAGCCAAACAAATACAAAGTTGAAGAGCATTGAGGACCCGAAATTCCAAAAAATTGTGCCAAATACGGCTAAGGTAATCTACTCCTGGGGTAAGAAAATCCTTAGTTTTTCGAAAAATTCAAAGTTTTGTAAACAGAAAATTTATAAAAATGACCATATAATTGACATTCATGTCAACACCGAAGTGCTGACTACTGGGCTGGTGATACCCTCGGGGACGAAACGTCCACCAGCAGTGGCATCGACCCAGTGGTGTAAATAGTTATCAAAAGTACCAGGATTATAATTTTATACGCCAGACGCGCGTTTCGTCTACATAAGACTCATCAGTGACGCTCAAATCAAAATAGTTAAAAAGCCAAACAAATACAAAGTTGAAGAGCATTGAGGACCCGAAATTCCAAAAAATTGTGCCAAATACGGCTAAGGTAATCTACTCCTGGGGTAAGAAAATCCTTAGTTTTTTCGAAAAATTCAAAGTTTTGTAAACAGAAAATTTATAAAAATGACCATATAATTGACATTCATGTCAACACCGAAGTGCTGACTACTGGGTTGGTGATACCCTCGGGGACGAAACGTCCACCAGCAGTGGCATCGACCCAGTGGTGTAAATAGTTATCAAAAGTACCAGGATTATAACTTTATACGCCAGACGCGCGTTTCGTCTACATAAGACTCATCAGTGACGCTCAAATCAAAATAGTTAAAAAGCCAAACAAATACAAAGTTGAAGAGCATTGAGGACCCGAAATTCCAAAAAATTGTGCCAAATACGGCTAAGGTAATCTACTCCTGGGGTGAGAAAATCCTTAGTTTTTCGAAAAATTCAAAGTTTTGTAAACAGAAAATTTATAAAAATGACCATATAATTGACATTCATGTCAACACCGAAGTGCTGACTACTGGGTTGGTGATACCCTCGGGGACGAAACGTCCACCAGCAGTGGCATCGACCCAGTGGTGTAAATAGTTATCAAAAGTACCAGGATTATAATTTTATACGCCAGACGCGCGTTTCGTCTACATAAGACTCATCAGTGACGCTCAAATCAAAATAGTTAACATATAACAAATGTCAAAAAGGGTACAACACTCAACAGTGTGTTATAATCTTAATCCCTGTTAAAACAAACAAATATGTAATAGAGAAACACAAAAGGGCATATATAAACAAAGCACATAAGAAAAAATAAAAAAAAAAAAAAGTATTGAACAGATAAATCATGTTAAGAGGGGGGGGGGGGGGTATTTGTGAAAAAATACCAGTCGAGAGAAAATTGAATAGCGCGTACCGTATGGCGAGGGAAATTCATTACAAAATTTGAATTTTTTTAAATAATAAGGCTTTTCTACCTCAGACATAGATTACCTTAGCTGTATTTGGCAACACTTTTAGGAATTTTGGATCTCAATGCTCTTCAACTTTGTACTTTATTTGGCATTTTTTACTTTTTTTTATTCGAGCGTCACTGATGAGTCTTTTGTAGACGAAACGCGCGTCTGGCGTATATACAAAATTTAGTCCTGGTATATATGATGAGTTTATCTACACCGTGTATCATCAATACAGCGGATATAGGTACTAACTAAGCGGGTGTAATCGATTTTGACCTCACACGGTAACGAAAATCTTAGTTTTGTTCACATAATATCAATTTGTATCAATCTAAACATAATTGTTGTTTTAAGATTTGGTCGTAGTTTAATGATAAGAGATGTCTCATAATATTCCAAATTAGGAACGATTACTAAAAACATGTGCAAATACTGGTCAAAGAAGTTGGCACTCGTCTCATCCGATATAATTATATTTTCAATGCAACTCTTTTTCTGATAAAAGGCCACTATGTGTGTGTAATAAGTATAACTGCTTCAATAATTGGCATTGAAATCTTTCAATATTTTATTCCGAAAAAAAGCGTTGTGTACGATGTTTAGCTGACCACATAAATCCTTCTGTACGGTGCATAGTTAAGTTGCTGTACACCGTACACAAAAATTAAATTTTCATACTCGTTTATTACCCAACAATTTTCAAGGAATGAGTAATCACAGGTAGGTTTATGATTGGTAACTATAACTCTTGCCTTGTATTAGATTTCTCTCAGATAAAACATGTAAATGTCTCGACAATTGTATCGAAATTGAAAGTTCGTGTTGACATTCACAACTATTTACGCATTTACAAGTTGATTGTTCTTATTAGAATATCTAAGTTGTCTTATAAATAGGAAAAGATCGATGCAAAATTATTTTTGAGCAGGACTTTTAGATGTTGAGAAATGTATACTGAATGTTGATAAAACAATTCAAAGATTTTCGATCATGCCCGCTTGGTAAGTACCTATAACTGCTGTGCGATGCTACACGCTGCTCAAGAACATGCTATATATGTTTGATTACACCGAATGTTAACGTTCAAAAACGCATTGATGATCGTGACGTTACAAACGTCCAGTCGGATAGAGTATTTTTTGGCAAATACCACGGCAGAGAAGGTAAAATAGTCATATCCTATTTGCATATACCCCGGCGGCGTTAAAAAATGAACGATATTCATTTGATAATAGTAACTTGCTGAAAATTACACTGGCTTTCAACCAATCAAAATCCAGGATTCTTACATAAGGTGTAATTAACAGAAAAATACCATAGAAAAATAACACAATGTCGGGATGTACAATTACCAATCCACGTCAAATAGATATCACAAAAAAAAACTTAACAAATGATTTTTATGAAATATTTTTTTATGTTTGACATATTTGTTTTTCGTTAATATTTTTTTGTACATAATTAGGCCGTTAGTTTTCTCGTTTGAATGGTTTTACATTTGTCTTTTTTTTTTTTTGGGGGGGGGGGGGCTTTGCTGATTGTTGAATGTTGTACGGTGACCTATATTTTTTGATTTCTGTGTCATTTGGTCTCTTGTGTAGATTTATTTTTTCATTTGCAATCATACCATATTTTTTTTTATAAACAGTCAAAGTGATATTCATAATGACAAATAAAAGAGGGACACAAGATACCAAAGGGACAATCAAACTCATAAATCAAAAATAAACTGACAACGCCATGGCTAAAAATGAAAAAGACAAACAGACAAACAAAAACTAGGTGTGATCTCAAGTGCTCCGGAAGGGTAAGCAGATCCTGCTCCTTATGCGGCACCCGTCGTGTTGTTTATGGGATTAAAATAAACTATTAAGAGATAGAATATATTTTTAAAATTTAGTCTTTTTTCTTATATATGACTAATGTCTTAAACATGAAATGGTATGAATGAAGCAGTATGGCATTGAAGTGAGTACAATTTACAACATCCAGAGATGTTTTGTTCGAAAATGCATTCTATGTATAGGGTGCATTTTCTCAATAATGACTTTAATTTATAAAACAAAGGACCATGTTCCGATTGATTGTAATAGTTATACGAAATCCTGAAAAGCCGATTTTCAATATCAGACTGGGATTGGTTCATCCTTTTACGCAATATGTGTCGAGTTTCACCAATATAAAGTTACAAATAACATTATCCGTTGATCAGTACAGAGGTCATCTTAATTTAATTAAAAGCGGTTACACGTTAAATCACTATTTAACTCTAGGGTTGTGAATAGCGTTTCGCATGTCCTGCGTGATCACTGTTCCTTATTTTCTGAATGCAAGTTTAGATAATGAAAACCTTTTTACTAGTTCACGGGCTATTTAATACAGTAGTGGTTAAATTATTTTTTTTTTAATCTTTAAAGAATTTTTGAAGAAATGAGTTGCTATATTTACCAGGAGTTGTTGCATAAATCCTTAGGATATCTGCATCAATTTGTGATTCGTGTATTACACTAGAAGAATCATGGTAAACAGTTTCATGTGACCCATTACTGCATGAAATGATACGTTTACAAAATTTATTCATATATTAAATTTCTAGTTTTGAATTTAAGGTCTGATTTATTAAGAATTATTTCAGTAATTTTATTAATGTTTCACTATTTTGTTAAATTTCTTATTTTCTTAAATTAAATTCCGATTTATGGGTTTTTAAATTTGTTATTTATTTGAAAAATAAGACGGTACTGTGTTATGATATTGTAATTATTGTATTTATTTATGTTGGCCTGATTTGTATTGTGTGGCCTGATAGTTGTTTACAGAATAATCTAAGAACTGTGCAGTTTAGAAACCACTGGAACAATTACAGAATGATTGGAACTTTCCAGAATGATCCTAATAAAAGATGTGTTATATAAACTTCTACAGTTTACTAGAAACTTCTGTTGTAACTTTCTAGGATGTTCCATTATAGACTGTTCTAGAATCTTCCATGACAACTATATATATACAGACACTAAAGTTAAACTCTCACTCTTGGACTTACTCTTGGACTTAGACTTAGACATCGATAGACACTAATATTCATAACATTTGGATTGACACTTTTATTCTACAAACAACATCATACTGGATTGTGACCGTAGTAGTGAACGTAATATTCAGATTGGATTCCGAAAGATATCCGGATACAGACAAAGATAAAAGATTGGACTCATATTTTGACAGTTAAGTTGACAATAATATTTGTTTAATACTTCTTGTAAACTTTTGTATAATAAATATTGTTAAATTTTATTATTGATTTGTGTCTTTTGTTGGCTACAATTTAAAGGCGATTTCTGGCCGTAACAACTGCAATTTAGTTTATGACACACTTTCTCTGTCAAAGGAGACAAACAAGGATCGCACACACTCGTAACAGTTTTCCACTTTACATAAAAGAATTTTGACAAGCAGTAAAGTCTTTTAATTAATAAGATATACATATAAATGTATACATAAAAGGAAACAATTGAGTTGAGAAGTACTAGAATATCCAAGGCAAACTAATAATATGAGTTCTTTGTATGACTGAATGTTTCAATCGATGATCAATCCAGTTAAAAAAAAACATTTTTTCACAAACGAATGCCACGCATTCAAAGAAATTGTAGGTTACTCAAATATGATCAGAAAAAAATGGCAAAAGATACCAGAGGAACATTCAATCTCATAGATTGAAAATAAACTGACAACAACATAGCTATAAAAAAAGAAAAAGTAAAACCGACACAGACACATAATAGTATACAAGAAACAACATAGAAAATTAAAAACTAAGCAACATGTACCCAATTTACTGCGATCTTAAAAAGAAAGTTGATATATAAACTGCCGTCAATTATTGTGTGGTTATAAGTTGTGACGTTTATAATAAAAATGAATAATTGATTCTAAAACAGAAGAGAATAAAAAAAGTAATATGAAAATGTACATGTATGTGCATAAGAACTCCCCCCCCCCCCCCAAAAAAAAAAAAAAAAACCAACAATATCACAAACACACACTCGCTCAGAAATAGGAATAGTCGGTGCATAATCAATCCACTGCCAATGGTTTATCAAAAGAGTACAGCAGTAAGGAAAACACACAATCTATACATTTTCCTACATGTATCTCGTGAAGAAATGCAAATTTCATTAGACTTGGTCCAAATACTTGTTTATTGTTCAATATTTTGCAAGTACGAAAAGACATTACGAAAGTATGTTATAAATAAGACGTGATAAGTGGGCGTTACAGACCATCGTTCACCTAATTAAACACAGTCAATGTGAAATTTTAGCCCGCCAAAAATGCACAGGACTGTGCTGTTATGAAAACGAATCTATTTTCAATTTTTAATAGCAATAGACCTCTGTAGCCGATTGGTCAAAGTACTTCATATACAACAGTCACTAGCTAGCCTTTCATATTGATGTTGTGTGTTCAGCACCTGGACGATACAAGTGCGTTCAACGTTTATTGCCGTTGCTTGGTGGTTGTTCTTCTTAAAACATTTCTGTCTTTCTATAAAACATGTTAAAGATCTCGTGGTGTTAAGCAAAAACAGAATAATAAATCGATTCTAAGAACTAAAACCTGTAAATAGTAGTATCATACTGTTAGGTAACATGACATTATGTAATTAATATAGGATATGAAAACCCTTTTCCTTTATCTCTACCTAAATAGATTTTTTTGTAATAATTACGTAATTGTAAATATTTCAATACTGATATTAGGAAATTTGTTTGTTAGTTTGTCGATGGGATAAAGAAAAAAGCAACTGAGGCTTTATCAAGGTAACTTACTATTTGTGTTGGTAATAAAAGCAGGACTACCAAGAAAGAACCAGAAACCGTTAGCAGGAAAACTGAAAAATCCTCGAAAACATCCCAGCTCTTTATAAGTAGGGTTTGCACTAACAACCACACAGTTAACAGGTTCGTAATCACTAATCGCAGCTGGATACGACCGCAGATGTCAAATTTTGGGCTAAAATGGACACAATATAAATGCTTGATACAGGTTTGAATTTTGATTGTAATTAAATATTTGACACACAATTGGTTTCTGCGACAAAATAACTGTAGTCAAAGAACTTTGGTTACATGATTTTTGCTTCATTTCAATACATTATGCTGTTTGGAAAGAGGGACGAAATATACCAAAGGGACAGTCAAACTCATAAATCGAAAATAAACTGACAACGCCATGGCTAAAACTGAAAAAGATGAACAGACAAACCATAGTACACATGATACAACATAGAAAACTAAAGAATAAACAACACGAACCCCACCAAAAACTAGGGGTGATCTCAGGTGCTCCGAAGGGTAAGCAGATCCTGTTCAACATGTTCCACCCGTCGTGTTGCTTATGTGATGACAAATCCGCTAAATAGAATTGACCCCGTGTTTTGCTTTTGTGCAATACACTATCTTGTTGAATATTAACCACCAAAACACATATTTGAAGAAATTTTCTTTTTAATTTCTGAAATTTGAAATAAGAAAAAAATAGTCCTGCCACAAAATCGTATTATTTGTGCCTTTTTTTGGTCCCTAATTCCTAAACAGTTGGGTTCATAACCCCCAAACCTTTCTTTAGTGGTTATAAACTTTGTGTTTAAATTTTATAGATTTCTATTTACCTATACTCAAGTTATTATCCGGAAACAATCTGTTTTTGGACGACGCTGACGACAATGCAGACGACGACGTTATATCATTATACGAGCAAACAATTTTTATTTTTGCGTATGAAAATGGCATACTATCATCACATTGGCGCCACATATTTTAAAATAATGTCAGGTTATGAAATTGAAAACGGTAAACAACTTGTTAACATCTGATATTTTACTAATTACATTCTCTCAAAACAATGAACACCTGAGAACAGTATCGTAACTTTATTCCTTTTGAATAATTCCGTTTAAGTTAGATCATAAGTATAGATTTTTTTAGACAGAATTTTATTAAAATTTGCCAAAATGAAGATTTTACTATGCTTTTTCAACAATATAATAAAAGGTCTGGCTCACCGTTCTATTTTTCAAGCTATGATTCGTTGAAAATTGCCTAAATTTGGTTTGATTGTACATGAGAAAAAACATTTGTGTGCATTTGGAAATTTGGAAATAAATTGTGAGAAGATAGGTTTTATAATATGTTTTGAGAAAATAAAAGGAAACAATGGTGTCACCGAACCTGTTTTCTTGCTGCTATTAGTTCAGTATATTTTTTTTACTTAAAGAGTTAATCTCCCCTTATATGGCTCATTTGAAAAAAACGATTCTAAAACCAACAAAAAATGATATTTGTTTAAATATTTTGAATAATACAATAAATTAACAAGTTTTTATATAAATAAAAAGTAACCATTAAATTGCAAATATGTCTCCACATTTGCAGATTTGGGCAAATAACTAGACCGATTTTGTACTGTGCTTGTACAATCCAAGATGGCGGTATACCATGAATCTACCTTAAAGGTTTGGTTAACATTTAAGATGAATGACGACATTTTATTTTTGTTCTTTTTATAGAATATTAACATAAAGGATTGGATGTACGATATCTGAACGTATACAATGTGTGCACGTCGATTTCTATTTTACGAATGGCCTTGTACCGATGATAAAATTTTGTAAATATTTTGACAAGTTTGTGATATCGAATGCACTCGTGTTTTAATATTTCTGTAACACAGCGATTTTTTTCGTGAAATCCAATACGTTTTACACACACAAGTGAATCGAGAAATTTGAGATACATGTATAAAACACGATAAAATGGGGACATGGAAACGTCACGATCTCAACATTGATAATTAACAATTGGAAAATCATCTCTTGTATCGTAAAGATCCCGTGTAATATATAGATATCACGATCCAGGAAGACAAATTGTTAATTGTTACTTTTACCTTGATATAAAGTCAGTTCGACAGAATAATTGTTTTTAGTTAGACCAAACTATCATTAGTTTTGCCTCATGCAAAGTTACTTTCCTCAGGAAAGATCAACGTCGCAAATTTAAAAGTCAATGATATAAAAGAATTGAACCATTCAAATGTCATTTGAAATTATGAGCGAAATAGTGAATTCAAACATTTGCATAAGCTCAAATGGATTGAATTCTATATGGTGTTACAAATCTTGAATTGATACAAAATGTACTTCGGTCAACGATTTTACACCGCAATTAAGTTACAAAAGATGCATTCAATTCTTAAATAAAAGCTTTTCACAAGAAAAAAGTAAAATCACAAAGAAATCTGAATTCCGAGGAAAATTTAAAAAGTAAAGTCCCTAATCAAATGGCAAAAGTAAACTCTCTAGCTAAACTTTTCACTTGTATGAAAGTCGCATAAAATTGCATTATATAGACAATGATGTGTGAACAATATAAGCAGACAAAATAGGTCAAAATATCAAAAAGAGTTGTACCCCAGTCAACATTTCGTTATAATCTTAATCACAATAAAACAAATTATGTAAACAAACATTTACTACGACACAATAAAACAATGACGGGATGTTTAAGTACAGACCCATGTCCAGTCAGGCAGTGTCAGCTTCAAATGCGTATAAAATGTACGATTTCATACTCCAAAAATCTAGAGACTTCTTTTCAAACAACAATACAGAGAATGAACGGATAGGTGGAAGACAATAAGTAATCATTGCAAAATCAAAAGGATCTAAGGAATTGAAAGATAAATTGGAAAAACATAACATATATTCCGATTCCAACTACATAGTCTTCTCAGTATCATCAAATATAAAAATACAAAGTTCTACGCAAAATAGAGAATCCGGGCAAAGATAGCTTAGATTAATTTTATTTAATAAAGTCAATTGCTAGTCAATTGGTTTTGTTTTATGCCATAAAGCAGCAGCATTACTTTTGATTCAACAAAACGTACTAATTAAAACACTATCAGTTTATAAAAAGCTCCTTTAAAAGGGACTAATTGTTAAATTTTTCTATAAACCTTGTGCCTCAAAATAAAAATCTTAGGGTTAAGATTGTACAAGATGTTCTTGCACAAGCATCTATCTTCTTCTTCAAGGCAAAACTTGTTTTCATATTTCTTTGCAAATTTATTCTGTAAGCTATTTTAAGAACCATAAAAATTCACGAACTCTTTGAATCACAAATATTTATTGTAGTAACTTTGATGCAAAGATAAATCCAATTGTATGAATGTTTTCTTGCATTCAATAATTTTATTCTTGTAGATCCCATTGTTTCTGTTGAAGTCGCACTAAATAGGGTCAATTGTTCATATTTCTTTCAAATACCTCCATATTTTTACATATATTATGCCGTTAGTTTTCTCGTTTGAATTGTTTTACATTGTCATTTCAAGGCTATTTATAGCTATGCGGTATGGATATTGTTCATTGTTGAAGGCTGTACGGTGACCTATAGTCGTTAATTTCTGTGTCATTTAGTCTCTTGCAATCATATCACATCTTCTATTTTTATATCCATGTTAAGAAGTTTCCTAATTAAAATATATTTTTTTTCATTATTTATTACATCAGAAGCTGATTACATCATCTGCCAGTAAAAATGAGATGATTTCTATTCAGTTATGGGATACTATTTTATTCATTCTGTTCTTCATGTGATACAAATCCCCATTATCAAATGTTCAATGTGAAATTACAACATCAATAGAGCTGCTGTATTTAATCAGTGTGTTAATACCGGAAATAGACAAAGTAAAATATAAATGGTGAATGTTAGAAATATCTATCGTCTCAGAAAAAAAAGTTTTTGTTTTAATATAAACAGTGCCAACTTTCTGCACTAGATTCTCATTTCGACAATAAATTTCTCGTCAGTGATCCTCCAACATATTTAAAAATCTAGAACCCTTATAAAACATCTGAAGTGCTAGCCAGCCCGACAAAAGTTCTTTTTGATGTCAAATAAATGTATCCTCATATTTGGAACAAAAAATACTTACTCGTCCTTGTTGCTACTGTTTTTCTTTTTCTAATCTAAAAACAGAATGTTTAGAGAATGAAAAATGCAAAAAATATAATAAAAATGGAAGCACCTTTCTGTCATAAGATATAAGAAATGGAAACATGTCTAATATTTTGTCATTAGGGAATTTGATCAAATTGTTGATGGTTGTGAAACAAACTATTCATGAAAAATTTATTTCAAGAAATGGTACCAAATAAAAAAAAAAAAAGGCTAATCCATACTGTATACTTGTTCGTATTCAAATATGTTGGCGAACCTTTGATTTTGCCTTTTGTAAGTTTTTCAAATCTTTTGGATAAATAAATAAAGTGCCATCACATATTATGCCCGTTACCACCTAATTTTCTTTTTAATTATATTCGAGTAGTGTTAACACATCTTTGATAATATAAAGCTGATCATAATTATATATTACTGTAAATAATATGTTAGTGTGAAAAAACGTCAAGGAGACAATCTCAAAAGAAAATGCATACAATTGCTTTGCCAAGTTAAAAAAGAATGTGAAAAACCCTATTGAATTGATGAATCAAAAGCATTCAGAGACAAACTTGACTAATCCAAAAAATAAAATACATTGAGAAACAAATATAAAAATGATTCAAATCTATCCAAATAAAACGGGTTTTTTTTTTTTTGCTATCTTAACAAAATCGTTGTACACATTTATATTTTTTTAGCAATGCAGACGTTTTTAGTTTATGTTTCTTTATCATGTTTATATGTTTTGGAATTTAGTATGATGTCCTTTTTCACTGTACACATTTTTATTTAGGGGCCAGCTGAGGACGACCTCCGTTTGTTGCATTTCCTCGCTGTCTTGAAGGACTATCGGAGGCCTTCGGCTGTAATCTGCTCTTTGATCAGGTTTGTCTCTTTGACCTATTCACCATTTCAATTCTATATTCTATCTTTATGACTACTCACTGTGAATTTAAATCATTTACAAAGTACTGTAAAGACTCTTTCTCAGCTTCCAATTTCTTAAACTGTCTTTCTTTCTTTTCTAAAATGTCTTTGAAATGTATTTCGGAAAGTTTTACCCTAAAACAAATGCATTCTCTGGTTTCAAACTTAAATTTCAATCTAATATAGCCTTTTGCACCAGATTAGTATTCAAAATGTGGTACTGACATACCCCAGTTTTTGGTGGGGTTCGTGTTGCTTAGTTTTTAGTTTTTAAAGATGTGTGTTGTGTACTTTTGTTTGTCTGTTGGTCTGTTGGGTCGTTATCTTTATAGCCATTGCGTCGTCAATTTATTTTTGACTAATGAGTTTGAATGTTCCTTTAAATTTGATCACTTTACTTATATTAACAAAATGGCGATTTTGGGTTCAGGTCAATGTTGATCAACTTTTTGCAAAATACTTTCGAAAAAATAAATGTTTTACCTACCTATATATAAAAAAGAAGATGTGGTATGATTGCCAATGAGACAACTATCCACAAAAGACCAAAATGACACAGACATTAACAACTATAGGTCACCGTACGGCCTTCAACAATGAGCAAAGCCCATACCGCATAGTCAGCTACAATAGGCCCTGAAATGACAATGTAAAACAATTCAAACGAGCAAACTAATGGCTTAATTTACTTATACGTCGCAGATAAGGAGGCACGACAAATACATACATTGTCGGCAAGGTAAAAAAAAAACATTATGAAATACACTTTTTTTTTATTGTATTTTTATGAACATGAAATGATAATAACAACCTTATGTTACACAGCCGTTAAAAAATCTGACAAGCTATACAATTCATATTACAAGCTCAGCCCTCCACTGTCGCTACCGATTGTCTCGAGAGAAAAAAATCAAAGTAATGAGGTGCGGAAGTTCGAAAAGGAAATGAAAGGTCCTAAATCTAGTTAAAAAAAGGGGGGACTCTAGTAAAGAGGGAGACCCCACGTTGGGCGCCAATGCAACGTAAATAGGTTTTCGCGTGTAAACGTATTTTTCTTTCATAATCTGTCTCATGACATTATACCCCGCTAGCTCAGTCGTTTACGTTACTGGTAGAGAGGGTTCGGCCTGTGCTTTCGCTCCTGGACTTCTGACAGCATACTGACAATACAACGAAACAGTAAATTCATAAATGACAGGTATAAGAAACCTAAAAATTACCAGTGATGACGATTTGCCAAGCAATGTATTTGCTCATATAAACAATGACCAAAATGCATAAACAGTTTCATATTTAATAGACAAAGACTACAAATAAATACATAAATATCGCGGTATCTCCATGTGAAAATATCAATTCAGAATTTCAATACATTTTCGAACTTCCCCTTTTTGGACAAACGATGCGATGAAAAATACCCATTACAAGTTAACCAAATCAAGGAAGCGTTCGGCCTTAGTGCTATCTAATTAAATAAAATAATATGATACTAGAATTTTGAGGTGTCCGTTTTCTTAAAATATTGAGAGCTGTACACTAGTCGTCTTTAACTAAAATATTATCCAATCAATCAAGTTGTGACGTCAACCTTCCGAGACAAAATAATTATACCACTGGTTCCCACCGACTTTGTTAGACTAGGTCATGAACCTCATTATTCTATGACTAGGGAACAAAAATCAATCCAGTAAAAAAAACATCGCATTTCTCTATACCCGTTTAATTTTCAATCCAACCCAGGCATTGTCTGAAAACGTTTTTCAATATCATTGACCAGTTCAAGATCCAAAGCTAAAACATGCAATAATACAAATTCTATTTCAGAGTAAGGCACGAACAATTCCGTAAATTGACGACCGTTACTCCAAAATACCCCTCGGATTAACCATCTGTCTAAATATCGCTATCAAGATGAACTCCATCTCTTTATAAACCTGAAATCATAAAATATCTAGCTAGTGTACAATTCCCTCTATTTAATCTGGAACGGAAACGTAATTTAACATTTTAGAACTGTTTGACTACAAGACCGAAAAGAAATATATCAAATGTAAAGAAATAAATATTTAAGTCAAACATCGAAATACAAAATAAAATGAAATTTAAAGTACAACTTACCAGTACGAAAGTTTTCCCCAATCTAAAGAAATACTGCCCTGACGAGGTTTAAATATCCAAGTTCCAAGTACGATAAAAACGATCCCCGCGAAAAAGTGACCGGACAACTATAGTTATATATAGTATCTAAAAATAGAAAAAGGAGAATATACGATGACCGTCAAACGTTACATTATTGTATGCATCATAGGTGAATATATTTTTAAGGGAAGCCCAGACGAATAGATCGTAGTAGGAAAGACAATCACCGTAGCCAGAATTTCAAACTCTACAAACATTCAATACGCAAATATAGAAAAAAACTAAAAATTGAATAGTTGTTTAATCATGTTGATTATAGACATAAATAGTCTTAGACATTAATGTTTTATATAGTTTTTATCATTTCATAACCCTCATGCAATAAATCAGAGGGCTTATATAGTTTTAATTGGGTACTTCTTGTTTTCCGTATCACTTAAAATATCATGTAAAGATTCTGTGTTTGTTATCAGCATTTTAGTTGTGTCTTTTAAACTCTTCATTTCTTCATCGATCTGTTCAAAAATCTCTTTAGATTGTTTCTCAGAAAGCTTTAACCTGAAAATAAATTGTGTGTATTTGAAAATAATTAAATTGTGGACGTAACACGTCTGCTAATTTGCTGACAGTGATTTCTCTATCAGATCATAGACATAATTTTGTCACGGGACCGTGATGTCATCAACATTTTTACATGATTTCCTCTGGTTTAAAATGGAATTTAAAAAAAAATTAACCTAATACGCAGGTTATTCAGTGTACATCTCATTTTTTATGTTATTTCTTCATAGACAAAAAACATATTACAGTAATTCCTTAAGCAACTACTGTGAATACATTTTTATTCGTTGGATATCAATTTTCGTGGGTTTTGTGGCTACAGATGAACCCAAAAATCAAATAGAAAACGAATAATATATTTGTAATAGGCTTTGTATAAAGATATTCACAAAACCACGAAATCAAATATCAACGAAAATGCAAGTTTATTAGCAACCTGCGAAAATTGTTACCCACGAAAGTAAATGAATCCACAGTATAGGTAAAAATCAAGTATACTATGTTTCTTTATATGAGTTCACTTCATAAAACTTTGAATAGAATTTTGATTGTTTTCACTTGATCCTTTTGGGATAT
The DNA here is from genome assembly GCA_037788925.1 of Mytilus galloprovincialis. Lineage (NCBI taxonomy): Eukaryota > Metazoa > Mollusca > Bivalvia > Mytilida > Mytilidae > Mytilus > Mytilus galloprovincialis. Next base: position 84,341,435 of record CM075336.1, on the reverse strand, counting down.
TTGACCAGCAAGTATACTACTGTTTACTTCATATATTTAGTAACGAGTTAATTCAAAACCTGCTATAAATCGAAACTGCATACAACTGTATATGATTGATGAATTATGCCTCCCCTTAGACAAATAATTACGAAGTCATTCAATATTCTTGTCATCTTAAAATTATCACTAAACAAATATCTCTTATGATTTGTTGCCTTAAACTTTGGCTCATGTTCCATTGGCTACAATAAAATAAAAGTATTTGGTATATTCTGGACAGTATAAACATATCAAATACGGAAGATAAGGGTTAAGAAATTGTTGTATGGGTAATCCCAACTTGATTAGTTATTGTTTTATATTGACATAATTTATCGTATAGAGAGTTATTGTCGCAAGGTGTAAAATTTCGTGATTTTCATTCAATAAGGAATACGAAATATTTGGCTGTTATTTTTTTAGCGGATTCAAAACTTTATCGACATCTTTGCATGTGCCGTTTTAAATTGACGGAATTTATTTTGGCGAAAATAAGCGAAAATTTGCATCCCGCAAAAATAACCCGCTATACGGTATGATACAACGAAGAACTCAGTAAATATTTAGAAAAGATAAAATGATGTATCTTCTATGTTTCGAAGAAGCTTTCAAGAAAATCTTGTTTTCCAATTTTGAATACCTTAAAAACAAGGGTAGATTGACCGATGTTCTGTCGTGAGAACATTTTACTATAACATATTTAGTTACAATTGTATGTTTTGGATGATAAGTCAGCCCAGTAGTCAGCACTTCTGGTTGACTTTAGTTATTTTTGTTATGTTCATATTTATAAATTAACTGTTAACAAAATTTAGAATTTTTGAAAAACTTAGGCTTTTCTACTTCAGGAATAGATAACCATAGCTGTATTTGGCAAAACTTTTAGAAATTTTTGGTCCTCAATGCTCTCCAACTTCGTACTTAATTTGGCCTTATAAACATTTTTTTTTATTTGAGCGTCACTGATGAGTCTTTTGTAGACGAAACGCGCGTCTTGCGTAAATATAAAATTCTAATCCTGGTATCTACATGATCTATGATAAGTCTTAATTGTAACTTACCTCTCGTTTTCGTTTATTAACCTTGGTATTTGATCTTTGTAGATGTGGTATGTTTTGATTTGTGCAGAATCACTGTAAAAAAACAATCTAAGGAATATGAAATTGTATATAGACAGACAGATTATTGAAGTCTGTCCCGCTTTGTACTGGCCAAAGATAATCCAGAACAATACTACAAACAATTGCCGAAACTACTATCAGATACTTTTTTCTTGTACATCACTGCCTGGGATTTATAACCGATTTTTTTTTTAAATTTTGGTGAGCAACAAGACGGAGGCAATATATGGGCAAGATATGAGATCAGATATGGGTCATGTTTCACAGTGATACGTTTTTTTACTGTTTTCTTTTTTGTCACAGCGTTTTCTCTTTACTTATGATAAGCAGACAACAGCCACTCCGAACCAGGAAGAGCTGGTCCCTAAATAAAAATGTATAGTTCAGTGATAATGGACGTCATACTAAACTCCGAAATATATAACAGAAACTAAAATTAGACATCATACAAAACTAACAAAGGCTATACTCTCCTAACTTTGGACAGGTGCAGTAATGTGGCGGGGTAAAAAATGTTTTTTGAGATCTCTACCCTTCCCGGATACCTCTAGCAAATGTAGAAAAAAGCAAACACACAACAACAGTAAAACTCAATTTCAGAATCTGAGTCTGATGTCAGAATGGTAACAAAAGAAACTAAACAAAATGACAATGATAAATAAATAATCAAGGGAATACAAGCAGTTACTAACATTGCCAGCATACCCCAATTAAACTGATTGAAAGATTATAGATATAGGAAGATGTGGTTTGAGTGCCAATGAGACAACTCTCCATCCAAATAACAATTTATAAAAGTAAACCATTATATTTCAATGTACGGCCGTCAACACGGAGCCTTGTCTCACACCGAACAGCAAGCTATAAAGGGCCTCAAAAATTAGTAATGTAAAACTATTCAAACGGGAAAACCAACGGTCTAATCTATATAAAAACATGGAACGACAAACATGTATGAACTACATAAACACACGACAACTACTATACATCATATTCCTGACTTGGGACAGGTTCAAACATTTGCAGTATGACTTCATCGTATGAATATCAAGGGGTTTAGTATTATAAACTCATAAAATATGTAAGAAGATCGTTACCCGTATCATCCCAACAACTGGTTTTAGAATAAACATGATAAATGTGTCTAAATCTATTTATAATGATTTACTTATATGACACTCTTTATCTATTTTTGTGTTTACTTTTAAACCGAAAATTGTTCCGCGATCTAACAACAAAATTCCGAATATCCCTCATTTTCATACATAATTTGTCAACTGTACAGCTGTAAATGTATACCTCATTAATCATGTGGTCAAATCAATTAGATCTTTTTTGTTAGTAAACAAATTATTTAATCAGTTCTAAACGGTCCTTTAAATAAACGTTTATATTGATTTAAAGATTTTAGTCACGGATGCTTGTGAAAAAAAGAGAAGTAGGACCTTATACTTTTAGTCTTTCTTTTGCCAATGTCTATAACTAAAACTAAAACTAATATAACTGTTGATACAATGCCGTGTGTCCCAGAAAGTGACCCATATAGTAGCTTGCAAAATAGGCTGCTTTAGCGTTCGTCAACGCAATCCTATACATGTGTTTTTTAAGCTTGCCATGAACCTGTATATTTTATATGATGCATTGTGGTAATCAGTTGGGGGTTTTTCTTTCATGTACAATATTTTTTTTTCATTTGTTTATGCATTCCTTTCAATATTCGTAAAAAAGTTCATTAAAAGTTTTGTTATCCTCGTAAGTAGTCTGTCGAAATCTAAGGACGATCAAGGAAGTTTTGTAAGTTTTTTGTCCAACACAAAATATAAAATTACAATGATCGTCAGAGGAAATGGTTCCACTTCTAACCAACCAAGGGAATACAAGAATACATTCCGTGACATGGTCTGAAAAATGTCGCAGGTTTAGAAAAGGCCCTGCATCAGCAACCTTAATGTCGATGATTAGATTACCTGTTGTCAATCAAACTAGAACACACCCGCGAAATCGCGGGCATTCAGAGCGTAGTTTAAAGTATGTAAAGTGTTGTTGGAAGAAATTTGTAAAATACAGAAGGACTGGAGAATTTCAGCAAAAGTATCATAAGTCATAGGTTATTGGGGACAGGAAAATGTTTTTTTACCCTCCACCTTTATTTCCAAAGTTCCCAATTTTTGGTTTTCTATCAATTTCAATATGAACATACATCTAGTATGTTATGAACATTTATTTAAGTAAAGAGCCTGTAATTCAGTGGTTGTCGTTTGTTTATGTGTTACATATTTGTTTTTCGTTCATTTTTTGTACATAAATAAGGCCGCTAGTTTTCTCGTTTGCATTGTTTTACATTGTCATTTCGGGCCTTTTGAAGCTGAGTATGCGGTATGGGCTTTGCTCTTTGTTGAAGGCCGTACGGTGACCTATAGTTGTTAATATCTGTGTCATTTTGGTCTCTTGTGGAGAGTTGTCTTAACATGGCAATCATACCACATCTTCTTTTTTTTTATGTAATTAATGAATTTTGTAAAAGATTTAATGACTGGAGAATTTCAGAAAAAGTATCAAAAGTTCACATGAAGCGCTTATCTGTATATTATGAACATTGATTTCATTACTATATAAATAAAGCGTATTTACTTTCAATTCTAAGTTTACTAATCGATCCATGGTGATCATTGATATACAAAATGTAGTATACAGACCCTCTCTATTTAATAAACTCTGTGACCGCCGTGGATAGTAAACTTGAAAATGATAGCAGATAAAATTTTGAAAATACACTTTATTCGTAGTATATGTATGTTCAAAGTATACAGGAAAACGCAAACCGGAAGTCTAATCTGACTTAAAATTTCGTACAATGACGGGACAATATCCGGATGCCTTTTTTCTCTTTTTTCTCCTAAAATAACTCAATCTGAATAATCATATGAATGGATGACAAATGCGACTATGCACTATACCTATAGGACACAGAGGCGTGTTGATTAATTTATTCTGGAAAGAAGAGAAGCGACACCAAAAATGAGGTCTTCTCGTTTAATAGTATAGATAATCAGCTGATTATAAGTGCAATGAAATCAGCCAAGCGTGCATGGTCGGCCGCACATGCTACTTAATATATGTAATTAGTTATGATAATGTTACAGGTAAAATCGATAATTACATAATAGACATTTAAAAGGCATGAATGGTTTTCAGATTGTTTCAGTTCAATTTATTTAATTTACCAATAAAAGAAATGTTATTTTTTTCAGGTCTGCCCGAGGAAGAACCACTCTACATAATTGTTTTCTTATTAATCTTTTTTTATGAATATAAATTCAACTATCTTTTCCATTTCCTTCTTTTCCCGGTACTTCTACATTTTGTCGTGAGCTATATGTTCTAGCAATTTCGGAGATAAATTATCTTTAAAAAAACATTAGTTTCCTGTCTTTATTCATATTTGAAAACGTAATGTTATACATTTTCTCAAAACGTGAAATATTACTGTAGTATAGAAATACACGAATGAAACAGCTTATGAAACCTAGATTAATGACAACTAGTTTTTCGTTTGTTTATTTTTATTGTAATACAATATTTGAATGGGAAGCGAATCTGAACATTTAAATGTATTGCTGGTGAAAGCGGGGTCAAGGTTGACACGATAATAACACGTGTGTACATGTGTTTAAAACTTTTGGGGTTTTCCTGTTCACTTTCATGGATAAAATTATAAAAGAATTTATTAGCCTAACATGTAACCATGTCTAGTGTATTCTTTGTAAAAAAAAAAACCAACATCATATTCAACTGGCTAAATAATCAAAATAAAATAAAGTTTAAAAACAGTTTCTTTCGTGTTTATATCATGGAATTTGATTAAAAAAGTAACCTCGATGTCTACACAGGTAAAGTTGCCCATGTTCTATTTTAAGCCTCGAGGTCATAAAAATGACAAACAGATAATTGTTGTAAAAACACTGACCATTCTATCTCAAAGGGTGTTAATAATGTATTTAAACAATTGTTCATAGATTACATTTGGAGTTAATTTTAAAAACAATAACTCCTGCTAATTACATGTATTGATCATAACCAATGTGAACAAGAAATTGGGCTTAGGGTGATATGTATTAATGATAAATATTATAGGGCATTTATTTATGGTTAAAAAATTTTATACATCAATTATTTTTTTTTAAATTTTATAGATAGAGCATTTACTTCTAATTATTACATTTTCTCAATTTCAACTCATGTGTCCAGCAAATAACCCGTACATGGCCCCATTACTGATTTGCATATACGAAATTTACGAGGTTTTACTTCACTGTCCAACTGCATATCAAAGGGAATTCATTACATATATATTGTTAAAATAATTATAATCTGTGAAGTATTGTTTAAAAGTTTATTTTAATCAAAGCATAACAATGTGGGGAAACCGGTAGTATTACATTTTCCTAGCATTAGGTTGGCCTTTTGTGTACCCAAGACAGGTGAAGGAAGTCAAATTAGGAGCGCTGTGTTTGAATGTTAGGGTACAATATATTTTTTTATTTATCTATGAATAACTGCAGTGTGTAAATTTACAATATAAATTTTAAAACCTATAGAAATATTTTCTAGAGAATTATTCGAAAAGGCTTCCAAAATTTCATAAACTTGGTGCAAAATGACGGTGGGCATGGATAACATAAACAAGCTCCGTTGGAAATTGGTCATGATACTATTTGGCTTCAATTTTTAGAATACAGTAATAAAGTACTAACACCACACATAACTGTTTTATCCAGGTTTTTATTATAAAAACTGGTAAATTTAGAAAATGTTAGTATTGTCACCTATGGCAGAATAAATAGTACCGTTTTCCCTGTACATTGTACATATGGGACATAGAAACAAATCTATTTTTAGAACAGTTTATTTTCGTATCCCAGGTAAAGGAAAGCCGGAACGCAAATAAACTAAAATAAAATGTGTTTATAATCTTTATTTAAAGAAACAAAATAAAATAACACATATGCCAATCGACATATATATAATTCTTAACATTCAGTAGGTTGTGGATTATAGACGTTCATCTTTCTTCATGGATTTTCTTTACTGATCAGGGCTGCGTTCAATATCGTAGCAGCTACGTCGTGCTACGTAGATTTTGACTATTGAACGTGTAGCTATGGACTAGTTGTTACATAGATATTGATAGCGGCTACGTAGCTGCTACGATATTGAACGCAACCCTGCTATATCGATGTTTTTTTTAATCTGTCCTCAGACTCTGTCATTTGACATTTCGGATATAAGCATACTCCGCTTTATTGCATAATTTTGTCTGACAAATAGGCTATGCAAATAACCGGAATCTACTGTAAAACTGAAGAAAAAAAGGACGAGCTTTAACCTATAAAATCTGACAAGCGGGCCATACAAGTTAAAAAAAAAGTATAACAAATGTTTTATTTACTGGTGAAACATCAAAAACAAGACTAAATAATACCATGAATGCTACAAATAACTAAAGAAAAAAAGGAAGAGCTTTAACCTATAAAATCTTACAAGAAGGTCACAAGATTAAAAAAAAAAGAAAGGAATTACACACATACAAATAATGTACATGTACCAATTCAAAACATAGTCTTTTATATATAAAACCAAAAATCCTTTAAAATGAAAATTTGTTTTCGCACAAACAAGAGAAACAAAATAAACAAAAACCATTATTTTTTTTATTAACTGATTGCCTTTAAAAAATAATTAAAATCTTTTTATTATTTGTAATTATCTATTCAATAGATATTAATTGATATAGGAAGATCATGAAGATGGTTATGAATATTTTTTACATTGTAAAATTTAGTTTTTATTAACATTTGAACAAATATTAGATTTGAAATATTTTATTAAATAAGTTCTTTAAAATACAGCAGGTGAAAAATGTAAAAAAATATGAAAAAATATATATTCTTTAATGTTTTATTCTATCAGACAAAATAACAGAAAAGCATAACAAAAGTTATATTGTTTCTAAAGTCTGTGAGGACAACACAAGTATATTTACCTGTACAGCTAAATATTATGTAATCAAAACATGAAACTTTCTACCTGTTAAAGGATTTAAAACACCTGGCTGATCACCTTTAATTATTCCAGCAGGTAGTCTGACCATTAGACAGGGATTTATGACCCCCTCCCCCCCCCCCCAATAAAAGCGCAGCATTTAATGCCAGGCATACAAGATGCTGATGATTTTTCAGACCATGTCCCAGTGTGTACTGTACACCTTGTTTTATAATGGAACAAATTAATATATTACCTCTTTTCGAATCGACTGGTTATGCCGTCTATGACATCTTCTACAAATAAATTCCTGTCGAAGTGTGGTGGTCGTTTGCATTCAATTGGCCCTTGATCAATATCGTTAAAATCTACAATTTTGCCCTTCAAGTTTGTGTATGCCGTAAGGAACATTACGGCATGTTTTTCCTCAATTAATTTTTCAAAAGAAGATTTCACCTCTGAACATCTGTTGTGAATATGTTTCCTTTTGGCTAAGTCTATTTTCAGCTGTTCTTCCTCCAAATATTTGAAACCCTCAATGTCTGTTATTTTCATGTCACTTTTCGAATTTATAACTTGGTTAACCTCTGTTATAGCAAGTTTGATCTCTTTCACAACACATTTTACTTGATTTTCTATTTCTGGTAATTGATTGTTTTCAATTTCACTTATAATGGTTGACGATTTCACTAATTCGTCTTTCATTTTAACCACATGTACTTCTGCTTCTTTTTTCATCAATTTTGCACGCTCTTTCAAGGTAGAAAATATTCTCCCCACTATGTGTAGTTGTCACACATTCTTCGCATATCAACACTTTGCAACTTGTGCAATATAATGAAAAGTCCGTTTTGTGTTCCTTGCAGTTGGGTATATTTTTAAACGAAATGAGGTCAACATATTTTAACTCCGTAACATTGTGATCTTTCGTAGCAGCGCCGATATTATCATGATAAGTTCTACACGGCCTACACAAAACTTTTCCAAATTCAAAACAACAGTAAATACCATCATTCACATGATTCACATCACCAAGTTCACATTTTGGTTTCATCGCGGCCTGTGGCATCCTGTCAAGAATAAAAGTTGTATGCATATACGATAAGTAGACGTCAGCGTGTGCTAATTTAGAACCAAGTTGTAGCAGAACCGGAAGTGATTACCGTGATAACGATATAATCACTGTATAACAACGTGTGAATCATATAGGGAATTATTCTCGGTTATTGTTGTTAACCTCGTTTAGTTTAATATAACTTACTGATAGTTTCAAAAGAGAAACAAAAAAAAGGTGGTAAACAAGAATATACATAATGTTCTATGTGTGAATCAAAATTTTTTTTTTAAAATACCTTCAAAAGATTTTTAAAGTTCGTGTTTTGTTATATTGGTTTTTATTAAAATGTAACATATTAAATCTATGGATGATCTTGTTTATAACTTCCGAAAAAGTGTATACGTTCAGTGTATGTAAACATGTTTTGCAAATATAACATTGTCTTTTAAATTGAGTTAAAACATTTCAATTGATATCTTATAGTATGTCTTTCTATGATGTAATGTTAACTTCGATCTATTTCTGGTTTTAGTGAAGGTTTACCTGTTTAAACGTTGAAACCCGCTGCATTTGTTTGCACCTGTCATATAAAGTCAGAAACCTGTTGTTGAGTGGTTGTCGTTTATTGATATGGTTCATAAGTGCAGTCGGGGCACTTAGCGAACTCCATAATATTATGGTATTCCGTAATTTTTTAGGAAAATTAAAGTTGTCTCCCTTAGACTAACACGGTAAATTTCATATGGGAGATAACTATATTTTTAAACTGATTCTCAAAATAAGGGAGACAAATGAACTTTATTTACTGTTTTATTTTCTTAAATACAATGGAAAATGCAGTAAATAATATGACATTTCCACAAACAGAAAACCAAAAGTAGAATTGTTTTCAAAATTAAACATGGATTTAAATAGTCGTAATAAGATACCAAATAACACACAAATAAACTTGAACCATGTACTTACAAAGTGTGACGGGGTTAAATAACCTTGAAGGGTCCAAACCCTCCCCTAACCTGGAAAGTGGTGTAACATTACAAAATATGAACGAACTGTATATCAAATCAGTTTGATTTTTTTAAAAAGGCGACCATATGGTTGAGGATTTTCTAATGGTTAAAGACTTTACGGTTGCCTATAGTTGCTTACATCCACTACATTTAAACACTGTTTGATAGTTGGTCTCGTTTTCAATCATACAACATCAATTATCCTTATTTATTTTTGTATTAACTCATCAGATGAATACGAATTAGAAATTCACTTAACAAAATCACAGAGAGGACAAGCACGTGGCAGGGTAATCAGTGGCGGATCCAGAATTTTTCCTAAGGGGGAGGGGGCACTCCAGTCATGCTTCAATGATTCCCTATATAATCAACCAAATTTTCTCCACGAAAGGGGTGGACCGGGCCCCCCAGGGCCCCCAGACCCCCTGTATCCGCCTATGGCTATTATACATCAGTACGTCATTTGACATCATAATCAAACTGATGAAGAATACCTGTTATATGAAATGGTTATAGATACTTACATTCAATGTTCTCTTTTTGTAAAAGCAACGATATTAGGCATACTCTTAAAAGTCTATATGTCAGTAATTTTTCAATGAAAGACGAGATGATAGTGTATTGATTCGATTGTCTTTATTCGCATCGTTAACAAAATATATGACAGACTTGGTAATACGCCCTCGATATATTATTTTCAAATATAACGAAATCAAGGTGTATCTTATACTAAAACAAAAGAAAGATGAATTAAACCCTTCATTCCTATTCCATATTCATTGACAAAAGTATCTATTTCAATAACATAAGTCTTAATAAATGTACCAACCAATTACCATTTCTATCAAAAAAGGCATTTCGATATATTAACTGCAGGACATTATTATGTACCATAACAATCATTGACAAATTGGTCTCGAAATCAAAGAGATTTACAAATATACCTACCGTATCAACATATAAATAACACATTGACGTATGCGTGCGTGTGCTATAAATACATTATAATCTGCAGAGATATGTTAAGTACTTAAGTTAAAAACAGAGGTTAAATTGGTACTTTGATCCCTCAAATTGCACTTGCCTCTTTAATATATATATAATCGTTTGAGATAAAAGTTTAGAGATAAATCGTCAACTGTAAAACTGACAAGGCAACACAAAACACAAGCGTATTACATTTTGCTTTTAAACTTTTTATTGTAAATATATGCTTCTAAAGAAAAACAAAGTATTCGACGGATGAAACACGGGATAATGATCTTACAGCGCAAGATAAAATAAAACTAAGTTAATCAGTTGAAAAAGTCTATATAATACAAAAACACAATAAATGTAGGACTGTATGAGTTTATTTTGATTCATTTTCGAGCAGCGACACTTTTAATTCCAATTGGTATTATGTTTTTCATATCTAACTAGATGAATGTTCAATGTTTGGAGTTTTGCAGTGAGAACTAAGATTTGAACAAACTATTTTTAAAATATAAAAGGATACTTGTAATTTCTAATTTCTTTAATTTTTTTTTTGTTAAAACGTTTCATTTTTTATTAAAGTTTTTTTTTCGTGTGTACTAATTTTCCGGATTTTAAAGTTAAAAAAATTGACGAATAAATGCTATAAATATTAAAACAAATCTTTTTTTCTCAGGTTTATCTAAATTTTCTTTGAAAGTCAACTAAACTGAGAAGCTGAGCTGTATTTTGGTTACCTGATAATGTACGGGTACATTTCAATAGTCCACAAAAATAATCCGAACATTTTAATATGACCCCTCGAGTACAAGTCTTTCCTCTGACACCTATTTATTATTTTACCAGGAAAAATAATAAGCCTTATTAAAGACACATATGCAAGCATGAATATCTGACGGGTCGGTTTGAAAAAAATATGATACATTCAATTGTATTGCAATACATTCATTTTAATCTTTTTTAACCGTTTCACAGTATCGTTTATATGTTCTATATACATTTATTTAACTTTTTTAGGAGTTTTTGCATATTCATATAATTCTAATATTTCGGTAGACACGTTCATCTTTTTAAAGTAAAGTAAAAAATAATGTTCCTGTAGTAACAAATCAGTTAAAGACGACTGTTTTATTACGTTGATGTGGTTTTTTTTTGTGTTTTAAACTGTGCATGTACTGATTGTGTTTCATAAAAAGATATGCCGTATTCTTTGTTTCCTGCTAATGCGATGATCTGTAGTCTTAAATACTGCACTCTCACACATATATATTTCCGATTTTGATTAAGTGCAGTACTTCAACAAACAACATGGTATCTTTATTATGATAGTCTATCATTTCTTAATTGTTTCTTGTCAAGCAACACAAAGCATTTTCACTATTTTGTTATGAAACTCCATCACACGCACGTGATAAGAGTAATGTATGTAAAGTTTTCTCGATATCGGCATTTAAAGAGAAACAGCTGTAGTAACCGAATATAAGTTAGCTTCATGTAGAACTATATCATTTATTTATTATTTTAGTTAGTGGTTTGTTCCTGAGAAGTCTATTTTGTCTCAGGACATTTACTATTTTCTACAAAATGCCTGTACCAAGTCATGAATTCTTAAAATGTTTTCCTTTCGTGTTTACAAAGTCTGAGCTTAGGATTTTTCCATTATATCATTGTCTTTTCGTTTTTAATTGTTCCTTTATGTTGTTTTTTTTTAACTTATATGTATGTTTTAGTAACACTTTTCTTGTCAAATGATTTATTTGCATTGAAAAGGAGGACCTTTTTATTCGAAACATTTGTGGCAGCATAATGCACATTAAATTTGCTATATAAAGTTTTGCTATAGTGTCAGAGATACATGTATATGCCAAAAACTGCATTTTATCCCCATGTTTTAATTTTTGCCATGACAGTCATCTTGTTGGATGGGCGGGGTCATCGAATTCATGTTTAAGGCTGATTAGGGCCACGTTTTGTTTTATTTGGCCCAGCAGTTTCAGAGGAGAAGATTTTTTTTAAAGTAAGTGGACGACGGACGCCAGGTGATGAGAAAAGCTTACTTGGCCCATCTTGTTTGTATTGTTCATCATTTGTCATTTTGGGTCCTTTAATAACTGACTATGCTGTACGAGTTTTACTCATAGTTGAAGGCCGTATGTAGATATAAGAAGATGACGTACAGAATGAGTGACATTGAGAAAACTCTCCATTAAAAGCACTAGGTCAAAGTATAGCCTTCAACACTTAGCCTAGGCTCACACCGAACAGAAAGCTTTAAAGAGCCAGAAAAACGACTAGCCTAAAATAATTCCAATCGGAAAACCAACGGTCTTATTTACTAGTGTCTTATTTATATAAAGAACGAAAGCACTTTTACGAATGTGACCTATCAAATTATACTATTTACCAGATTTGTAATAACATAAGCAACAACGGGTGTCACATGTGGAGCAGGATCTTCTTACCCTTCCGGAATACCTGAGATCACCCCTGTTTTAGTGGGGTTCGTGTTGCTTAGTCTTAAGTTTTCTATATATGTTGTGTGTTCTGTACTATTATTTGTCTATTTGTCGTTATATTTTCGCCATGGTGTTGTCAGTTTATTTTCAATCTGTTAGTTTGACTGTGACTTTGGTATCTTCTGCCCCTCATTAACGAACAAACGACAACCACCGAACAATATTGTCCTGGCTTAGGACAGGTGTAAATAAGTGCATCGTGTTTTAACGTTTTTATGCGTTTTAATGTTATAGTTGTTAACTAGGAGATTACAATTATACTGACATCTGCAGGGGCAATCAGTAGGCTAGCACTTATCAGTAAACATATAAATTAGTAAGAGAAAAATAATAGAAAGGGAATTGTAGCAAGTCTATTATATAGTGTACTCAATTTTAATTCATATTCGACACCTCTTACATCACTACCGCTTCAATATTTAAAGGATATCTCAAATTTTCGGAATACAACTGCATGCAAACCTTAATTATCACTTAAGAGATGTGAAAAATAAATATAAACAAATTGAATCTATGTAGTGTATATATTTTTAGGTAATTAATGTAATAATTCAAATCAATGCAACGTCTTTACGGGAACGAATATATAACTAAGATTTAGATTACAGTTATATATATAGATGGTGAATGTTATTATTTTGTTTTTTGGCTTTAAGGAGGCAGCAACCAGGAAAATAGGGTCAATTAGTAAAGTTATCGATTAATCGATCTGTCAGAAAATAAACAGGTCTCATTTGGTTAATGAAAACGCTTTTTATAATGCTCATTTGTATTTTGTCCATCTTATGAGTTAAGCGTTTATCAACTGATTTTTGTGGTTCGTTCTAATGTTGTACTGTTATACCACTGTCCCAGGTAAGGAGGGGGTTGGATTATGCTAACATGTTTAACCCCGTCAGATTATGTATTTATGTGACTGTCCCAAGTCAAGAGCCTGTAATTCAGTGGTTGACGTTTGTTTATATGTTACATACTAGTTGATTTAGTTCATTTTTTTCATATAAATAAGGCTGTTAGTTTTCTCGTTTGAATTGTTTTACATTGTCATTTCGGAGCCTTTTATAGCTGACTATCTGGTATTGGCTTTGCTAATTGCTGAAGGCCGTACGGTGACCTATTATAGTTGTTAATTTCTGTGTCATTTTGTTCTCTTTTGGAGAGTTGTCTCATTGGCATTCAAACCACATCTTCTTTTTGATATCATATACCGTATTTTTTCCTCTATATTGTAATAGTTCGTATTGGCGGTACACATGTACATGTACATGTACATGTAATAGCTCTTTGAAGGCCAACAATTTGAAACTATAAAATTGGAGAATTTCTGACAGTTTCTTCACATTTTATTTATCAAAACATGATATCATTAACGGTGGCATTTGTGAGAAAATTATAATAATAATGCATATTTTGGTTTTTCTAATTCATGAGCTGTAAATGCAAAATGTTAGTTGCTTACGGAATACACTCTTGCATCAAAGACAGAGAAACACATCAAAATGATGTTGGAATTATCATTTGCATCACTAAGAAAATACCATGAATACAAATTAAACTGTCATTTCAATAAAAATGTGTTAGTTGACAGAAACCACATGTTTTATTAACCTGATTCTGATTTGATCATTGGTGGATACATAAATTAATCAAATCAAATCAAATACTTTTATTGACATAAAAATCATCAACATGAGCTTTGACAAAAATTACATATATATCAAAATAAACAATAACATTTTAAAAAAACAAAATGTTTCAGTTCAAATTATTGTTTTAGGTCTCCCGTCCTCAGTTCTAATGACTGTCTTATAAAGGAAAATAAGTTTAAGCATGTCGTTTTTATTTCGTAATAATCACGTGTAGATATCGATCTCAAATTAGACAACGCCAGTTTTTTTCCATAATGGTGTATTAAAAACGCCATTTAATGAGATAGAATTGACAGCAATGGGGCCAACATTTAGTACTTAATATTTAACAGAGCAGCTCCCCATCTATTGAGTAAAATATTTGTTCTGAAATGCAATATATATATTTTTTATATAGTCAGTTCCAGGTAGAACATACATGTTTTCTCCTTCCGGGCAGGCATAAGGAGGTAAACAGACAAAAATTACAAACTTCCTCTCAACGTCTATTCTGTCTTCTTTAACCGGCCATTTAAACTTGTTTTTGCCACTCGGATGCATGAACGTTATTGTTATACTGTCCTTCTCCTTGTCAATCTGTTTGACCAATCCGGGATACCAGGTCTGCTCAAACGCCACGATTACCCATATACCTTGAACAATATATTCAGACGTGCGTGACTCCTGAAAATAGGGATAAATATATGAGATGATTATATACATCGTCTAAACATCAGTCCAACAATGTTAGATGAAAATGTTTTGTTCTTCCCTCTCCGGAATTCGAACTGGTGCCTTATATATACATAAAGGATGGTTTAAATTAATGATAAAAAATTAGTTTTATAAAATAAAACTGTTCATGACAAAATGACAAAATCTAATAACTATTTGCATACTTTTTAACCAAAGGGTTGCAATTTTAATTATGAACGTTTTTTGGATATGTTTGCCATGCTGTTTAGAGCAAAATCTTGGAAACCAAGGAAATATACGCACTTGTTTCCAAATTCAAAGATACAGTAAGGCCTTTACCACGGTGCTAGCTTAACATTCTCACCGCACTACAAGCTTAATACAATTCCTAGCACTGATGTTCGGTATAGTTTTCAAACGACAATTTATTGATGTTTACAAACCTGAGGTATATGGTGAAATGCCAAGCCACTCAGAAATTTTCTGTTTTTCTCTATACTGTCCATCCTCATTTGTTCATAGCTTGACATCTAAAACAATATAACATTCATATTACATATTTATAGATAACCAATAAGTATCTGCATATAAGATTAAAAATAAGTTATTACCGAAACATGTACAGTTGACATGAAAACTGTTTTAACTGGTCAGTGTTGGTCATTATATGTGTGACATTCATAACCGTAGCGGTGTCTGGCTTTAGTACATTCAATAACTATTTAAGGGATCTAACACAGGCAAGTGTGTCTGATTTATGTCAAAACACCATGGTTTATGATCTGATAGCGCTTTTGTGTAAGCTGTCGCTTCGTTAATACAAATTGAAATTATTACAGTAATAACATTAACTGTACCAATTGTCCTGCACTGGATGCAAATTTCGACAATACATGTCTCTTCAGTGATGCTCGTGGCCAAAATATTTTAAACCCAAAGCCTATATAAAAGGTGAAAAGCTATAATCCAAAAGGTCCAAAAAGTATAGCCAAATCGTGAAAGGAATCAGAGCTCTGCATGAGGGAGATACATCCCTTAATTTTTTTTTTATAATTTCTAACATTTTGTAACAGCAATTTTAATAACACAAAAAATAATAGTTATATTGATGTTTGTAGTGATTTGTACTTTATAATGTACGAACATGTAATTGCAGTTTTATGTATAGAAAAAATGTAATTGCTTACTCGAGGTCGAGTTGGGCTGGCATCGCTAAAGTCATCTTTATTTCCAACTTCTTCTACCTCTGTCTGCTCTGGTAAAGGTTCAATACCATCCATTAATTCAATTTCTAAAATCACAAGAAACAATATAATTACTTTACCTAAAGGTATTTGATTGTCTATTAAAAATGAAAATATCAGGTTGTGTGAACTTACTTGTAGAACATACACAAACACTAAAGAATTAAGCTTGTTTTTATACTGAACTGTTCATTACTGTCTAAGGTTAGGGGAGGGTTTGGCGCCAGAAAAATAGTTTAACCCCGCATCATACTGTATATTCCTTTCCTTAACTGTGACTCTACGATATTTGTAATGTAAATAAGTCAAAATATCAAACTCAAAACAAAATATCAAACTTAAGTAACAAATGAAGATTTCATAGTGTAGTCATATTGTAAGGCTTACCCGACATCTGAGGCAACTTATCTTTTCTGCTCTTTCCTTTCGAACTACCTTTTACTCCTATGAATTCAAATTGTAGAATAGTTATGAAAAAAACAAGGTAAGCAATAATCTTTAAAAATCTCCTAATCCAAAAGTTTAAACAATCATGTTTCACTTTTCTGTCAGGGTTTATGTTAAACCTATTATTTTCTTGATAATTTGCACAAATAAAAAAAAACAAAGGATTGAGTGATAAACCTTTTTGGCAAATAACGATATGAATGTGAATAAACATGGCGGTTTATTCTTGCATAGAAAACGACGTTCTTTTCTGCTGACGCTCCAGTTCTTACAATCATAACATTTTCGAGCAGAATTATCGCACTCATACTCATAGATCAACCAACTAAAGTACTAGACTTAGTGTTTTGAGCACACATTTTGTAATCCGAGCACCAAGTAATGTTTTATGACACAGGAACTATTGAAATCATTTAACAATCACTTTTCCAATGTGACAGCAAATGTTTTTTGTTGTGACGTCAATATTTTATGGGAACCTTTGTTTACGATGTCTTGTAATGGCGGAGAAATTGCGATAAGATGTATTATGATTTAAATATTATGTTATTCAATTTAAAAACAAAATTAATTTAATAAGAATTAAATACCTGTTTTTTCAATTGTTTTCTTCTGTTTGTTCTTTACGGATGGTGATTTAGTACCTTAAAAATACAAAAAAATATCGAATATTATTCACTGACCAACTTTCCTTTTTTTCTCAGCAAACCAACTTTACAGGCCGCGATATCATGCCAAATACTGTAGACATAGTATTAATATATAACAACATGTTGGTCACTTTAAGTGTTAAGAAGTTTGAAAAATAAAAAGTGCCATAAATCACATCAATTATGAAAAACCGAAGTGATCAAATTTAACAGATTTTTTTTACAATTCAAGTGTTGATGTGCATAATGATAAATGGACAAACATGATAAGACTTCAGTTGTGACATAAGGATTGAGAAAGAGATTGTTCTTTTTTTCATTTTACAGAACAAACCATTGGTATCAATTTAACAAAACATTTATACGTCACTAGCGTCGACAGATATATTTAGAAAATGCATTTGAAACATGCATCTATAAAAATATTTTGAATAATTATTTACCTTTTTCTTTGCTTGCTTTGGTCTGTTTCTTTTTTGGAATTGGGGAGTCAATGTCTGAAAAGGATAAGTAAATAATTGTTAATATATATATATATATATATATCGTGGCCACAAGTTAAATTTTTTTTCTGTTTGTATTAAATTTATATTAAGATCCCATGTTGATACATCTTGTGATCAATTTTATTTGGCAATCGCCAATGGCAGTCAGCAATGTTAAAGAACATCAGTTGTTCGACCTGTTAATCAAATTCGGTTTTTTTAATATACTTTTTCACTTTTTTGGTCTTTTGGAAAATGTTGTTTGTGCTGTTCTTAGACCCTTCTAAAACGAAATTTGTTTTACATGCACACGTATAAAAATTGCGGTTTTTGTCCAACGCAATCATAGGTTTGAACGTAGTTTTCAATTTAGACTCGTATATATATATATAGACAGGTCTCTTTTTTTTTTAATCAACAGTAAATGAAGTATTCATATCGAAATCACAACTAAAGTTTATCATGCAGTATTATATCAAATATAATCTTATTTTGACGTAGTCTCTAGATTATTTTTTTTCTGTTTGTTGATACATATACGCTGTAGACCTTCTTTTAAAAGTATACTAACCAATTGATAAAGTGTCATTGGAGGGGACAGTTGCCGTCTGTTCTAGCATTTTCTTTTGACTTTCAGCTAGTTGCTTGGAATGTCCGGGTCCAATGTTTAGTTTGCTGGGAGTTACCAAAGTAACGTTTTCAATAATATCTTCGTGTGTTGGGAATAACATGTCTATACCGTTTACTTTCTTTAACTCATCGCTGCTGAGAGCTGGTTCTCCTTTTTTAACTTTGTCGAAGAGCTCTCCTAACCCGAGATATTTCGGTCTAGTCTTTCTGTTTTTCTTGACATCTTTAATCACAAATACTGCTGTAACCGGATCAGCCTTCAGCCTTTTTAACCTTGTTAGTTGACATTTAATTTGTTTAATAACTTCACATTTTATACGACGATCATTCGACAAATTTGCCAAGTACTCTTTTTCTTCTGATTTATATATCTTTTTTTCACCGATTTTATATTTACGTGATTGGTCACAATTCATTCTGAAAAATAAACGATGGAATATGTAAGGTTATCAATAAAATATTCTATTTTGATTAGTATGCCCTACATATAGAATACATTTCAATCACTGACCAACTGACCCCCTCTCCAATATCCATCTCATTAATTAAGCGATACAATATGGGAAGGAATATGGTAACATTTTTAAAAAAAGGTTTGAAATGACAATAGCATCATACACATTAAAATCCTTTTGTCTATATACAATTTATATTTGTAAATTAATTTATCGTATACAAACAATGAATTTCATACTTACATGTTAGTTCTAGATTGAAAATATCTATAACTGAAATGTAGCCGATTACATGTAGATACAATTTAGTTTATAATTTATTCTTAAATAAACTCCGTATTGTCAATCAATTTTCATGTACCATCTTACACTGATGTAAAAGATATACAACTTCTGTGATTTTTCTATAGTTTGATCAAATCATTAAACTTTCAAATGATCTAATTCTAAAAGTATTGGACGATAAATTCGATTACAAAAATACATTCATCATTGTAAAAACGAAAATGAAAACAATATTGAGCGATACAATCTGACAAGGATCAATTAATGCTTCGGTTCTAATCTCACCTTGAATGTCATAATAAAGTGCCGAAATCGACTGACTCATCTTCCCCAATATTACATTCACTTTGGATTACATCTTTAATTTCATAGTATAATGTGAGGTATACATCTTTTTTTAACTGCCCTCCGTCAATACTGTGAAGAACATTCTCATAATGAGATCGTAAAATATTGTCCTTCAATTCATCATGAATCAAATGTTCTGTTTTTCTTATTATGTCAATCTTTGATAATTTGTTCATGTGACTTGCAATTTCTTCATCAGACACGTAAACTGGTTCGTTTTGATTAACTATTAAATTGGGCTCTTCGTTCAAAACCTCAGTGTTGATGTGATCCATTCGTTTTAAAGTCGATGTTTCCAGAAATTTTAGTAACCCAGGGTGCAGTTTGGATCCACTTAAACCACAAAAGGTTTCATTTTCAGGTTTAAGATATGTTCTCAAAGTTTGCCGGAAGGAGTTTACAGCAAATTCTATATCGACATGCTTTGTCTGATAGTTGTTTGATCTGTGTGTCCCTACCCACGAGGACACCAAATTTTGAAGATCTTCTATGTATTGCAAATTACAGCAAATAGCATCCCATGTTTCATTGGATGGTATAGAGCCACTAGGGATAAACTGCTTTACAGCTTTATTTTTTTCTTCCAGTAAGAAATCTAGATCTTGTCCTTTGGAATTGTGTCCGCTAACTGTAAATGCTGTGTTGTTGTCCCAAATATTCTTTACTTCGTCAGGCATAAAGTGATATTGCAAAGTATCAAACAGTTCAATGTTGCGATAATGGGGATGAGAGCGACCATAGAAAAGTTCTTTAAGATGAAATTTTGCGCTTTGAACCAGACAGCTGTTATTTCGTCTGACACCCATTCTTAAATTTATAATTGCCTGTGAAAATCTGAAAACCTGCAAATGTAAATATGCCCATCTCGGATTTGACGACATGAATTCCTTATAAAATAAGAGATATTTATCTGGTGTCGGCATTTCTCCTTGTTTCATCATGTATCTTACAAATGGCACTACCATTTCCTTTAAAGAGGTAGTGTGAAATACTAACAGAAGCTGCCAGGCGACATGATGGTCTTTACATGTTTTTGCAAAGTTTTTTGCATTATCGGAGGTAAACTGCATGATCTCGCACATCTTCTCCAAGAATGGCGTCCAGTTAAGTTCAAAAAAGGACTTGATGACATTCATCTCGAAGTGTCCCAATCCAATTCGCATATAAAGCCAATCAAATTCTAAGGAAAATGTTGAGCTTTTGCCTTGGTGTTTCAATTTATGATGATCCTTGTATGCCTTTCTGTTTAAAAATGCTTGGTTACAGTAAGAGCAAATAACACTTTCTGTTAAAAGTTTTTGATACAAACTATGAGGTCTACCGTCACAACAAACAAAAGTCCAATGTCTATTGTTACCCTCATATCGTTTGATGCCAGAGCTTATGCCTATGCTTCGTAGTATCAATGCAACGGCCTCGTTACTATTAGGGTTTAAAAAAACCGGTCTACCCATCATAAGTTTGGTCGATTTTTTATGATTAGATGGCACGTGCTCAAATCTTTGGTGTCCCGAAATAGCAGTTGCGGTTTCGAGCGGTGTATTTAGAGAAATTTCTTTTGAGCCAACACTTTTACTTACATCGTCACACTTTTTGGTTCTTTGTTGTGCTTGTTTGGCTTCTTTGATGCCTTCTCTTTCTTGGCAATTTTCGCAAATCTGCTTTCTTTTTGGATTTTCTGTCCCACATCTAGTGCAAACAATGATGTTTTTCTGTCTACTCTCTTGGTGTGCTTGCTTGTCTACGTAATCAATGATTTCATCGTTTGCGTTTTCTTGTTCGTTCAGTACATCTTTAATGGCTTTAGAGAGAAAAAAGTACATTTGGTCATAATGAATTTTCTCAAGTGTGGTAAATAGAGGAAGACTGCTATCTTTAATTTGTGAAACCTCTTTGATAAAGTACTCTTTGTCTGTCTTGATCCTTTTTACCCTTTCTGAATTCGTTTCATTGGAATTAGCATTTTTTAACTTTTCATCGAAGTGATTGACTGAAAACCAATTTTTAGGTTTGAAGTTCTCATTAAGTTGTACGGTGGAGTTTTCTTTATCGTGCATTGTTGTATTAACAATAGTTGTTATGACAGAAGTGAGGGATTTTGAACCTTCACCTAATCCTCTTTTGTAACCTACCACTTGTTCATTGTCAAAACCTGTTATGAGTGTACCATCCGGACATTTTGGGACTGTTTCAGCATATGTAGAAAGCCAATGCTTTAATGTTTTGTAGCTTCCACCAGGGCTACTCTTACCAAGGGCATCTATAGCTACACGGCTGCTAGTTTTTGTATACATATCTAGAGATACCAAAAAGGCAAAAGGAGCAACTAGCTTTCTATTTCTCAAGTTATATAGGTATTCCATTGCTCGACAGTATAGAAATGCATCGGTTGAGTTTATTTGGTCAATGAAGTCAAAACTATTTCCGGCCAATCCAGTCATGAAGTTAAATAAAACTTTGTTTCTTTTGGATAACCACTCTACCGGACTCAAAGCCTGTAATATTTCTCTTGATGTATAATGTTTTGAAATGCAGTCACAGTCTTTCAATATGAATTCATTTTGGTTTTTACCAATTTCATAAGTCAATTTTGTTAACTCAAATTCAGATAATACCTTTGGAAATTTACTGATGAAATTAGATTTTTCCTCCTGGTTTAATCTGTTAAAAGACTTGATAACATCCTGTGCTGTTTCAGCAGTTTCTTCTGCGTGTACAGATAAAGTTATTTCATTTGCATAGGGTAGAATGAGTACTTGATCTGACTTAGTATGAGCTACATGTATTGGTTCAATGTTATTATCATTAAGCTGTAGTTGCAATGGTGCGTGTACTGACGATATATGCTGACTATGATTGTCTGCAACTTCTTCTGTACATGAATATTCTTTAACTAAAGATTTTAAAGTTCCTCTGCGTTTTCTCTTTCTTTTGTTAATTGGCGAGCAAATCGAACAATTACCTTCGACTAAATGGGGAGTAAACTTAACAGGCTCAACGCTGGTCCTGAATACAGTCCTCTCTGTTTGGGATTTGGCAAATCTTAGGAGCATTTTTTCATGGTATCTGCATATTGCATCGGGGTGGACATGAGGATCGTCCAAGGATATATCTATTTGAAACAACTCCATCATCTCCATGCGAAAAAAGTCCTTTCGCTTAGTGCCATGCTGGAGGTCATTGGTTCCACAAATTCTGCACATTCCAAGAAGTTTTTCAGAATGTCCATCTACTTTTGTAGCTGTCCTATAATGCAAATGTGTCCTTACTAAAATATATATATCTATACATTTTTTGTTGTCACTTAGACCCCAAAAAGTACGTTCCGAAATTTTTGTCATATGTTGCTCTTTATATATTCTGTTTGATCGAATCTATAGTGACCTGTTGATTGATAAATACCTTGTACTCTGAGTGCCTATTGGCAGAATAGTTCAAAACTCTTTTTTACGGCTATCCGTTTATGCATGCGAACATGTTCAATATCGACAGCCAAATCATGTGATTGCTTTAAAACACATTTCTTAATACAAAACTTTATCAGATTGTTTGGGCGTTTTACATTGGACAACTCTTTCTCTTATTCTCTGTGTGTAAAAAATCTCCATACAGTTAAAATAAATAAATCGTGCAAAATAATTTGAGGACTCCATTGAAAGTAAACTTCAAGGAAATTATAACTACTGGATCTTTTTATAAGAAATTCAATTGAAGCCATATATCAATGACTTTTATTCTTGAAGGTAAAACATAATAAGAGAGAGCAATGTCCCCTACCCCATCCCCCTTTTTTACCATTTCTTTAGATTAAAACAATAAATGCTGTATACTATAAAGTAATATTGATTTGAGTTCTGATTAGTTTAAGTAAATGGAAGCAGTTGCCACGCTTAATGAAAAAATGCATATTTTTAATGACTCCGACGTGCAGAAATGGTAGATATTTTCTATACTTTGTAAAATGAGAATAATATTTTCGGCGCATTTTTTAAACCTTTTCGATTAAATGTCATTATAATCCTGTATCATCCAATCAGATGCCGTATCGGATTCTATTATGAATACCATCTTGGGTATTTATAATAAAAAAAACTTGCCTCGAAAATGTAAACAAATAATTGCGCTCTTGTAACCATCAAGTACTTGTACCTCAAATGATTCCTGCATATAACACGAATCTTAAGTATATTCAACGATATCGCCAAATGTTAACTATAAACAACTAATGTGTATATAAACAAGAAAAAGTTTCATATAAAGATAAACAGTTTTGCTATTTTATTTAAATATTGAACAACGAATTCATTTTGCTATTGTGTAAATTAGTGCATGAAATTAGGCTTACGTCATACTACATTTTGTGGGTGCATCTAATACCAAAACTAGTTTATCGCATACCAACAAATTACCCACGAACTTATTAATCACGGTGTGTAAATGATACAGCTATATGCCAGCAAGATGACCTTGAAAAACTTAACTGCATAACGTTTCAATTGCATAAATAGTGCAGTAAATGTGCCAGATGTCTCACACCTGCTAGATAAGTTCAAGGACAAGGTTATTATCAGCAGTGGTAAACGATACTAATGTGAATTCAAACAACAGCTGACATAGTTATGGCATCAACACACGTACATTACAGATTCCTTAATTGTTATTATTTCGTTTTGTATGCTTATAATGAATTATATAAAGTTGTTTACCACTGGTAGTGGACATTGTTTTATAGTGTAAATAAATTCAAATCAAATACATTGTCACAATATCTTATGAAAAACATCGAGTGACCGCAAAATTTCAATAAAGTGATCATTTGGTTTATTATTTTTTCCATGAAATTTAAAAGAATCATCTCGTGTCGAGGTCCACAAGGATCCTGTTTGTAATATTTAAGGATATTATCCATACATTCAATGTCCAAACCATGCAGTTTTCCTTACATCGTTCCTATGTTAATGTACTAACAATATTTTTTATGTTTTCTCAACTTAACAAGGCTTTTCGGTGTGAGCAAAGGGTACGTGTTAAAGGCTGACGAGTGTATTTTGACCTATAACGGTTTACTTTAACAAATTGTGATTTGAATGGAGAGTTGTATCATTGACACTCATACCACATCTTCTTATACATGTATCTAGATGGTTGGTTGCAGATATCTACGAATAAAGCCTTCGATTTTTAATAAGTTAAGATTGCAACTTAAAAAAAAACCAGATATCTTTATTTAAGCCGGTAAATTGCATATTTCTTTAGAAATGGTTATTTTGTCGGCACCAGCAATAATATATGTATTAAATAACAAAATATGATGGCACTGACAATATGGAGATTATGTATGTGATATTAAATGATGATAATTTCTTCTTTTTCACAACCAGATCTCCATAAATTGTTAATACTTTCTGTGATTTCGGCGTTAGATTTTGCAATAAAAGTTTCATCTATTTTTTTGTAATTATGTTCATATCTTTAATATTTGTATATAAAAGTGAATTTGTTATTTTGCCGTTTCCAAGTGAATTCGATATCATTAACTTTTAAAAGTACTATGAAAATGTTCACTGTCAAGATAAAAGAATCAAATAATACTGACATACATGTACCGTAGTTAAATATATCAGAAATCAGCTAACAATACTTGAGACATCACTGTTAAAAATCATTTATAAGCCAAAGTGTAAATAACTATAGAGAATTTTAAACAAAACAAAAATATTGAGCATCCATTTAATGCAATGACATCTTATTTAAATTTGAATTTGAAATCAGTCAATCTAATGCTGTATGTATGCATAATATTAAAATTTCAGATTTTTTAACTGAATGTTGTAAATTTTGCTTTTGAAATACAAGTCCAGCATATGTGAAAACAAAGTAGGTTTTTTTAACTTGGCTTCCCTTACCTAATGCCATCAAAATAGCGTATTTTATTTCTTTCCAGCGTCGGCAACAAATTCAATGGTTTGCTGGTGCCGGTAAAAGGGCCATTCCCATAGACATATGCTATTTTTGCCAGCTTGAATTTTAATTTTTAATCATAGCCGGTAACATAGCCACTCCCTTAATAGAAGTCATGACCGTACTTAAATAATTATGTCATGGCTGAAATATTGTCAAATCGATACAAAGTGCATGTTTAGCTTGAGAAACTATCTTTATTGAGCTTTCATTTTTGCAGATAATAAAATGCCATGTTATAATCTGATAATATTTGTTGTATACACAGACAGTAGTTATTTGACATATAATATCAGTAGTGTTAAGTAATACAATTTCGATATATTTTCAAAGGGAATGATAAAATTCTACCGACACATATAGTAATGTAGTACATGTATGTAATACTTTCATTCCCTTTGAAAATATATCGAAATTGAATTACTCAACACGACTGATATTATATGTCAAATAACAACTGTCTATGTATACAACAAATATTATCAGCTTATTACATGGCATTTCTCATATCGCATGTATTATCAGGTTCAATATCAGCCCAGGATCCTTTTACGTGGTTCCCAAATTAATAGAAGTTCTAAGAGTAATAAGTTCACGGACGTCGGGCTCTAAATCTAGTTCATTCGATAGGAAATCGTTCTATCATATGCATCAACAGAAAAGAAAAATACTTAGATATGGACGAATCGACAAAAAAAAATCAACAATTATTACATACATAATTTACACTGTTTGGGAAAAGTCAAATTTATTTCTCCATGTTTAATGCCTCAAATTGCAAGTAAGGGGGTGAAATTACACTTTAAAAAAATTTGGTCTAGAATTTTAAAGGAAAGGAGTAATTTGGTCCAGCTGAAAAAGGTTGAAAATTAGCACTTCGGAAGCTGTCAAAAAAGATTTCAAGACGCCCTAAACATAAAATTGTCCATATTTTGAGTTAGACCCGATGAAGTTTTCTATACTTTTGATATAACTTGTCCCAAAAGTGGTACACCACACTGTAAAAGTTTCTTTGACAAAGCGCAGGTGGGATTTTTTTAGTTTTCATTTATGTTCTAAAAGAAATGCACTACGAAATAATTGTGCTCTCGGACAAAATCGATCTTAGAGTAAGGGCCCATCTTCACAATCAAGCAGCAGTTATTCAGGTCAGACACTGCCCTTGAGCGGCATTTTGAAGACCAACCAAAACCAGTTACATAGAACATTTTAAATATTAATGCGATTTACATGTATTATAATTGTCGCCTTAAGTGAGCTTTTCTCATCACTTGGCGTCCGTCGTCCGTCGTCGTCCGTCGTCGTCCGTCGTCGTCGTCGTCGTCCGTCGTCGTCGTCGTCGTCGTCGTCGTTAACTTTTACAAAAATCTTCTCCTCTGAAACTACTGGGCCAAATCAAACCAAACTTGGCCACAATCATCATTGGGGTATCTAGTTTAAAAAATGTGTGGCGTGACCCGGTCAACCAACCAAGATGGCCGCCACGGCTAAAAATAGAACATAGGGGTAAAATGCAGTTTTTGGCTTATAACTCAAAAACCAAAGCATTTAGAGCAACTCTGACATGCAGTAAAAATGTTAATCAGGTCAAGATCTATCTGCCCTGAAATTTTCAGATGAATCGGTCAATCGGTTGTTGGGTTGCTGCCCCTGAATTGGTAATTTTGAAGAAATTTTGCTGTTTTTGGTTATTATCTTGAATATTATTATAGTTAGAGATAAACTGTAAACAGCAATAATGTTCAGCATAGTAAGATCTACAAATAAGTCAATATGACCAAAATGGTCAATTGACCCGTTTAGGAGTTATTGCCCTTTATAGTCAATTTTTAACCATTTTTCGTTAATTAAAGTAATCTTTTACAAAAATCTTCTCCTCTGAAACTACTTGGCCAAATTAATCCAAACTTGGCCACAATCATCTTTGGGGTATCTAGTTTAAAAAATGTGTGGCGTGACCTGGTCAACCAACCAAGATGGCCGCCACGGCTAAAAATAGAACAAAGGGGTAAAATGCAGTTTTTGGCTTATAACTCAAAACCCAAAGCATTTTGAGGAAATCTGACATGGGATAAAAATGTTTATCAGGTCAAGATCTATCTGCCCTAAAATTTTCAGATGAATCGGTCAATCGGTTGTTGGGTTGCTGCCCCTGAATTGGTAATTTTGAGAAAATTTTGCTGTTTTTGGTTATTATCTTGAATATTATTATAGATAGAGATAAACTGTAAATAGCAATAATGTTCAGCAAAGTAAGATCTACAAATAAGTCAACATGACCAAAATGGTCAGTTGACCCGTTTAGGAGTTATTGCCCTTTATAGTCAATTTTTAACCATTTTTCATAAATTAAAGTAATCTTTTACAAAAATCTTCTCCTCTGAAACTACTTGTCCAAATTAATCCAAACTTGGCCACAATCATCTTTGGGGTATCTAGTTTAAAAAATGTGTGGCGTGACCTGGTCAACCAACCAAGATGGCCGCCACCGCTAAAAATAGAACATAGGGGTAAAATGCAGTTTTTGGCTTATAACTCAAAAACCAAAGCATTTTGAGGAAATCTGACAGGGGATAAAAATGTTTATCAGGTGAAGAACTATCTGCCCTGAAATTTTCAGATGAATCGGTCAATTGGTTGTTGGGTTGCTGCCCCTGAATTGGTAATTTTGAAGAAATTTTGCTGTTTTTGGTTATTATCTTGAATATTATTATAGTTAGAGATAAACTGTAAACAGCAATAATGTTCAGCAAAGTAAGATCTACAAATAAGTCAACATGACCTAAATGGTCAATTGACCCCTTAAGGAGTTATTGCCCTTTATAGTCAATTTTTAACAATTTTCATTAATTTGGTAAATTTATGTAAATTTTTACCAAATATAGTTCTCTGTTACTAATGGGCAAAGTTCATGATAGATATAATTGTAAGAAGCAAAATCGTTCAGTAAAGTAAGAACTTCAAACACATCACCATCACCAAAATACAATTTTGTCATGAATCCATTTGTGTCCTTTGTTTAATATGCACATAGACCAAGGTGAGCGACACAGGCTCTTTAGAGCCTCTAGTTTCGTATATCTTGTTTATCCGTTTTATGCGGTACTCGTCCGTTGGATGTACGTTCGACATCCGTTCTGTCCGTTACGTCTCCGTTTCTCGTCCGTTGTATATATCCGTTGCATGTCCGTTATTCATTCGTTAGGCGTCCGTTTTAGTTTGTCAGTACATCAACGGACGCCCAACTGATAACAATTTTGTCAACGGACAAGTTAGGCGTCCGTTCGTCTTATCCGGTAAGGTGTGACCTATGCTTTAGTCCTATTATTATCCTAATTTATTCCTAATATAAGTCGTAGGACATATCACATGACAGATTATAGAACAGCTTCGACGAACAGTCCCTAGCCCATATGGTTAGTTGAGCTGTTGCGTCCGTATCATGCAAAAATGGACAATACAATAATGTTAAGGAAACGAATACATAAAAAAAAAAAATTTACTTACTGTATGATGTCTGATTCTTCTGTTTCTGTCATTTCTTCCTCAAATGAAGGATCTTCAATTATGTCTTGTTCAGTGGTATCCATTGTTCTGTTTGTGTTGTATTCACGCAATAAACCGATGAGAGAAATATAGCAAATTATTCAACTGTGTACCTTTTATACTTCAATATATATATATATAAAGTTAGGAGGGGCAGCTCATTTGTCGGAAGGTTATATATGTTCTTTTTTTATTTGCAAATTCAGCTTTTTTTTAAGGAAAGTGCTTATCTCAGCAATTCTTTACCTTGGACATCCGCTTGAACTTTGAAATTCCCATAATTTTGTTCTCGCCAACGTATTCGAATGACTAAACGACGAATTCCTTTGGTAATTTATGTTTCCGCTGACCATGATTTGAAATATATTTATATACAATAACTTTATTGTAAAACGTGAAATCATGTCGGGTAAATAAGTTATTGAACTGAGAAAACTGAACAATTTCAGTATTTATTATTGCTAGAATACCTATCATGTATTACATATAGCCACAGCAAATGAAATTGTACAATAAGTATACTCGTCTAATTAATGACAAATTATTTAACTTTATTTGATTTATTAGGGAACATTTTAATTTGTATAAAACATAATTAGAAATAAGGAGATGGGGTACGATAGGCAATGGGACAACTATATGTAAACCGAAGGACAAAAAATGTGAGAAAAAAATGGTCATTAACTAATCTTTTGTAATATGGTTTAGTGTCTGGTATTTCAGTCTCCTATCTCATGATAATATAGTTTTGTATAAATATTAGAATGCGTTTGTCTAAATAATATTCAATTTGAAATTGTAATTTGTGCTCGATCTATACAATCTTGTGTATTACTATTTTGAATTATCAATGTGTGATAACATTGTTATGGCTTCATCCTATACATGCTATACTATGTCCATTTGAATAAATACATTTAAAAATTTCAACAATCAATGAAATTCAATTTAGTTTAAAATAGATGTGGGTAATCAGCTTGCATGTATACATGATTTGAGGATGTTGATACATGTAGAATAGTAAACAGACGATCTTGAAAACCTGAAGGTGCATCCTACAAACGTTCTGAGGAAGATTCAATGAAACTGTAGCCATCCATTGACATTATTTAAAGTAAATATCAACACATTATATATCATATATGCATAAACTATTTGCCACTAGACGTTAAGCAATCAATCAATCAATATGGTTTTATTTGATAGGTTTGGGGATATTTCAATTAAACGGATTAGACAATGGATCGCAATAACATATTTTTATTCAGAAGTCATGAACTAAGTTCTATTGACATGTTAATAGATCGTCTAGTTAATAAAAAGTTTTAAATAAGTTGACTAGACAACGACGTATTCTTGAACAGTGTTGTGTAACCTATCATCAAGGTGAAAAGCGTCTCTACTGTTCTTGACAACGGGACATAGTAAGTGTATATTAGTTTTTATCAGAAACAAGAATGTGTCACCAGTACACGGATGCCCGACTTGCATTATCATTTTCTATGTTCAGTGGACCGTAAAATTGCACTTCAATTTGACAATGATATAAGAAAGATCATATCATAAGGAACATGTACATGTATACATAGTAGTTTCAGGTTGATTGGACTTCAATTTCATCAAAAACTACCTCGACCAAAAACTTTTATCTGAGGATCTGTCGAAGATTATTTGCATGGGTTTTTATTAACTTGCAATTTTTCTATACCAGGTAACACATATATTGAATGGGCTGCGTATTTACATTCATATTTTCTTCAAATAATTATGTCAAATACTAAGTTCTCAGAAATGATAATACGGTGAACGTTAGAATGATTACAGAGAAAACAGTATACTAGTATTAAAGTCATCAAAATTCCAGTACTCCTTCATATTAGTCCTCGCTTAATATTTATACTAGTACATACCAAGTAGCAACACATACAAGGCTATGGACCGTATGCGTATTTGGACCGTCGGCGTACTTTTTCAAAATACTCATACGGTCGGACCGTACGCGTACGTTCTGACTAATATTAAAAAGTTGGTCAAGTGTATTAGATACAAATACATATTATTCTATAGCAATATAATATTTCCCACAGAACGTAACCAAAAGTTAGCGTGCAATAAATTCTAATATTGCACTAGTGCAATAAATCTTCGAAATTCATGACGTCATCAACGTTTAAATCTTAGTTTAAACCAATTTTTACTTTCAAATATTATATTGCTATACAATAAAAGGGTTATTGCATGAATATTGGGAAATAACGTCCCTCGTAGAACATATATTGCACTCGCAAGCTCGTGCAATATAAAATTCTACTCGGGACAATATTCCCCAATATTCATGCAATAACCCTATATTACAGATCAACAAAACTTAAATCTCAAATTAGTATAAAAAAAACTTCAATTGTAATTGAAATAAAAACTGCACATTCTTACTAATTAAAAAAAATCTCGTAATAAACTCTATTAATCTCTTGTATTTATAAAAGAGAGGATATGGTATGACTGCCAATGAGACAACTATCCACAAAAGACCAAAATGACACAAACATTATCAATTATAAGTCACCGTACGGCCTTCAACAATGAGCAAAGCCCATACCGCTTATAGTCAGCTATAAAAGGCCCCGATAAGACAATGTAAAACAATTCAAGCGAGAAAACTAACGGCCTTATTTATGTAAAAAAAACGAGCAAAAAACAAATATGTAACACATAAACAAACGACAACCACTGAATTACAGACTCCTGACTTGGGACAGGCACATACATAAATAATGTGGCGGGGTTAAACATGTTAGCGGGATCCCAACCCTCCCCCTAACCTGGGACAGTGGTATAACAGTACAACATAAGAATAAATCATTTATACATTAATTGAATTATGATCACTGACATTGAAGATATCTGAAGTAGACATACTATGGAAGGATAGTTGTTTTAGAATGTTTAGCAACTTTACAAATAAATGCAAATGCAAAGGAACATGCATGAACTGCAAACATGTACATTTTTTAATGTAAAAACTATTACGTTACTTTTATAGCAAGTGTCAGTCACCATAAGCGAGTGTACCAACATAGGATTCAGATATACAATTAAACAAATGTTTGAATTCAATTGTTCGTTTGTTCAGTTTATCTATCTGATTGTAATAATAACAATTTGTAAAACTAAAAAATAAAGATTGTGATAAATTGTTAAAATATAACTCATATGATCCAATCACATGTATATGGTCAGCTGGTACTGGATCATACGCGTATACTCATACGGTCCGACCGTACAAGTATGCATACGCGTACGGTCCAAATAAACATATGGTCTGGAACAGTTATACTAAACATGAATGTGATGATGAGCCGAACCAAAAAAAAAGAATCTCTTTACCAGAGGATATATTCAAATATATATTTGCAGTTTAACTAAAAAAATGCGGTGTGATTGCCAATAAAATAACTCTTCACAAGAGACCAAATACCACAGAACTAAATAATTATAGATCACCATATGGCCTTCAACAATGTGGAAATCCAATACCGCATTGCATCTGTCTTCTAATACAAATATAAGAAACCCGACAACAAGAAGAAAACTTTATGCACATACCGCAATTTTCCACGCTTCTTCTGCGATTATAGTACGATTTTACCACGATCATTCTACGATCTTACCACTTTCATATCGTGATTTTACTACGCCTTCATCAATAACGTCAACATCATGTTCCGTATAAATACTGTTCAATTCCTCCTAATTTTCAAAAACAACCGAGCATGTCACTAAAATCTACCAGAACTCGTGTGAGTGGTGGTAGGGGTAGAGTAAGTGGGGCCTCTGATACTAAGTCAAAATGGTTTTAGTATAAACGTAGTTAGGTCGTAAGATGAGCGTGATGAGGACGGCATAAGCGTGCTAGAATTGTCCTATGGTCATGAAAAGCGTAGTATTATATGTAGTGAGGTCGTAGCGCAATCTCTCCGATTAGAATCGCGCTTTCGCTACACTCTCGAAAAGATGGTATGCTAGAGCGACCATTCGATCCTATTATACGACCTCACTGTGCTGTTGCTGCGCTCCTATTACGATATGATGTCACCACAACCGCACCATGATTATTATCTTTATATTTTTGCTGGATAAATAGCGAAAAAACGCATATTTTATGACGGAAATTGATATATGAGATTTGAACATTTTTCAAAACATAGCACTAGAATGACACACTGGGGCAAATATGTAAAAGATTTAGTATGATTGCCAAGGAAACAACTCTTGACAAGAGACCAAAATGACTAAGAAATTAGCGACATGACAATGTAAAACAATTCAAACGAGAACACTAACGGTCTAATTTGTCTTTTATTCCCCCAAAAACAGTTCTATAAAACTTTCAGAATAAATCCTGGTAAAACTGATCAGTTTTTTTTGTGAGAGATGAATGTAACTGTTGAGCAGTATCTGTTACCCTTTCTTTTTTTTTCTTTTTTGGTAGTAGTTTTGTTACTCAGCTTTTTATGTTGTTTTGTGTAGACTCTTTGCCTTTTTGTAGTTTTGATGAATTTCATTACTCGGTGGTTTATTGCCGTTATCATGGGTAGCCTCTTCGTGGGATGTTAGATGCGGAACGATTTTGTGCACTTTGTTAGTTGGTTGACCGTTATAGAATAACCGTTTCACAAATGATATCGGATATGTTCCTTACGTCGTAACTACAATCCCCTTCCCTTTCATGAATTTGACCTACCGAATTAGACTTTTTACCGGATTTGTAATCACATAAGCAACACGACGGGTGCCGCATGTGGAGCAGGATCTGCTTACCCTTCCGGAGCACCTGAGATCACCCCTAGTTTTTGGTGGGGTTCGTGTTGTTTATTCTTTAGTTTTCTATGTTGTGTCATGTGTACTATTGTTTTTCTGTTTGTCTTTTTCATTTTTAGCCATGGCGTTGTCAGTTTGTTTTAGATTTACGAGTTTGACTGTCCCTTTGGTATCTTTGGTCCCTCTTTTTGCAATATGCATACATTCGTATGTGTCCCTGTCGAGCTGATACAATCACGTACCTGTCTTAAAGTATTCTTTTATTTGGCCTTTTCTAACATCGGATTCGAACTTTTTTTTGTTGTGTGTTTGTTAATTCCACATTGACTAGATGTCAATTGAGGGGGGGGGGGGGGGGTGAGGGGTTAAGATATCACTAAACATGTTATACACGCCGCATGTGTGCGACTGTCTTAAGTCAGGATTCTCTTGACTTTGGTAGTCTTGTATGTTTTATTTACCTCTCATTTTGAATCATTTATATGTTTCGGAGACTAAACTTTATTTGCTAAATTAGGATACAAACAAATTGTTAAGATGCAAGGAAATTCCACTTGTGGCCTTGTGATGTGTTCTGCTCATTTTCTTATCTGGGGGGGGGGGGGGGGGGGGGGGGGGGCTGGGATTTTTATTTTGTTCATAATTTTTTTTTCAGAACCTTCCTCCGATAAATTTTTTTTTCTTTTGTGAAGGAAAGCAAAAACAATTTCCTATAATGTGGAACAGAAACACATTTTTTTTCTCAAAACCACAAAATTTACATACAATTCTTTTTAATTTTTTAATTGATGTAAAATGTAAAGTGCATGGCTCTGTCTACATCCTGGCATTGGCTGTTGTCTGGTGTTTTTGTAGCCCACTTTCTACATTATGATATTCTCTGAGTCTTTCTTATAGGTACCACAGTCCTTGAATTTTAATACTGCAATTGAAGTGGTCACCATTGCCATATCTAATGGCAAAGAGTGAGTAGCTCCAAATTATAAACATCCACTATTTCCAACTATGATAATTGACATTCCATTGAAAAAAGAGGTATAAAGAATGATACAAAGGAAAATGCTACCGGTATACAAGTCTATGTCATACACAATCAGGGCTACTTGAAAAGACTGTTTTAATATGATACCATATCTATCCCTGTTATAAAATGACCATTTCATGTTTATAATAGTTGCAGTTTTAAGTATGTCTTAATGTAGTAGCATACATGTGGGAGATTTGCGATGCTTTTCAATATTTCTGGAGCAAACACTATTACAGGAAAATACAAAAAGTAATAAAGTATAAATAGAAATCTTAGCGTAATCTGTAGACTGGACAGATGTTGCTTTGAAACATCTCAACTGTTATTATTTTCACTGTTCTCAAATTCAGCAGTGCAAAAAAAAATTTCAAGCAGGTGACAGCATAATTTTTTTTCAGCTACAGTGCAAAACATATTTTTTTTTTATCTGAGCTAGGCCATCAAAATATTTTTTTTCACAAAAATCCCAGCACCCCCCCCCCCCCCCCCCCCCCCTGATAAGAAAATGGTTGCTGCCTTATTGTCTCTTTTACACATTCCCAATTTTCTTTCTTAATTTTAATTTCTGAATTTTCCAATGAATTAATGTCATGCTCTATGCTTGTTTTACTATTGATAGACATTATATTTGTCAAAATAAATGGTAGGAGTCAGAATTATCTCACAACAAATAAAAACATACGTGATGTTAAAACTCAATACAGTGGCATAAAGGACCTAAAAGTTGTACTTATTACTTATCTGTTCTCGACGTGAACATGTTTAAAATATTTTTGAATGGACGCAAACTTTTTAAAGAAAATAACAATCAATTACAGCGATTGTATAAAGCTAAACAAACTGAAATACTAAAATTAAACTCGCATTTTATGACCTTCAACACATGTATTCTTCCTAAGTATAGCGGATAATTACTGAGGATAATTATTTCGACAGGAAATCTCTGACAGTCAAGTTGTAGTGTTTGTTTGAAATTTATTATCGGAACTCCCAGCCTGTTTATTCTAATCAGCGACAAGCCCACAACTTTAACATTCCATTCTTGTTTGTTAAATTACATTTGATTATTTCAACAACGCGCCTTTTTCTATTTTCTATCTGCGGTTAATACTGGTGAACGCTAACATACATGTTTAATGTTGTATAAAATGCGTTGTTTAAAAATTTTACACATTAGAATTGCAATGAAACCTAAAATTATGTACTCGAGATACAGGAGCGGATCCAGCCCTTTAAAAAAAGGGGGGGGGGATGTTCCAACCATATGTCCTTATTCAAATGCATTGATCGTCCAAACAGAGGTGGTTCCAACCACCGGAACACAACCCCACCCTCAGCCCGGGATGCGCCAGAAAGATAGCAAACTGTAAAACATTTTTACTATACAAATCTATAAAAGTTACTTGCATGAAAATAATTTTCTATTATGTTTATAAAGATTGAGGAAGTCATAGAATACAAGTATGTACATGTTCATATAAAATCTGCTATTTTTGGTTTATCAAATGATTCATGAAAAAACAAATATACATATAACGTTACAGAAAAGACGGATGGTCAGGTTTTGCCTGGTTTCAACTTTCTTACACCGTTACTTCTATACGAAAATCGGTCAAAACATTTTCACCAGAATAACTCAATTGTTATCACACCACCACCCCACCGCCATCCACACCCCTATGTATCCAGTTCCCAATCCCTCGACTCCCACTACTCACATCATGTTCTTTAACTTCTATCCGCCTCATGATATAAATAACGGGTTAAGTGGAACTAATAATCTTTAATGGACATGTATGTGTTCACCATATGTATCTTAAAAGATCTCTTAAGGAGTGTGTTCCCTAGATATTTTTTACTAAACCGTAACGGTGACATGTGTTCTTTGTATAATATTTATGTGTTCTCTTATAGAACACTTCAATACACACTATCCCAAAATTTTGCCCAAAGTAGAATTTCAATACCCTGGAGTGATACCTTTTTCTGAAACTGTTTACAACTTTACATATATCTATCAAGAGATCAAGAGTACATTTCTTTCTAACCAAAGTTTAGTAAACGTTGCGTGCCATTTTTTATAGTTTGTTTAACGTTATATTTGTAGAAACAAATGCACCGTTTATATTCGGAGTTTGCTGAACCTGCTGAACAGTCAAAAACGCATGCACTGTTTGTTTGTTATTTGAACTTATTACGCGGGGAAATAGGTTCATGCAAACTTTGCAAAAGTATGTTAGAAACAAATGATCAAAACATGTGCACGCTGAACTGTTTGTATCGCTAGTGTAGGAACGAAATTCGCTCCAAATTAAAAAAAAATATTTGTCTTTCGTCTCCTTTTTGTGTAAAATTACGTAAAAAAGTTCGAATGAAAACAGTACTGTGACCTATAGTTGTTATTCATCATTTCTATGTCATTTGGTGTTCTGTGACAAGCTGTCTCGTTGGCAATTGTACTATGTACATCTTTTTTTATACAAGTACAAACATTTCTAGACAAACGATAAAAATACGGACAGACAAAACAGAAAATATCCCATAAAACAGGTAAATATAATCTTGATTGATGCTGTTATAAACCAACTTCGAAAGATAACTTATTCGTCAGCAGTCTTAAAAGTATAAAAGGAATGTTATTGCTCAATTACTTTTGTATTTGAAAAATCTTCCGGTGCCAATATTGCAGGATATTCTTTCCTTACGGAACACCTGACTTCATCACAGGTTTTTGTTGGGTATGTGTTGCTAAGTTTTTAGTTTTCTATATTATGTGGCCTGCCGTTTGTCTTCTTGTCAGTTTTCTTTTTTTTTTTTGCTATGGCCGAGTCGATCTGTTTTCGACCTTCGAGTTGGATTGTTTCTTTGGTGTTTTTTGCCTCTACTTGCAAAAGTAAAGACGTACTGCATACGTACATAGAGGAATTTTTGTACAGTTAAATATGATGTTGCCAATATATTTTTGTGGAGGCAGAGTTATGAGAGTTAATCAGATCTGCACACACTCTTAGAGAATCGTGTAGCAGTCATGTGTCCTCATGTATGGGCGAGTAAAGATCGAAGAGTGATCGAATGAGGTCGCGAAGGGATCGGGTATTGGTCCAGTTGGTCTGAAATAAAATAAATATAGAAGTCGTAGTGATCTTGAAGAGATCGGACATTGGTCGAGTTAATCTTGAAATAATCGGACTTTAGTCGAGCAAAGGTCGAAATGATCGAGTACTGATCGGTACATTTTGTGTTTTTCGACCGAACTCGAGCTCTGCACGATCCTTTCCCGATCAATTCGACCGTTACTCGACGAATTCTCAATCTCTTCTCGAGTGGCTTGCTTTTTGGTCCTTACTCGATTGTTTTTTACATGTCAAAAACTCTCGGGTAGAAAGTCAGATCGATGACGAGTACCATAGACTATCCCGAACATCCTTGTCGATTGAATAAGACCAGTCTCCCGATCACGTAGTTTGTCTTGATCGGGCTTGATCGAGTTGATCTGATTGGCAATGTGAACCTAGCTTACATGGGTTTTGATTACGCCCGTCGTACGTCGATGCTAAACGATGATGTGTGACGCCGGTATAAACTGTAGAAACCAGCAAGAGGTATAACAACGATAAAATAACCAATTCTAGAATATCTAATTTTTCCAACATTAAAATAAACAACATGCCAATAAATGTTTCAAGGACACAGAGAGCGAAATATCTAAACAAAAATCTCAATTCATATCTTCGAAAACCAATTTTGAAGCAATTAGTTTACTACAAAATAGCGTAATGCAGGTTATTTTTACGGGGTGTAAATGTTCGCTTATTTTTGCGGAAAGAACAAATTCGCCAAAATAAATTCCGTCAATTTAAAAGTGCATATGCCAAGGTTATAATTAATCAAAGTCTTGAATCTGCCAAAATAATAACCACCAAAATATTTCGTATACATTATTCAATGAACATCGCAAAATTGTACACCCGCGAAAATAACCCACTAAACGGTATGTAGTTTCCTAACACAGTTCTTTTTAATCAAACACTTCATCAATCTAATCCGTACGCGAGAAGATTAAATGAAATACTTTACGGGTATTCATGTTACTACGGGTATATTTATGTACGATCGTGTTTATCATATCAAATAATGCAACATGGAGGTAATGTATTGGTATTGTTACTCGTGTTAATGAGGGAGTGAACCGTAAGAGACAAATTTTCCTCACTTTTGATTTTGTTTGTCTGGAAACTTGCTCATCAATTTGTTTTATGGAGTATTGCTGATATCCCACACCCTTTCCATATTGACAATGGACATCCATCACAGTTTAAATAGAGTAAAATCTTTGCCAAACGTTTAATGCTTTGCATGTTATTTTCTGCAATAAAAAAAAATAGCATGAATTCTATTAAATACTATTAAATACATTTCCGATTTCCTTACCTTTTCTAAAATTTTGAATATAAGGAGATGTTGCATGTTTGTCAATGAGACAACTTTTCCCCAAGGTGTAACTGAACTAGATATTAGCAATAAGAGGCAACTTTTCGGCCTTCAACAATGAGAAAAATCGAAACCTTATAGTCGATAATGAAAGGCCACGACATAAAAATAATTTATTATGTGAAACAATTCAATTGAGAAAAATATCGGCAATATTTACTACAAAACAATGGAAAAGACAACTAATCGCTAACATTAACCTTTACAACCTCTAAATTATAATTTCCATACTTTGGACAAGCACATATATACACCA
The DNA here is from genome assembly GCA_037788925.1 of Mytilus galloprovincialis. Classification (NCBI taxonomy): domain Eukaryota; kingdom Metazoa; phylum Mollusca; class Bivalvia; order Mytilida; family Mytilidae; genus Mytilus; species Mytilus galloprovincialis. The sequence goes on along the minus strand of CM075336.1, from coordinate 84,301,723 downwards.
GACTTAACTAATCGATCAGATTGGTAATCGAATGGATATATAATGTAGCGGGTTGAAACATGTTTGTGAGCGCTCAAACTTTTTTCTAACCTGTGACAGTGGTGATTGTATGTAACATATGAACAAACTATAGAAATCAGTTTAAAATGGCTTATCTAATCAGATCGATAGAAAAAACTCTCAACTAAAACATAAGCCGGACGTGGCAGGGTATTTATACATCCCTTACAACAAAAGAACAAAAAGTCCGATCTAAGAGTATTGAAGTTTTACTTCTACTTGTATTCTTAGACTTAAACCGAGCCTTCTTACTATATATTCAAGCTACAACGGTGATATTATGGAAGAATTAAATGTTTAAATAAGACCGTATGAAATAAACATACAACAAAAGTGCTTAACTCTTTATTATATATAGGTATGACATAGAATAGTCAATTTGAAATTGATTTTATGACAGAGAAACATAGTCCCATTAACAAACATACATTGTATATGCATGTACATGTATATATATATAATTAAAATGAGATTGAAAGATTAACTTGTCGACAAATTCAAATACATAAAAATATTCAATGAGTGACGGAACTACACATTAGTTCCCTAATACGGTTAGCCTTTTTGAATTCTTTGATTTGTTATTCTTTTTATTAACTTGGCAAATGGCTTTTTTCAGTAGAAAAGGTAATAAACTAACATGAATATGTCGTGTAAAAGTTGCGATTTTGTACAGATAATAACATGTACAAAAATTGTGTACATGTAATAATGTGTACAATGCAAAAATACAAGTTATGACATGTACAAAAATACCTCATACATGTTTTTGATAAGAACATATCAAGTCAATAGCTGATGAAAAAACGGAATTAAGAAAACATATGGCACATATACATGTGAACTCGTATGGACCCCGCGAGATGATTGAGTTGAGATGATTGATCAAGAAGAAAGATGCACTGGGGATTAGTTACTTCTTTGCACGTCGACTGTCAAAATCATAACGGACTTCAAGCACTGATCTAGGAGGCTCTACCAATTGTATAAGTTAGAGAACTATATTTCACCCAAAAAATAGATGAAGTCTTATTTATGAAATATATTCATTTTCTTGAGAGAGAGAAAAAAAGGGAGGGGGTAAAGTTATAGAAATAAAAAAATAGCCATTGCGCATCCAATTTATGTTTTTCTAAAACAAAGCATTTATTCTTGTTTTTATACGACCCCATCTTTTTTGGGGACACATTGGTTTCCGGATAAAAACTTAAGTTTAAGTTAATAGATCTTCATGAATTTTTTTTCAGAAGGTTCAATACCACAAAAGGAAGGTTGAGATTGATTTTGGGGATGATGGTCCCATCCGATTAGGAATAAGGGGCCATAAAGGGGCCCGAACAAGCAATTTTCTAGTTTCAGGATAATAACTTGTGTAGAAGTATTACAATTGCTCTGAAATCATACCGCAATGTTTAAAACCACAAGTAGAAGGTTTGGATTCATTTTAAGGTTTATGGGGCCAAAGCTTAGGAATTAAGGGCCAAAAAGGGGTCAAAACAAGCATTTTTCTAGTTCCAAGACAATAACTTATGTGTAATTGTATGGATCTCTCTGAAATTGTACCACAATGTACCATATAAAAAAGGGGAGCTGGGGTTAAGTTTTGGGTTAATTGCCCAATATATGTAGGAATTAAGAGCCAAAAAAGGGCTAAAAAGAGCATGTTTCTAGTTTCCAAACAATCATGACAATAACTTGTGTTTAAGTGTATGGATCTCTCTGAAATTGTACTACAAGGTAAAATGCTGCAATGGAAATCATGGGATTGAGTTTAAGGGTTATTGCTTCAAGAGGGGGGAGTCAAAAAGGGGGATATTTTTTGTTGACCATTTTTTGAAGGGCTTCCTTTTTTCAAATTTTGAAAAGTTTCAAGAAGAAATCCTCAATTTACAGTATTGTGCAATAGAGTTGTTAGATCTTTGACCACATTAATATTGTGACAAAAAACCTATATTAAGTCAAAAATTTGATCACAATCCAAATTCAGACAGAATCAAGCTTGAATATTGTGACCAAATTTGCCCCAACTGTTCAGTTTTCAACCACTGGGGTCGTATAAAGATGCGCCCTGCGGAGAACCTGGTTTTACATATGTCTTATAAAAGATCTCTAGTCTTTCCCTTAGGCCTCCGTATAAAAGCATATTGAAACTTTTTAAATCTTTTAAAACCCGCTTGGTACAAAAATTAAATACTAGTATTATAAAAAAGAAATGAATTGATTTACAAATGTTGAATGCGTCAAGACAATTATCTATCCGAGACTTAAAACTCTGTAGGTAACTCAATGAAGCTGCATGATTGTTTGGCTAATGTTTCACGTATATTGAGGAATAGGATGATTCAAAAACGTTAGTATTTCAAAAATAATAAACCGGGGTCAAACGGTATTTAAATATTGTCATATCTTTCATAAAATTGCACAGTATTTAAAAAAAAAGAATGAAGCATGTCGGAGTGGATCGTCTTATAAGTCATAGAACCGTGTCATGTGAATGCGATGTTGGTAAATCCAGAAACAGAGGTGCATACTAGATAGAAAACGACACGTGTACTAAATTTTAAAGGAAACGCCACGGTAAATCGTAAAAATCAAACAAGCATAACTCTTTCGCCGTGGGCGCATTTGAGGAAATTTAAAACCAGATACATTGGATTTGACAGTTTCACATTATCATTAATAATTAATGTTTTTTGTGCTGCTGTTCGTCATTCTTATGTATTAACTAAACATGACAACGTTAGGAACTAAGGCTGATATGAATACAACTACTTATCCGAACAAACGGATTTTCGACATGTCGATAAATAAATACTAGTAGGAATAGATATCTTTACTTAAGTAGTGCTAAATTTTGCATGGATTGAAAACAATAGTTAATCGTTTTAAGAGTGTAATTGTATTTTAGTACACTGTAGAGTAGAAATCGTTTTTATTGATTTTACTTATAATTTTGCAAGTGTCAGTACAACTATATTGAAACAAATTTACATTTTCGTCCAAAGATAACAGTGTTTTCCAATTAAAAAGTTAATTACCGTGTAGAAAGTTAAACGTTAATCGTAAAGGGATTCCTAAATTTTATGACACCTTCAGTAGGTCAGACTAGTCATTTAGAGTTCAAATAATAGTCGTCTGCAATTGCAGCTGGTGGCGATTTAATTACTTTGTTTTTATCATCTCTGGGAATCAGGTTAACTTAGTGTGAAATTTTCTGTCTAATGTTGCAGACGTAAACAGTTCGTCTTTATCATGCGATATGTTAACAGCGAAAACAATGTCGTGAAACTATAATACAATGAATACGAAATCAATATAACTATAAATTGTAAATATTGGATAAAAACTTAGTTATAAGCAAACATTCGATGCCACTGTTTTGGAGGAGGTGATACTTTTTCAAATTTAAAAGTGAAATTACAAAAAAATCATAATGCAATTGTTATAAAATATATCGTATAACAAATACTATAAGATGTTGCCTATACATGCGATTTCTTTATAATAAATAACTAGAGGCTCTAAAGAGCATGTGTCCCTCACTTAAAAGATTCATGACAAAATTGTGTTTTGGTGTTGGTGATGTGTTTGTAGATCTGACTTTATTGAACAATCTTGCTGCTTACAATTATCTTTGTCTATAATTAAATTAGCCCAGAAGTGACAAAGAAAAATATTTTGAAAAAATTTACAAAAATTTACAAAATTTATGAAAATTGTTTAAAATTGACTAAATAGGACAATAACTCCTAAAGGAGCCAATTGACCACTTTGTTCCAGCTGACTTATTTGTAGCTCTTATTTTGCTGTACATTATTGTTTTTAATAGTGTATCTCTATCTATAAAAATAGATAATGACCAAAAGCTGCCAAATTTTCCTAAAATAAATAATTCAGGTTTAGCAGCCCAACAACAAGTTGCCCGATATTACTGTATCCCATTATATATTTTATGAGAATCAATAAAATTATACGATATCATAACATGTAAATTAATATTATGCAATCCAAAAATTTTGAAATGCATAATACAATGCATGAAATATACAGATCGTGCACATCGTGATAACGAACCTATTGCATATATTATATTTGAATACATATTTGAAGAATATTCTATTTTTTATTCTTTTTTATTTCTTCTAGCTCTATGGCGTAGTCAGTTTATTTTCGACTTGAGGGTTTTTATGTCCTCTGGTTACCCTTTGCCTGTATTTAGTTATGATTTGTTTTAAAGTTAAAGAACTCACGGATAAATGGTTTATTTTTAAATAAATTGTTTCTTATGTCAAATTCAAAACATTGCCAGTGTTTATCTTATGAGACCACCATATGATAGATATATCTACCGAAATAAACAAATATTCCAAAAAAACCGTTATCACAATATGTTCGATATTTTAATGTTTTGATGAATTTATTAGCATTTCCAAAATTATTTGATTTCATAATATTAATCCACACATTATGCTATATTATAATATTATTGATTTTCATAATATATCTTAAATTATGGGATACCATAATGTTCATTATGGTGGAATGTTAGTGCTTGGATTGTCTTGTACATTGTATATACGGATGGTATGCTGCTTTCTCGAAAAAAAAACACGTTGTCACTAGCACTTTACCAAAGATAATGAGACTTCTTCAAAACTATCTGATCATAAGCTTTATTTTTCAAATATGTCCATGAACCAGAGTTTGAATGGTGTCAAAAAAAATTTTCTGCCTTATTTGAATGGACGAATCAGTGCATTGATCAGCTTTGAAATTAATGCACTTATGTAATAGAATCGAAGAGTACATCGATGGAGTATGGTTATTAAGTGTGGTATGTTGAAGATGATAGATGAAAATGTCTACGTTTTGTTATTCTTCTGTAATGTGTACTGTTTTCAGGCAAAGTGTTTGTTCTTCTTTTTTAGCCATTGCGTAGTCATTTTATTTTCGCCTTGTGTGTTTTTATGTCATCTGGGTATCTTTTGCCTGTTATTTAGTTATGATTTTTTTTAAAGTAAAAGAAAAGACGGATAAATGATTTATTTCAAAATAAATTGTTACTTATGTCAAATTTTGCCAGTTTTTATCTTATGAGACCACCAAATGATAGATACGTCTACCGAATTAAAAACACATTCCAATAAAATCGTTATCACGATATGATCGATTTTATAATATCTATAAGCATTTCCAAAATTATTTGGTTTCATAATATTAATCCACACTTTATGCTATCTAATGATAAACTCGTGATAATACTTAATCCATCAACACCAAATGATGTAAAAGCAGTTGTTTCTTTTATTCAAGATTCATTAGAACTGAGGAAAGGAGAACAGTAACTGTTTTATCATATTTCTTATAATATTGTCGGTCGAGTTTTCATTATGTTTCATTATGTTTGTTCGTCAATGTATTTGCCACAACCAAAATTGGTTTTTGTATGTTTTGCAAATAAAGATATATATAATATTATTGATTTTCAAAACATATCTTCAATTATGGGATACCATAATATTTATTATGGTGGAATGTAAGTGCATGGATTGTCTTGTATATTGTATATACGGATGGTATGCTGCTTTCTCGAAAAAAAAACACTTTGTCACTAGCACATTACCAAAGATAATGAGACTTCTTCAAAACTATCTGATGATTAGCTTTATTTTTTTAAATATGTCCCTGAACCAGAGTTTGAATGGTGTCAAAAATTTTACATTGACTGCCTTATTTGAATGGATGAATCAGTGCATTGTTCATCTTTGAAATTAATGCACTTATGTAATAGAATCGAAGAGTACATCGATAGAGTATGGTTATTAAGTGTGGTATGTTGAAGATGATAGATGAAAATGTCTACGTTTTGTTATTCTTCTGTAATGTGTACTATTTTCAGGCAGAGTGTTTGTTCTTCTTTTTTAGCCATGGCGTGGTCATTTTATTTTCGCCTTGTGTGTTTTTATGTCATCTGGGTATCTTTTGCCTGTTATTTAGTTATGATTTTTTTTAAAGTAAAAGAAAAGACGGATAAATGATTTATTTCAAAATAAATTGTTACTTATGTCAAATTTTGCCAGTTTTTATCTTATGAGACCACCAAATGATAGATACGTCTACCGAATTAAAAACACATTCCAATAAAATCGTTATCACGATATGATCGATTTTTTAACATCTATAAGCATTTCCAAAATTATTTGTTTTCATAATATTAATCCACACATTATGTATTTTATAATATTATTGAATTTCATAATATATCTTAAATTATGGAATACCATAATATTAATTATGGTGTAATGTAAGTGCATGGATTGTCTTGTACATTGTATATACGGATGGTATGTTGCTTGTCCGAAAAATACTTTGTCTAGCACTTTACAAAAGAGAATAAGCCTTCTTCAAATCTATTTGATCATTAGCTTTAGTTTCGCAAAGATGATTATGAACCAGAGTTTGAATGGTATCGAAACTTTCACATTGACTGCCTTATTTGAATAAACGAATCAGTGCATTGCTCAGATTTGAAATTAGTGCACTTATGTAATATAATCGAAGAGTATACATCGATAGAGTATGGTTATTAAGTGTGGTATATTGTAGATGATAGATGATTGTTATGGATTAACCGTTTTACAGATGATATCGGATATGTTCCTTATTTCATAACTAATATCCCCTTCCGTTTCACGTACATGACCTACTGAATTAGAGTATTTACCGGTTTGTAATAACATGTCCAACACGACGGGTGCCACATGTGGATCAGGATCAGCATACTCTTCCGGAGCACCTGATATCATCCCCAGTGTCCAGTGGGATTCGTGTTGCTAAGTTTTTACTTTTCTGTGTTGTGTATTGTGTTCTATTATTTGTATGTTTATCTTTTCTTTTTTAGATATAGCGTTGTCAGTTTATTTTCTCTGGAATCTGTCGCCCCTCTTTCACAGAGAGTGGTTGTATTGTTTATTTTGTAAGCGCGACATTTTTGTAAACTTAATATGTAGTAACATTCATATATGTAATTTATTATTGTATTAGTTAAAAGCAATTCAATGGTACGTCATATATCTTATATGAATTCACTCGTTTAAACTTAAATCGGAGAAAAACAGTTTCCTTACGACAAAACACGATAATATCATATCAACCCGGCTTTTTTACTAGTCTGAAATGTTGACCAGGATTCAAGTCTTGCTAGTTCACAAAGTATCAGTCTGTTGTCTGCTCTCTGGCTGGAGTGTTGTCTCTTTTACATATATTCCTTATTTCCGATCTCAATTTTATGCTATTAAACATGACGTCCTACCCAGACATATTATTGTGAATCCGGAGCAATACGTCATTACTCTCAATATCTTAAGTTGAGTAGAAGAAAGCGGACAAACACCTTTCAAATCTTACGTTTGGTCCAGCTTGCATCAAACATCTACTTCTCGCACTCTAGGTGAGCGCGCTATAACCAACTGGGCGATACCCTCATACCATATATAAAGTAATGTAGAACTCTGCTAATAGAAAATACTTTAAATAATGGTCATGAGTTTGAACTTGTATAGTGTTCTTATTTTTCTTTACATAACAATGCATAGGAAATTTTAAAAAGATGCAACTTGCTGTACGGTATATCTTGATGTTAGTTTTTATGTATTTTATTTGTAATTGGTTTACTTTTGCAAATATGAAAACAATACTACTTAATTCGGAAATTAAGGAATATAGGTGTTATAGTTTTTAGAATATTAGCCGAGATAATAGAACAATTTAAACCTTTAAAAAGTTTATACAACATTCGTCGTAGCTTTTATATTATATTTTATTGTTTGAATCAACTGATTTACCGTTCAATGAATTGCGATTAACACGTAGTGATTGACATTTGTTTTCCTTTGGAGTGTTCAGATCTCTTTATTATAAATATTTAATATATTTATTTATATTATTCTGTATTATATTTTGACTAACAAACTTCGTGTTTTGCCTAGTATGATGTGCAAAGAAGTCAACGAATAAATTTGGATAAATAAAAATAGAATATTATTATTTTTAATTTAGATATTATATATTAACAAACAAAAATAAAAGTCTATTATAAATGTCTTCATGCATAAGTCATCATCCACATTTCATCTCGCATTTCATACTTATATCTTTATTGCAAAAAAGATAATTTTGACAGGTTGCACTCCCATTAGTACGTTGTGATATAATTTCAACTAGGCATTAATATTTTGAGTTCATTCTGCAATGTGTATAAATTTTCACATCAAACGTAAATTATGTCATCTGTTTCTTACCAATTAATCATACTGCTGAACTGAACAATATTGTATTACATGGCCTTGCTTCGCATTGAAATAGTTTAATATTTACAATTTATTTCTTCTGCTATTTTTATACTTGTATATAAATTAATTTTGTGGTTCTCGAGATCCAATATGTTATCTTAATTTTATTAAGAATTTTGTTCAGCAGATATATAGAAGTCAAATTGACAATAACTTAATTTTGATATTCAACGTGTTATGTAGAGAAACAACAATCATAGTGCTGTTTTGAATACTCAGGTGTATCTATCATCAAATATTGACCGACGTCAAAATAAATATTTATTGGTAATACGCCAAAACGGATATCTAATTTCTACCTGCCTATGTTTGTAGATAGTGATTTTTTTTTAAACTTCTGTCGTGGTGTCTCGATTTTTATACTAAGATGTAATTTTTATTGACATGTAAGACAACAAAAGAGACATTTCAATTACAGACAAAATTTTAATTTTAAAGGATTTGAAAGTATATTCGAATTAATGTACCCACCTTACCCAATATACACAAACACACATAAGTAGCATTGAAACGGTCTGCAAAATAAACCGAATTATAAACAATAACAATTGCATGTAATGAGTTTTTGTGGATCTGACCATTAATTAAATTTCGTCATATCAAGACGTATAAACACGCGAAAGTAATGTGTTTCTATACCTATTGTGTATATAGTTATTTATAATTTAAAAAGACGTCTGAAGGATGTGTACTATTTTTCCCCCTGATAAAACTAATGTATTGTAAACGAGGTCAACTGACACACTTATTTTCTACATTTATTTTCTACAACACGATATATCCATTGTTTAAGGAACGATAATACATTTAACAAAAATATGGCTTATAAGACGACACGATTTGTCTCCCTTGTACAAAAACTGTCCTCGATAAAAGACATTGAAGACGGAAGCATTTATAAATAAGACGTGAGAAAGGCGACGATTGTCGGATGAATATAAACAATAGATGATAATAAAAATAGCATTTTAAGATTAATAAATTACGGAACTTGTTAGCAGTACCCAAAACATTGTTTTTCGGACACATCAAATTTTATTTTTTCATGCATAATTATGAAATTCAATAATAATCAAAATTATGGACACGCATAATATTACTGGAAATATTATTTAATCTCATAATATTATGGCTTTTCATAAAGCAGTCAAATTTAGCCAATTCCATAATATTATGGAGTTCGCTAAGTGCCCCGACTGAAGTGTTTCTAGAATCTAGTTTGTTAAGCGAAAACAAATCCAGGTCACAAACCAAATCTGTTGGTTATTCAAACAGAATCTGTGAACTGCTACAAAACCAATCGTCAACATACAAATAAACGGACTATTTGATAACAATTGCCATATTCCTTATTTGGTACTGAAAAAGAAAAAAATGGACGGTCAAACCTGGTGTTAAAGCATCAAACCTCCACTTATATGGCCATGTTAAAAATACCGTTAAAATAACAACGTTACGTGACAGGTATACACTATACAGGTATCAAGTATATATAAAATAAAGAACACTCGCGACAGAGGAATACCGAAATAAATAGATAAGACGGTAGTTTTTCCTGTTTGAAAGGTTTTACACGACTTCTTGAGAGCCGTTAAAGCTATGTCTTTGTTGTGAGCCAATGCTCCGTGTTGAAGGCCGTATTTTGAGCTATAATTGTTTAGCTTTTTACACTCTGTTACTTGGTTGGATGCAATGAAATATAATAGGCCTTTTTTATTCGAAAATAAAACAGTATATTATTTATCCTTCAAATAACAACCATCGTTTATTCATAAGACATTAGTCAGTTAAAAACGAATGAGGCTGTAGATACATGTTAAATAAATTGCTTCGCCGAGCGCAGCTGGATACGATTGCAGAGTTCCAACCCTGAACAGTTGGGCAAAATTGGACACAATATCTGCGCTTGATACAGGTCTACATTTGGATTGTAATTAAATATTTGACACCCTAATTTCTTTTCTCTCCCCCTCCCTTTTTCCAAAAAAAACAATTCTTTCCCTCAAGATATGTTCAAAATCTCAATTCAAATTTCCAATAGAATTTGCAACCATAATTTACCATTTAATAATTTAAAAGCAGTTTAAGGGCGGTAATTCAAAGTTTTATCGTATAAAAACACATTAAACGAGAGAAATATCGCGGCCTTAACAGTTTCGAATGTGTTTTTAGTTTTTTCAATATCAGTATTAAATAATTAACATTTATGAATGTTTTGCTTTTTTGGAGTTCATACTGCTGACATGTAAGGCAAAACTGCAAAAATTGTCGAAAAAGTCTCACATTTAGATATTATCATAGATCAATTTGACATTGTAAGTTAATGATTCTTTATACATAAAAAAAATATGAATATATGGAGATTGTGCGAAGATTTGACATGTGGATTTTAAACTCCGTCATAGGTGAGTGTCTCTATTGGAGATTCAATACTGATGATCTTTTTACAGTAACTATAACCATGATAACAAACTGTTTAAATAAATAGATCGTGCCTGACTCTTGATAATATATACTAGTTATACAATGTGTAGAAGATAAGAAAAAATACTTTCGAGGTCCAAGAATAATGTTTTGAGATAAAAGAAATCGAAATGAGACATTTCAATGTCCATACAACTACTTATCAAATAGTATTATTTTACCATTAGTAGTTCTCCTATGAATGACATCACTCCAAACGTGGAAACCTAATAAATAGTGTAATGTCAGTATACCGAAACTGAGAGGCTGTTATCAAATAATCTCTATTGAAATGATGTATGCCAATGCTGCTTCAACTGCATACCAAATATTATTGATTTGACAAGTGTAGTTCCCCGTGAATTGATCTGATCACAAACTTAAATATGAAAAGTCTGTAAAAGCTTCAAAGGTATTGACCATGAATGTGGGAACCAGAACTTATAATGTGCCTGACAATCTGATATACAAATGCTTATCCTTCATACCATCCAATTATATCATTGACTTAAAATGTCATATTTCTCGTCTTCGTTTTTGTATAGATTATACCGTTGATTTTACTTTTTGAATTGTTTTTACAATGTTCATTTTATAAAATTTACTGTTTGCAAAAGTATGAATTATTCCAAATAATAAGGATGTTCTTATCCCTGGCAGAAAACCCTAGCCGTATCGGTCACAGTTTTTTCGAACTTTTGGTTCTCAGTGCTCTTTAGCTTTGTACTTGTTTTGGCTTTCAGATTGTTTCCATGTGACCGTCACTGGTAAGGTAAACGCGTCTGGCATGTTAGATTTTAGGCCTGGTAACTTTTGTTAGCTATTATTTGTGTGCTTCTCTGTCCTATATTATCTCCTATGTATTTGTATTGTAGTCCTGTCATGTTATATAGTCATTTAAATGTTATATTTAACATTGCTCATTAAAGCGGGAGGTTTGGCATGCCACAAAACCAAGTTCAACCCACCTTTTTTTCTTGAAATGTCCTGTACCAAGTCCGGAAAATGGTCATTTTTATATTATTGTTCGTTTCTGTGTGTTACATTTTAATGTTGTGTCGTAGTTCTCTCATATTTGATCCATTTCCTCAGTTTTAGTTTATAACCCAGATTTGTTTTTTTCTCAATCGATTTATGAATTTCGAACAGCGGTATACTACTATTGCCTTTATTCATACTGACCCTTTAAATAGCTTGCTTTGACCAAGGCTCTGCATTGAAGGTGTTCCTTTAAGTGTTTGACCTCTTAATTATTCCCTTTTTTCACATTGTGACTTGGATGGAAAGTTGTCTCACTGGTACCTCTATTCAACAAGCTGTAATCTTTTCAGTCAAAAGAGTAGTGCCTCAAAATTTAAAAAAGAATCTTCCAAGAATCACAATCCAAACACTAGTACTACATTATCTTGGAGCAGAATATTGCGATAGTCTGTCACCGAAAGTTTGAGGACGCCTAAGGAAAGTAGCAATAGCAAGCTATAGCAAACTTTCCAAAAACTTTAAAAGGTTTCTAATATCTAGAGCCAGTACTTAAGTGGTTGTCAATAGTAGCTGTACATGTATATCATATTTGTTTTTCATGTATTGTTTTTAACATAAATCAGGATGTTAGTTTCTTGTTAATTGTTATACATTTGTCATGTCGACACCCTTTCACTGACTATGTCATGTATGTGGTAAGGGTTTTATTGAAGAACTTGTGGTGACTCCTATGTGCTGTTTTATTCACTGATGTAAATTTGTTTGGTAATCATACCACATCTCCTATTTTTTATTGCAAATTAAGGTACAAGACAAAACATTTATTTTGACCTGTACCTTCTGGATCCAAAAAAAACTTATTTGTTTTAATGGGAATTTACTTCTAGGGATGCAAACAACGGTATACTGTGTTGAGGAAATCAAGTTTAGTATGCTAGAGGTTTTTTAGAGCAATATGTGAATGAAAATGTCTTTAATGTAGCAGAACGATGAACTCAAAACATTCCACAATAGACCCATTTTATGTGCGAGGACAAAAGTTCAGAGGATAAGCCAACCTTAAAGAATAGTCACTAAACATAGAAATTTCTACTCAATCTTATATCAATGTCATGTTTGCTTTTTTTGATGCAAGAAGAGGATAAGGTATGTCAAATGTATCAAACAAAAAGACTGTTGTCCATTTGTTGTACGACCATCTTCCGTGGTTAAATCTGAATTATCACATATAAAACTTTGCAATGAATAAGCTACTTCATGGAGGTTTTTTTATAATCTCTTCATCTTTTTAATAAACTTTGGATGGATATTTTGGCCTGGGGCATCACTGAAAAAATATGTATTGCCTAGAATCTCCTAGATAACCACTTTGTGTATCTAGTTTATAATTGTTTTTAAAATACACATAGGTACTATGTATGTTAATTGATTTGTATATATGGCTCTAAGCCATTGTACGGGAATAAAGATTAAGATAAAGGTTAATCTGTATCTAATGTATTAACATTGAAACTGTTAATGATATCCTACTGTACACTGAAGTACAGCTTGTTACATAAATTATAAACCTTTTGATGCTTTAGAGAGAAATTTTGTTCTGAAGCAATCTTTGCTGTTATCTGCTCTTTGGTCGGGAGTGTTGTCTCTGTGACATATTCCCCCATTTTTATTCTCAATTTCCATATGATATTATGTTTAAACACATCTTTAGTTTTCCAAGCTTGAGGACATCATTAAGTATGTGGTGACAACACATGATCTTCTAACAACACATAATAAATACTGACCAACAAGACAGTAAGAGAAAAAAAATCTTTTTATTAGATAAAGATTAGAGAACCTGTAACAGGATTTTTTTTATGGAAAAGTGATCACCCATCACATTACATTCTATATAATTAAATATGAGTCTACAATTAAAACACTTTAAGTCTACATGTTTACAAATGAGTTCATGTTTCTTTATTCATTAGGTACTGCATAACCTGGTGCCACAAGCGGTCCCTCTTTGTGTAAAAATACAGCAGGCCAAACAGTCATTCTGTATTTCTTTCTTTTCTTCCTGAAAACCTGACTTGTTCTTTGTTGAACCTTTCCCCCTTAACAGCCCATATAATTTCCATGGGTGGTTGTTGGATACACATGTTCAAGATAAGGTCAATACATTGTTCCACATAAGTCACAAGCTCCTTACTCACAGGTTCTTGTAACTTATGTCAATAAAATTGAATCTGAAACATACCATCCAGCTTATTGAGAAAGTAGAAAAGAAAAACAAATTCTGTATCACTTTGAGTCATATATTAATGTTACCTCTAAACAAGATCTTAATTAAGGGACAAACGTATTCAATTTTAAACTATTTTATCTCTATGACTTCTATTGATTTATTTAAATCTTTAAGATAATAAGCAAAACTGTTGAAGTTTGAAAGAAATGTCATTTCAAAAGCAATATTGCTAACGCAACGAGTAATTTATAAAAATAAAATAAGGAGACATGGTATGACAGCTGTCAACCATGAGAAAAATCATAGAGTCAGCTATAAAGGCCCAGACATGAGAATGTGAAGCATTGTTTGTACAAGAAAATTAAAGACCTTTTTATAGAAATTCAATTTACGAAAAACAAATGAACCAATGACGTCTGCAAAGCTTTAAATACAATAGGGTTAGTTAACTCTAAAATGTTCTGTCAGTTGAAGCTCCTCTACGTGCAGATTTGTTTTTATATTCCTATGAAGCACAATTTATCCAAGGCTTGTACAGAAAGAAGAAAAGAAATTAGCCCAGTCTTTTAACTTCACCTTTTGGTATATTGATGATGTTCTGTCTCTTCATAATAATAGATTCAATGATCACTTACATTTGATATATCCAAGTGAACTTGAAATTAAAGATACTACCGACACAAATAAATCTGCTTCATATTTAGACCTGTTTCTCGAAATGACAACTGATGGTAGGTTGAATACCAAAATTTATGACAAACGCGATGATTTTAATTTCCCAATAGTCAATTTTCCATTTTTGTGTAGCAACATCCCAGCGGCACCAGCATATGGAGTATATGTGTCTCAAATGATACGTTTCTCTAAAGCTAGCTCAAAGTACGTTGATTTTGTTGAACAAGGAATACTGCTTTCTCAAAAGTTGCTAAGCCAGGGCTATAAATCAATCAAATTAAGGTTATCATTTTGCGGTCGCCATCGTGAGCTGATTGGCCATTATGACAAACGTGTGTCAGAAATCATATATGATATTCTTCCTCAGTCATAATTACCTTCAATCATTACCGAAATGAACAAAGAAATAACACGACGGGTGCCGTATACGGTGCAGGAAATGCTTACCCTTCCGGAGCACCTGATTACACTCCCGGTTTTTAGCGTAGTTCGTGTTGTTTCTTAATTATTATTTATACCTGTTGATGTAAATGTCCTTTGGTTTTGATTTACTCCTTGGTTTTGATTGTTATTGTCCTTAGAAACATTCAAAATTGATATCATTTAGAATTCGTTCAATGTCAGACTTTTGAAGGTATTTGAATTCATAAGTCACCTTATGTTATATTACGGTCAGATATAATTCAATGTACGATGTTAAGAACAAGAAACAGAAAAAAGACTATGTCACATATTTTTCTAAAATTCGGCATAAAAATTTGGCTCGTAAACTGTAACTGAGAATTTAAAAAATAATAATTCTCTTATAGATGATGTGTTTCCCTCGGTTTTGGTTTGTAACCAAGATTTGTTTTTCTCCAGTTTATTAATGACTTTTGATCACCAGTATGCTACCATTTTATTATCTGATATCTTACTGATTGATTTTTTTTTCAAAACACCTGACAACATTATTGTTGCTATTTTCTTTTTGATTAATTCCGATTAAAGGTTCAGTTAGCTTTTAAGGTAAATGACGACATTTGATGTTTGTGGTTTTTATAGAATATCACCATAAAAGATTGGATGTTAAATATCTGAACGTATAAAATGTGTGCACGTTATTTACGAATGGTCTTGTACCGATGATACAATTTTGGAAATGTTTTGACAAGTGTGTGATATCGAAAACACTGGTTCAGTAGACATTTGCGGAAACTAGGTATATACCTAGGATTACATTTTAGACTTACGATTGCAGGTGAAAAAACAAAAGGTCATCTCAAAATACAAAAACAAACCAACAATACAGATAAAAAAGGAAATGGTGTCTTCTATAAGATAAAATAAAAAGATGTAAGCAACACGTTAAATTTCATGTGTCCGAATCGCTTTTACTGGATTTACCATCAGGACCTCGCTAAGCCGAATATTTGAAGACAAGATTTATAAGGACCGAATGTGTAGATAGATGTATGATAAATGATAGTATCAGCAGGAAAAAATACTTTCTTCGTGAAACAGGGTTCTTTTAATTCAATGGTTAGTATACAAAAACCATCAAAAATATTGTTCAGATGATACTCTTCTGCACGATTACAACTATGTATCCCCAACTGTTGCGTTGCCGACTTAAATAGATTGTGATTTTTTAACAATTTATTCACGCCTGCTACACTTTTGCAGTTTTTATCCCCAACAATCAATTGAATAGATTTGCGTATAAACTTTGTGTTGAAATGAACAACGTCGCAGTGATAGATCACTGGATGTTCCGGATGTTGGAACACACCTTTTCTTGCTGATCTATGCATTTGAATAGGGACATATGGTCGGACCCCCCTTTTTTATCTTGGGTTGGCATCCCCTTTTTAAAACGGCTAGATCAACCCCTGCGTCGTCAGTCTACTCCATATTACAATTTTATGACAGTCTCGGAACAGGGGTGAAATTAAGCTCATGTATCGAGCATACCAGTCCCATCCTTGTTCATATGGGGGATTATTATCGACATGGCGAAAACCAAACCCGTCCATACTTAATGATTTCCAAGATTTTTTATAAGAATTGCATCACAGAAAAACAACTTGGAACTCGTTTTTCATTTTTGTAGAGCCTTCGACTTTTGTCCAAAAAGCGAGACATAGCGATCCTACATTCCGTCGGCGGGGCGGCAGTGTCGACAAATATTCCCTCTGTGGTTAAAGGTTTTGAAATTTTAATAACTTTCTTAAACTATCCTGGATTTTTACCAAATTTGAAGCCTGTTAAGGATCATAAGATAGTATCCAGTAAAATTATGTTAAAAACAATCCATTTTTTCCATATTTTACTTATGAATTGGACTTAGTTTTTCTGCCAGGAAACATTACATTCACTCTGTGGTTAAAGTTAATAAAATTTTAATATCTTTCTTAAACTATCCTGGATTTGTACCAAACTTAGACAAAATATAAAAAAAGAAGATGTGGTATGATTGCCAATGAGACAACTATCCACACAAGACCAAAATGACACAGACATTAACAACTATAGGTCACCGTACGGCTTTCAACAATGAGCAAAGCCCATACCGCATAGTCAGCTATAATAGGCCCCGATAAGACAATGTAAAACAATTCAAACGAGAAAACTAACGGCCTCATTTATGTAATCAAATGAACGAAAAACAAATGTAACACATAAACAAACGACAACCACTGAATTACAGGCTCCTGACTTGGGACAGGCACATACATAAATAATATGGCGGGGTTAAACATGTTAGTGGGATCCCAACCCACCCCCTAACCTGGGACAGTGGTATAAAACGCTGGTTTATGACACTATTTGCGAGTATGGTCTTGTGGAAACGATTATAATCCGTCGGTAGTGGACGATAAATGGCTGACCCGTGTTAACAGAGAGCCATTGTAGATTTCGAAAAAGAAAAGGCTAATGCCGCTACATGGCAGCACTCGCACCCTCAAAGTGGGAAGGGATCAATATAAGTTGCAATAACTTGTTTCCCAAACCGCTATAATTATTTTTTTATAAAATTTGGTTCCTGTTTTTCCATATTTTACTTATAAATAGACTTAGATTTGCTTCCAGTTAACATTACATACAGTGTGCAGTTCAAGTTTTTAGAACATGTATTAGATTCATAAACTATCTTGGAATTTTACCAAACTTGGAAAGAAGCTTCTTAAAATTTAAAATTAGTATTGAGAGGAATATTTTTATTACTTTTCCCCTCATTTTTGTTGAGCCTGCGATTAACAACAAAAGTAGGCGAGAGACTGGGTTCCGCGTAACCCTTACACATTTTTTGTGTGTTTCTGTTGAAAACATATATAGCAAAGTTTTAAGAATTCAAGTACAGCTATTTTACATTTCAACTGATAAAATTTAGAATAGAAATGGGGAATGTGTCAAAGAGACAAAGTCCTGACGGAGTCTGGCGAACAGTCTAAAAGATATTTCCGACAGATAAGTTTGTTGATAACTGGGGTTTTTTTTGTTTTTTTTTTCTCTCGAATGTATGTAGTTGGGATTTTTTTTCTATTAGAACCTAAAACGTAGACAAAGAGTTTGTCCTTTTCAGGAAAAAAAAAAAGATTTCAAAATTATACCGTACGGCAAGTGAAATTTTATGGAGAATAAATAGCCCAAAGACACCTGTCCGATGTATTTCCTCATTCTCTTTCTCTTTAAAACAAAATAAAAGCGATGAAGTATGTCTTAGCATACACATGCTAGCATGCTTCATGGTTGATAACACCTTTCTTACACAAAGTATTGCTGACTTTTTTCAGCAATTGTGCCAATCTATCTATGCAATGACAATTGCGTTATTTTGTGTGTCTCATGTTAATTTTTTTTTATGTTAGTTCATTCTGTCATACTTCGTACAATTGCAGCATTTTCAACCTTGAATAACACCGCATACAATAATTAATGTTAACACATTGCTGCAAATATATTAGAAAAATAAAATAAAATTTGTCCATAGTACACGGATGCCCCACTCGCATTATCATTATCTATGTTTTGTGAACCATGAAATTGGGTTAAAAACTCTAATTTGGCATTAAAATTTAAAAAAATCATATCATAGGGAACATATATATTACGTTTCAAGTTTATTTGACTTCAACTTTATCCAAACTACCTTGACAAAAAACTTTAACCTGAAATGTGCACTATCATTTTCTATGTTCAGTGGACCATGAAATTGGGATAAAAACTCTAATTTGATAATAAAATTAGAAAGATCATATCATAGGGAACATATATACTAGGTTTCAAGTTTATTGGACTTCACCTTCATCCAAAACTACAAAAAAAAACTTTAATCTGAAGTTGGACGAACGGACGGACGAACAGACAAACGAACAGACGGACGGACGCACAGACCAGAAAACATAATGCCCCTCTTCTGTCGTAGGTGGGGCATTAAAAACATCGTTCAACTGCAGAAAAACATCCCTATCGTTACATTGTTTTGGATCAACGGTTTATTTTTACACTTTAGGAAAGCCCAATATTCAAATGTTACCTATAAGTGTAATTGTTATCCTTATCGTAGGTGTACAATGTATGACAGTTTATGCAATGTCTAGTAATATATACATTGTTTAATTGAAATTAAAAACTTTTTATGCACACAAGCGGATCGAATAATTTGTTGTAACTGTCATTCAAGTGAGAGGATTAGCGCTATAAAACCAGGTTCAATCCATCATTTTCTACATGAGAAAATGTCTGTACCAAGTCGAATATGACAGTTGTTATCCATTCGTTTGATGTGTTTGAGCTTTTGATTTTGCCATTTGATTAGGACTAATATGTAGAAATTGACTATGACGTCCGGTTGAAAACAAAAATTTACGACAAAAGAGCTTTTACGGACGCCATCACGAGTTGGTTGGCCGTTGTGGAATATCCGTTATACAGATGATATTGGATATGTTCCTTATGTCGTAACTACAATTCCGTTCCCTTTTCATTATTATGATCTACCGAATTAAGACTATTTAACGACTGTGTAATAATATGAGCAACACGACGAGTGCCTCTTGTGGAGCAGTACCTGCAATCACCCCCAGTTTTTGATGGGGTGGATTCGTGTTGTTGTTGTGCCTCTATTTTTAACATTTTGTTCACGCATATTTGTAAATTTATTGTAATTTGATGCTACAATTTATCATTTATGGTTATTACAATTCCAAAACATCAATAAAATTGAGAATGGAATACACAAAGGGAAGTAACTCTAAAATAAAATTTTAAGAATAGTTATCAAAGGTACCAGGATTCAAAGTACGTTGATTTTGTTGAACGAGGAATACTGCTTTCTCAAAAGTTGCTAAGACGGGACTATGAATCAATCAAATAAAGGTCATCACTCAAGAAGTTTTACAGTCACCATCATGAGCTGATTGGCCATTATGACAAATGTGTGTCAGAAATCATATATGATATTCTTCCTCAGTCATAATAACGTTCCATCATTACCGAACTGAACAAAGAAATAACACGACGGGTGCCGTATACGGTGCAGGAAATGCTTACCCTTCCGGAGCACCTGATTTCACTCCAAGTTTTTAGTGGAGTTCGTGTTGTTTCTTAATTATTATTTATAACTGTTGATGTAAATGTCCTTTGGTTTTGTGAGTCTTTGTTTACTCCTTGGTTTTGAATCTTATTGTCTTTTTTCCACTGGGTTGGTATCTCGGCTGGTGGACAATTTGTCCCCGATGATACTGATCGCCCAGTAGTTTGTTACCAAACATGTAATCTAAACAAAAAAGGAATTCTACAGTGGCTCTGAGGTCGCCTATCATAAAAAGCTCAGGAACTGGCGTTACTACGGACACGGTAACGTCAGATCAGGTGGGTGTCCAAACCAATGTTATTACCTCTACAGAGACACATACACAGTATTCAGATCTTGATATGTCGAACAAAAACAACAGTCAATTCAATATAAAGCGTTGCACTGTTAAATTAACAGACGTTTTAGATTTCAATGACAACGAATAACACTGTAACATATCTAAGTGTAATTCTAGATATAACTGTAAAACGTGCGACATGCTAATAAAAGAGGGACGAAAGATACCAAAGGGACAGTCAAACTCATAAATCTAAACAAACTGAAAACGCCATGGCTAAAAATGAAAAAGACAAACGGAAAAACAATAGTACACATGACACAACATAGAAAACTAAAGAATAAACAACACGAACCCCACCAAAAACTAGAGGTGACACGTGCTTTACCAGTAGTTTAACTGATAAAACTTATAATACACGTAGTCATGATGATTTGGATTGTAAGTCCTCTAATCTTGTTTACGGAATTGAGTGTACTTAGTGTGGTTTGATATATGTAGGCGAAACAAAGAGCAGATTAAACACCCGAATGAATGGACGTAGGTCAAGTGTGAACGATATTTATAACCAACAAATCGTTTACCAACATTTAAACCAAATTGATCATTCAGGAAATTCCATTAAAGTTCGCATTTTAGAAAAAAATTCATCACCACACCAATAATCCAACATTAGGTACACCGTTTTGCAGACAAAGAGCAGATTACTGGATCAGATAATTAAGTACTGCAACACCTTATGGATGTAACGATAAAATATATACTGTAGGTAAATTGAGTAGCCCTATCTGTAGTTCAGTGAATGTGATGGATTTATTCAATAGGTCTCTTCGTCGGCCGAGGAGCCATTGACATCGTCGCTATAATCCACCTGATTTGCATGGTGTTTCTATAGATGGCCATGCCAAACATATCAATAAACCTCTTGGAATTCATCATATTCGCTCTAAACTGTACTCACTTCCGCTTTCTAGACTGAACTCTCTATTGAAAGCGTGTGAAGAATGCCACACTACAGATAGTCGATCTACGAAGTATAAAATAGTTCCCATGGTGATGGATATCGCTAACCATAGATTATTCAGACCCGTTTTTGAACATTCGGAGGAACTGCAAAAACGTTCTTTTTATAATTGGAAGTTCACAAACAAGGGTATTGATGCTTTAAATATAAGTAATCATTCTTCACCATAAAAGTGTAGAAAGCAACAATCCTACCTACTTGAAGGATCAATCTTCTTCTATAGTATCCTATTCCTACACCAACCATGTTGCATCTAAAAAATTTAATCACAAAAAAAGTGTTGCAGAATCTAAATATTGATAACAACAAAGCTAAACCACCTGAGTGTGCCTGTTCACATTTCCATTTCGTGTATAATCCTACTGGCCATGTAAATTCTGGAGACCTAAACATAGTCAATAACTACAAGTTGAGACATCTTTTGTCCAAGGGTCCGAATACAGAATTCCACAGCCAATCAATTGAAAGCAGAACTTCAAACTACTAATGGATTCTGTTGAGGGTAATGCAAAAGACTGGGCAAAAAGAGAAAAGGTTGAGGTTGACACTCTTTCGGAGTGGGTAAAATCAGTGAGGTCATTGATTCAGATAAGAGTAAGTAAGCTTAAAGGGTCAATGAGCACCAAAGCTCCTTCCATCTTTAAAGACTCTCATTTCATAGAGGAGTTGTCTTGCCTCCATGACAAATATGTTGTCGTTCCAGCTGACAAAACGTCAAACAATATTGTTTTGGTTTGCAAGAAACACTACATTGACTGCCTGATTAAGGAACTGGGGATAAATAATACACTTGGAAACCCTACATATACACTAAGTACACTTACGAAGCAGCAGATCCTGAAAAACCACAAACTGTTATAATCTCCTTTGGTGTTAATCCAAAGGATGAAGACTAGGATCTTCCATCCTTATATTGGATTTCTAAGCTTCAAAAGAATCCTTATAAGGAAAGGTATATTGCAGGTTCTTCCAAGTGTTCAAATACTCCACTTTCTAAAGTTCTTACTGCCATACTCACTGCAGTCACGAAACGGCATATTCAAGAAGTGGTGTTAATTCGATGTGGATACGGAAAAATTCAAAAGAGTTATTGGTGAATTTACAATATCAATCATTAAACATCGTACCAACATTAAAACCTTTGATTTTTCAACTCTTTATTCCACTATTCCACATACTAAACTTAAGCCTCGACTGAAAGAACTCGTCAGCTTACACTACAAACTCCTCAGAGTCTGAATTGACCAGTTTTTGTGCTCGACCAGTAAAATCGAGCACACATTTTACTCGACTCGTCTCGACATTGTCTCGACTGTACTTAACTGTACTTAAGTGTACTCAACTAGGTCTCGACTAGGTCTCGACTTTACTTAATTAGTCTGATTCAGTACTTGATGATCTTTGTGTAGTCTGAAATGGTCTTGACCAAGGCTCGACCTGTCTCGACCTGTCTTGACTAGTCTCGACCTGTCTCGACTAGTCTCGACTCAGTCTCAACCAGTCTCGACCTGTCTCGACTAGTCTTGACCTTCAAATTTAGTTTTGACTGGTGTAAATCAGCCCTTTCTAACTAAATTAAATATTGATCTTAAAAAATTCAAGCTTATTAGGTAGTTTGATTTATTACTGTGAAATGAAAGAATTTAATTTACAATATGTAAAAAAAAAATATTATATAAAAATTCAGATAGGCATCTTTAATTTTTTTTATAACTTTTTCTAATCAACTTGGATTTTCATCAAACTATGCAGATATCTTAGATATATATCAAGCTTACTGAATCCCATTTCATTTAGTTTTTTGTTGTATTGCTGTAAAATTTAAGAATCAAAGTAATCTTGGTATACAAAGCTAGGATTTGCAATTCGGACAAAATAGAGATAGTACACTTTAATTTTTTTAATAACTTTTTCAAATCAACTTGGATTTGCATCAAACTATGCAGCTATCTTACATATATATCAAGCTTACTGAATCCCATTTCATTTAGTTTTTTGTTGCATTGCTGTAAAATTTAAGAATTAAAGTAATCTTGGAAAAAACACTACAACACTAGGATTTGCAATTCGGACAAAATAGAGATAGTACACTTTAATTTTTTTAATAACTTTTTCAAATCAACTTGGATTTTCATCAAACTATGCAGCTATCTTAAATGTATACTAAGCTTACTAAATCCCAGGTCATTTTATTTTTAGTTGTAATGCTGTCAAATTTAAGAATTAAATTATTCTAAGTCAAAAAAGCTAGAATTTGCAGTTCGAACTAATTATAGATAGTACACTTTTTTTTTTTTTATAACTTTTTAAATTCAACTTGGATTTTATTGAAACTATATAGCTACCTTGGTGATGTATTCTTCTTACTGAATCCCAGGTTGTTATAAAGTTTGTTGTATTGCTGTCAAATTTAAGAATTAATTTAATCTAGGTAAAAAAAAGCTAGGATTTGCAGTTTTGACAAAATAGAGATGGTACACTTTAATTTTTTTCATAACTTTTTCAAATCAACTTAGATTTTCATCAAACTCTACAAATATCTTTGCAATATATTGATCTTACTGAATCATAGGTTGTTATTTTGTTTGGTATATTTCTGTCAAATTTAAGAATTTAATTAACCTAGGTCAAAAAGCTACGATATTAGAAATATATCTTTTCTCATAATTTGGGAAAAAGTATACATAAAATATTAATATAATTCCTTTAATGTTTTATTCCTTTTGATATACACTATATAAATATATCAAAAAGGGATGAAACATTAGAAATTATTAAAATAGTTCTTCTGATTTGTGGTGATTTATAAAGCAATACCTTCCGCTTGGGGCAAACTTATTAAAAAGATCACATCTACCAGAGAGTTTTAAATTCAAAATAACATTTATTCAAAGTTGCAACATCCTGTTAAATCTAAATCGCAGGGCTTTTAATTCACTAGATAAGTAATACACGAGTGTAAGAAAAGTAGGGCTTTCTTTTTAACTGTAAAACTCACGTGTACTGATGTAATTAAATCATGTATAGTGTCATGTCATTAAATTTGAAAAAAATATATTTTAAACTTCATAACAACCTGGGATTTAGTAAGATCACCAAGGTAGCTATATAGTTTTAATAAAATCCAAGTTGATTTGAATAAGTTATTAAAAAGCTTAAAGTGTACTATCTCTATTTTGTTCGAACTGCAAATTCTAGCTTTTTTTACCTAGATTAATTTAATTATTAAATTTTACAGCAATACAACAAAAAACTAAATGAAATGGGATTCAGTAAGCTTGATATATATGTAAGAGAGCTGCATAGTTTGATGCTAATCCAAGTTGATTTGAAAAAGTTATAAAAAAAATTAAAGTGTGCTATCTCTATTTTGTCCGAATTGCAAATCCTAGCTTTTTATACCAAGATTACTTTAATTCTTAAATTTTACAGCAATACAACAAAAACCTAAATGAAATGGGATTCAGTAAGCTTGATATATATGTAAGATAGCTGCATAGATTGATGCAAATCCAAGTTGATTTGAAAAAGTTATTAAAAAAATTAAAGTGTACTATCTCTATTTTGTCAGAATTGCAAATCCTAGCTTTTTATACCAAGATTACTTTGATTCTTAAATTTTACAGCAATACAACAAAAAACTAAATGAAATGGAATACAGTAAGCTTGATATATATCTAAGATATCTGCAAAGTTTGATGCAAATCCAAGTTGATTTGAAAAAGTTATTAAAAAAATTAAAGTGTACTATCTCTATTTTGTCCGAATTGCAAATCCTAGCTTTTTATACCAAGATTACTTTGATTCTTAAATTTTACAGCAATACAACAAAAAACTAAATGAAATGGGATTCAGTAAGCTTGATATATATGTAAGATAGCTGCATAGTTTGATGAAAATCCAAGTTGATTTGAAAAAGTTATAAAAAAAATTAAAGATGCCTATCTGAATTTTTATATAATAATTTCTTTTTTACATATTGTAAAATTAAATTCTTTCATTTCACAGCAATAAATCAAACTACCTAATAAGCTTGAATTTTTTAAGATCAATATTTAATTTAGTTAGATGGGCTGATTTACACCAGTCAAAACCAAATTTGAAGGTCAAGACTAGTCGAGACAGGTCGAGACTGGTTGAGACTGAGTCGAGACTAGTCGAGACAGGTCGAGACTAGTCAAGACAGGTTGAGCCTTGGTCAAGACCATTTCAGACTACACAAAGATCATCAAGTACTGAATCAGACTAATTAAGTAAAGTCGAGACCTAGTCGAGACCTAGTCGAGTATACTTAAGTACAGTTAAGTACAGTCGAGACAATGTCGAGACTAGTCGAGTAAAATGTGTGCTCGATTTTACTGGTCGAGCACAAAAACTGGTCAATTCAGACTCTGAGGAGTTTGTAGTGTTATGTTTCTTTAATAAAAAGGGCACTAGACGTTTTAAATATCTAGTTTTGGGCTGGAATTCAGCTTACCATGTAAAAAAATCATTCAGAGTCAAGGAAAAAATATACCGACGAGGATACCACTGCCATGCTGGACTTTTAATTGACAACATATTTGTTGAATTTGGAGGTTTGGTCTTCCAACAGACTATTGGAATCCCAATGGGTACCAATTGCGCCCCTGTACTTGCAGATTTGTTTTTTATTCCTGTGAAGCAGAATTTATCCAAGGGTTTGTACAGAAAGGAGAAAATAAATTAGCCCAGTCTTTTTATTTCACCTTTCGGTATGTTGATGATGTACTATTTCTTAATAATAATAGATTCAGTGATCAATTACATTTAATATATTCAAGTGAACTTGAAATTAAAGATTCTACCGACACAGATAAATCTGCTTCATATTTAGACCTTTTTCTCGAAATGACTACTGATGGTAGGTTGAATACCAAAATTTATGACAAACGCGATAATTTTAATTTTCCTATTGTCAACTTTCCATTTCTGTGTAGCAACATCCTAGCGGCACCAGTTTATGGAGTATATGTGTCTCAATTGATACGTTACTCTAGAGCTAGCTCAAAGTACGTTAATTTTGTTGAACGAAGAATACTGCTTTCTCAAAAGTTGCTAAGCCAGGGCTATGAATCAATCAAATTAAGGTCATCACTCGAGAAATTGATATCTGATATTCTTCCTCAGTCATAATAACCTTCCATCATTACCGAACTGAACAAAGAAATAACACGACGGGTGCCGAATCCAGTGCAAGAAATGCTTACCCTTCCGGAGCACCTGATTTCACTCCCGGTTTTTAGTGGAGTTCGTGTTCTAAATTATTATTCATAACTTCTTAATTATTATCTATAACTTATAATGTAAATGTCCTATGGTTTTGTGAGTCTTTGTTTACTCCTTGGTTTTGATTGTTATTGTCTTAGTACGCCAGACGCGCGTTTCGTCTACATAAGACTCATCAGTGACGCTTAAATCAAAATATTTATACAGCCAAAGAAGTGCAAAGTTGAAGAGCATTGAGGATCCAAAATTTCAAAAAGTTGTGCCATATACGGCTAAGGTAATCTATGCCTGGGGTATGACAAAATCCTTAGTTTTCCGAAAAATTCAAAGTTTTGTATACAGGAAATTTATAAAAATGACCATATTATTGATATTCGTGTCAACACTTCGTACTGGGCTGGTGAAACCCTCGGGGACGAAACGTCCACCAGCAGTGGCATCGACCCAGTGGTGTTAATAGTTATCAAAGGTACAAGGATTATAATTTAGTACGCAAGACGCGCGTTTCGTCTACATAAGACTCATCAGTGACGCTCAAATCAAAATATTTATAAAGCCAAACAAGTACAAAGTTGAAGAGCATTGAGGATCCAAAATTCCAAAACAATGTGCCAAATATGGCTAAGGTAATCTAAGAACACTCCAATTAAAATTATTTTTGACATATTAAGAAGATAAAGATAGTTTAGATTGATTATGTTTTTGAAGTCGATTGCTAGGTTGTGTTGTCTTCATCAAGGGGCAGCATTACTTTTTCTGAAAAAGAATAAATATCATTAGATAATAAGACTACCGGTACTTATAAATCAGGTATAATTACTAAGTTAAGATATATCAACACTTTTTCTGTTGTTTTATCGATTCAAAAGAAATAAGCACACGTTTAATTTTGATAAAATGTATTCTATTATATTGTTGCTAAATGAAATAAATAATGAATGTGTTTGTTGAACAGAGATGATGCCCCCGCTTGCAAAACGTTTGAAAAATTTATTATTCGAGGACGGTCAAAGTGATGCCACCCGAATTCGAGCTTGATTTGTGTTTTATAGAAATCAAAATTGTATATAAGTTTTATTACATTCTGTTGAAGCAAAGTAACTTTGGAAAAGGGAAAACAAATTGGGACGTATGTACGGACGTACGGACAACACTTAAGGTTCCGTCCGCTTCGATGGGAGGTTAGATTTACATTCCATAAAGGAATCTTATGGGGCTAACGTTATTGACAAAACAATTACACTATTAACATAAAACCTTTAAAAAGGTAAGTGTCTACACAATATATCTATCTCTACATCGTGCCTAGTCTGAACCATGTTAAAATTAATCACAGACCTGCTATCAACACTAAATTACATAACAATAATATACTAGTCAACAAAAGAAACGATACAAGACTTTTTTCAAATTAAAAATAAAGTTTTCCGTTCATTGGAACAATATTGAAGGTAGTAATATGAAAATATAAATCCGTTTAAAAAAAATATTTTTTTGCTTTCGTGACGTTTTTTCGCGATTTTTTTTTTTTTTTACAAAATTTACATAAAACGACAATTTTAAAAACAGAAGTCCCAATCAATGATGCCAACCTCTCATTTAAAAGTAAAGACAATGTTTGCCATCAATTTGTTTTTAAAAATCTTACAGTTTCTTTGTTTATTTGTTAAGCATAGTTCGGCCCCACGAGAAATTGTTAAAATGTATACATTATCAACTGATTTACCATAGACAGTATGTGTAAAGTGATATTCAAAAAGCGGTAAAAATCTTAAAACTAATCCGAAAGGTTCCAAATTTACTGTGTATTGTTTTCATATCTAAAGCATTGATTTGAGACGAAAATAAAAAAACACTTTTTTGCATTTTTTGAGATTTCAAAAAACTTTTTTTCCCAAAAATTTGAAAAAAACAATATTTCAACCCATTAATTACAACATGAACATAACTTGATTAGCATATTGAATATTTTTAAACAGACTTGAAATTTTGTTTAGTACTTAGAAAATTATCTGTCGATTTTTTATTCAACTTTCCGCAAAACTAATTTGCACCCTATGCTCGTTTACACGGAATTTAGATACTTTCCGACAAGTTTTGATTTTCATTATCACATGTGCATACATTGCAAATGAAAGCTTTTTAAAATAGTATATCTCATTTTGTTTAATATTAAATACTTTTTAATAAATTTTATTTCAAAGTCGTGTGTCGTTTCTTTTGTTGACTAGTATATATAACAATAACGACTTCTTCTGTGTTAATCTAAAGTTTTGAGATAACAACCATGTTCCTTTAATTTCTAGCAGTAAACTAGCAAACGTACTAACAAAAAAGCATCAGTTTATGAAGAGATTCTTTAAAAGGAAGGATTGTTGAATTTTTGTTATAAACCTTGTTACTCAAAATTAAAATATTAGAGTTTAGATTGTACAAGATATTCTCGTATCAGCATCTCTCTGCTTCAAGGCAAATCATTTTTCATGTTTCTTCGCCAGTTTATTCTACATGCAATTTTGAGAACTATAAAAATTCACGATTTTTTTTAATCACAAAAATTTTAATATTGATTGTATAAACTTTGATGCAAAGATGTATCCAATTGAGTATATATATTCCAGGTTAGGGGAGGGTTCAGCGCTCACAAACATGTTAAACCGAGTCAAATATGTAATGTGCCTGTAGTCGAGTGGTTATCGTTAGTCTGGCATATTTGTTTTCCAGAATTCTTTTGTTATGAGTTCAAATTGTTTCACATGTTTAATTTCGTGGATTTTAATTGCCGTCTTTATCATTGTTGAAGGACATACGGTTGCCTATAGATATAGGAAGATGTGGTATGAGTGCCAATGAGACAACTCTCCATCCAAGTCACAATTTATAAAAGAAAACCATATATGTCAAAATACGGTCTTAAACACGGAGCACTGGGTCACACTGGGCTATATAATAATTGCTTACATCCACTTTATTTGAACTCTGGTGTATAGTTGTCCGATTAGCAATCACATCAAATCTCATCGTCTTTTAATATGCTCTTTAATTACATAAAAATTTGTATCACAACCTGTATACATCGGTAATAAAATTTAAAAAAAATTATTTTTAATATATTTTATTTGTCACATATAGTATGTTTAGGTTGTAAAAATATTGAAAACTGTCTCTTTACAACTCAATCGGACAATCCAAGTTTCGGTTCTGTTATGAACCTTTGTTGTCCCTATTTCGGCAGTTTTGTTCATTTGTTTTATATGTATTTCCGTATAATACGGCATGTTGGCCCTAAATGTCTCGGCGTTTGGATCTTTCCATAGGTCAATTAAAATGGACGTTTAGAGAATACGAATTAGAGAAGCTTAAAAGTGAATGTCGATTCGTTGAGAGAAATATGGAAGTCAATTAGAGGGGGATACAATTGGCCGTCGATTTTGAATCTTATTTTATTGTGACGTCAGTTTTGGACGTCGATTTGAGGAACGGATGTCGATTAGAGACCGGATAGCGATCTGAGTCTTATATTCAATAATTTCATCCTTGCCGAGACCATTGTTTCTATTTAAGTTGAACTTAATAGGGTCGATTGTTCATACTTCTTTCAAATAGCCTCCATATTAGGAAGTTTCCTGTTTGAAATAAATTTTATTGTCATTTTTTATTACATCAAAAACTGATTACATCTACCAGTAACAATGTAAGGATTACTATTTATTTATGTGATAATAATGTTTTCCTTCTATTCTTCATGTGATAATAATCCCCATTATCAAGCAGTGTGATTTGTACATTTTAAAAAATAGCAACAGCAATAGATATGTTGTAGTGGATCACTGGGTTAATACCGGAAGTAGACAAAGTAAAATATCAATGTTGAATATTAAAAATATTGAAAAAAGGATATTTGTTTTAATATAAACAGTGCCAACTTTACTGCACTAGATTCGCATTTCGACAATAATTCTGTCTTCAGTGACTCTACAAAATATTTTAAAATCTTAATTTGTATACCCTTTGAAGAGCTAGCCAGCCCGAAAAAGTTCCGTTTGCTGTCAATAAGGTACACCCTCATAAATTGGATAAAAAATTACTTACTCGTCCTTGTTGCTTGGGTTTTTCTTTTTCTAATCTACAAAAACGAATATTAAGAGACTTATAAAATACTAATGCAATAAATATAATTAAAATGAACGCACCTTACTCTCATAAGGATAAAATTAATGGAAACATTGATAGTTAAATCATTGAACCAAGAATATTGGATTGTTTAAGAATTCAAAATAACATTCATTCCAAAAAAAAGTCTTATATTAATTATTCGATTCTTTTTTTCATTAGGGAATTTAATCAAATTATGGATTGTTGTAAAACAAACAATAAATGAAAGAGATATGTCAAACCTGTACCAAATGAAAAACTTTAATTCGTATTCACCGTTTCTGAATCGAATGAATTCTGTGTAATATTTTCAAAAGTGCACACTTTTTTGTTTCTGTTGTTTCGTTGTCAATATGTACTATTTTGTTTTGTTTATTTGCGTAATTCTCTGTCCTGAATGTTCTTGTATTTGTACTGTATTCCTGTCATCTAATGGTGAAATTTTAGTGTTATATCTAACATTGTCATAAAAGTCCGAGGTTTGGCTAGCCACACAATCAGGTTCAAACCAACATTTGTAAAAACCAAGTCGAGAAAGTAACCATTCTTATATTATAGTTCGTTTCTGTGTGTGCTGCATTTTAGTGCTGGGTTTCTGTTGTGTTGTTGTTCTCTTCTTATATTTGATGTGTTTCCCTCAGTTAAAGTTTGTAACCCGAATGTGTTTTTTCCTCAATCGATTTATGAGTTTCGAACAGCGGTATACTACTGTTGCCTTTATTTAGCAAAATCGTTGTAAACATTGTAAGTCATACACATTTATGTTTTTTAAGTAATAAAGACGTTTTTTAGTTCCTTTATATGTTTTGGAGGTTAGTGTGATGTCTTTTTTCACTGAGCAAGTACATATTTTTATTAAGGGGCCAGCTTAGGACCATCTCGGTTCGTGTGATATTCTCGGCTGTTATCTGCCTTTTGATGGGATTATTGTCTTTTGACACATTCGCCATTACATTTCTCAATTATCTAAATGCTAACTTACTGTGAATTCAAATCATGTACAATGTACTGTAAAGACTCTTTCTCAGCTTCCAATCTCTTAAACTGTCTTTCTTTCTTTTCTAAAATTTCTTTGGAATGTATTTCGGAAAGTTTTACCCTGAAACAAGTACAGTCTCTGGTTTCAAATTTTAATCTAAATCCGATATAGATTTTGCATCAGATCAGTAATCAGGGATTTGGTACTGACATGATAAATCATTATTAAGTTTTTGGTTCGTGTTGCTTAGTTTTTAGTTTTTAAAGATGTGTTTTGTGTACTCTTGTTTGTCTGTTTGTCTTTGTCATGTTTAGCCATGGCGTTGTCAGTTTATTCAAGATAGTGTTATAAACAGTTTACTTGTGCTTAATGTCCTCTTTATGAGGAAGCAAAATCACTGTTATGAATATATATAAGCAACACGACAGGGAAAAAAAAGGAGCAAGATATGCTTCCCCCTTCCGGAGCACCTAAGAGCACCTTAGATCATCCAGTTTTGATGGGGCTCGGGTTGACCAGTCTTTTGTTTTCTATGTTGTTTTGTTTAATATTTTTATTTGTTTGTGTATTTTTTCTTACATCCATGGCGTTGTCAGTTCATTTTTGACTTATGCGTTTGAATGGGCCTTTGGTATCAGCGTCTCTCTTTTAAAAACTCCGACTAACATGCATTATATAATTAGGTATAATATTTTAAGCAGATTTTTACTGTTGATAAAAATATATAAAATTGATGAGTAGTTTAATTCCTTCTGAAAAGTGTGAAATTACA
The DNA here is from genome assembly GCA_037788925.1 of Mytilus galloprovincialis. Taxonomy (NCBI): domain Eukaryota; kingdom Metazoa; phylum Mollusca; class Bivalvia; order Mytilida; family Mytilidae; genus Mytilus; species Mytilus galloprovincialis. Next base: position 84,268,928 of record CM075336.1, on the reverse strand, counting down.
TTAGGAAAATAATCGTACATACCACTCTTTTGACTTAAGTTTCTCTTTTTCTAATCTGAAAAGCAGATTGAAGAGAGAAATGAAATATACATATGACTTTATAATTTTTTTTAAAACACGCCATAAATTTGGAATATTTTTTTGAAACATTTTTTTCAAAATGATAAATCAATTTTATATCATTCTAAATGAAAATAATTGTTGCTTTTTAAATAATACAGAACAATAAAGATAACGTACCAAAGTCTTTAAGTCATTCCCAATTAAATCATAATCAAAATGGAGAGTTTGTTGGAAAAATTAATAGGGTTAGTTTTGTTACTATGGTGTTGAAATTTCTTTGATCAGAAGTACAATAAATACCGGAAATAAATATGAAATTGATTTTGTAGTTTTGTTATTTTTAATTGTCATTATTGTGATAATTGATTTCTGCATTATGTAAACAAAAATGGTTATAAATGAATGTTTCCACAATAAGTTTATGTTTAAGGTAATACGGTTTATGAAAAGACAAAATTTTAGATGCTTAACTCAAATCCTAGCAATTATTTTATTTGATTTTAATATAACTTTCGGAAATGTGGTAAGATTGCCACCGAAACAACTATTTAACAGACTTACCTTAAATTTAATGGTATGTACTTGAACCCAGTTATTGTTACTAACTGATATATTGCATGTGTTTTGCAATATAAGATAACATTAGCGGGATTTTCTCGCTGCGTTGAAAACCCGTTGGTAGCATTAGCTAGAGGTATAGTGGGAGGGTTGAGATCTCAAACAACATGGTTATGCCTGTCCCAAGTCAGGGGCCTCTGTCTTTGTTTGTCTTGTAGAATATGTAATTCAAGTTCATTTATATATTTCGGATTTTAGTATGACGTCCATTTCACTGAACTAGTACACATTTTTTTTGGAGGCCAGCTGAGGAACACCTCCGCGTGCTGGATGTTTTTGATGCATTGAAGACCCATTGGTGACCTTCGGCTGTTATCTGCTCTTAGGTCAGGTTGTTGTCTCTTTAACATATTCCCCATTTCCATTCTCAATTTTGTATATCAAAATAGTACAGAAATATGTATAAAAAAGATAAATACTAGGCTATATCTAAATTTCACTATATCATGAAAGAATATGTAATATACATCGTTTTCTTTTAGTGCTTAACATGTCAAAATGGTTTCTTACTGGCTTTTCATATCATTTAACAAATCTTGCAAAGACCGTTTTTCTGCCTTCAACACTATATGAGCGTCTTGCAATCTCTTTATTTCTTTTCCATTTTCTTCTAAAATTTGTTTGAATTGATTTTCAGAAAGCTTAAATCTGAAACAAAACATCTTCTTATTACAAAATATAACAATATTTGCATAAATAAAGGCAACGGTAGTAATCCGCTGTTCAAAGTAATAAATCGAGTACGAGAAATTAAATCAGGGTAACACACGGATTAATTGATAACAAGCGCAATATTCAATACTTGCTACATGGAATTTTAAGAAAAATGGTGATTAAACCTGGTTTTATGGCTCCCGCTTATATAGCAAAATTATAGAAAACCGCTAAAATGACAACACTACGTGAAAGAGATACAGTACAAACGAGTGCAAGAAAACTCAGCACAGAGAAACACATGAATAAATAATATGATAGTGATAAATAATATGATAGTGATAAATAATATGATAGTAAAATAATATGATAGTGATAAATAATATGATAGTGATAAATAATATGATAGTACATTACAACATGTAAGCCGCAAACTATCACCGGACATCTTGAATTGATTACCGACCGCAAAGAACACAACAAAAAGTGACATATATTTGAAGGTAAATATTTTCAATGGCAATTTGAAAAATTTCTACAATTATATGAAACGAGATCCGAAAAATCACAGTTACTTTCAGAATACATGCAATTCTATAAATAATTGTCATAATTATGATGGTCAAAAAAGGATATTCAAAATTAATGTTATGACGACGTCATAATAAGTTAAACACAATGTTTATCATTAATCGTTTTAGTTAAGGAAAAAGAACAAAACACATGGCATATATGAAATGTACTGAAAATACAAAAACCAAACTACACACGATATGACGTAACCTTACAGACAAAAACTAAACATCATAAATAATTTATAACAGCTAGTTCATCATCTCAGTGTTTCAGTTCTTAGATGATTGATAATATGCCTTGCAATTGATATTTTATCGTGTGTTTTTTCTATGATGTGATGTTATGCTATTGTTTCAGAAAGAGGGAGAAGGTTTGGTACCATTTAAACGTTTAATCCCGCTGCAAATGTTTGCACCTGTCCTAAGTAAGAAATCCGATGTACAGTAGTTGTCGTTTGATTATGTAATTTATACGTGCTTCTTGTTTCCCGTTTTTTATATAGATTAGACCGTTGGTTTTTCCGTTTGAGTGGTTTTACACTAGTAATTTTGGGGTCCTTTATAGCTTGTTGTTCGGTGTGTAAAATCAATAAAGACAGAAACATGACCACAGGTTAAAAAAAGAACATACATAAAAACAGCATTCCAAACAAGAATGTGTCCATAGAACACGGATGCCCCACTCCCACTATCATTTTCTATGTTCAGTTGACCGTGAAATTGGGGTCAAAACTTTAATTTGGAATTAAAATTTGAAAGATCATATCATAGGGAACAAGTGAACTAAGTTTCAAGTTGATGTAACTTTAACTTCATCAAAAACTACCTTGACCAAAAACTTTAACCTGAACTTTGCACTATCATTTTCTATGTTCAGTGGACCATGAAATTGGGGTCAAAACTATAATTTGGCATTAAAATTAGAAAGATCATATTATGGGGAACATGTGTATTAAGTTTCAAGTTGATTGGATTTCAGCTTCATTAAAAACTACCTCGACCAAAAACTTTAACCGGACGGACGAACGGAGGCAAAGACGGACGGACGGACGGACGAACGGAGACACAGACCAGAAAACATAATGCCCCTCTACTATCGTAGGTGGGGCATAAAAACATTCCAGACATTAGCCATACATACAGGTATTCCTGCTTTAATTAAAAACTACTCGATTTCGCAAATTTTGGTAAAAACGTATAACAAATATATTACAATGAAATTTTAAATGGACATGACTGTTTTCACTTAGTAAATAAAATATCTAAATGTTTGCCTAATTGTTTTTCTATCGTGTATATTTAGCACGTGACATATCTAAAACGGTACTTACTTGTTGTCACTTTTTTTTAACATATCTTGTAAAGATTGTTTTTCTGCTTCTAATAAGTTTTGATTGTCTTCTAATCTGTTTCTCTCTTTTTCTTTGGATTCTGTTTCAGAATTCTTAAATCTAAAAATAAATGATACTTTGTGTCTTAAGGATGTTCGCTTGCCATGTTTTCGGATATTTGTCCGAATTTCGGAATCCTAGGGTTTTATCCATTTGAATGCCTTAACAATTTTTGCCCATTGACCCTCATTTTTCTTTTTATAAATCTTTTACATGTATGAGTATAAGCCATCTGAAAAAGTCTGATAAAATCTTTGTTATTTTTTTATATAGTTTTGAGAACAGAAATAAAGGCATTGTATACCGATGTTCAAAACTCATAAATCCGGGTCACAAACCAAAATCGAGGGAAACTTGTCATTGATAAAGCTTTGAAAAATCAAGAGTGAACATTTTCCCGCCAAAATTTCAATGGCTCATATCTTGAAAAACAAGCACATTGACCTATATATATATTTTTTTGGCTTTAATGGTTCCTTTTATTAATCCTCTATCAATATATACTTGTATTATGAAAAGCTTGGGTTTTTTTTAAACTGAGTAGCAAACCTCATTAAGTCATTTGGGTAGTTCTTGTTTGGTATTTGTGGTAGGTTGGGGAGAGCTTTGTGTAATCTAATGAGTTTAGCCTGTTTCCACATATTTGATGTTGCTCTGTTACATCAATGTCCACATTTTGGCAATGTGAAATATGTCCTTTGGACTTTCATTTGACTCATACTAGGTAACGTTAATAGGTTTTATATCAATGACTTCTATGTATGTTAGATAAATAGAAAGCCTTAGGGAGAAATAAAATTTGATCACAATTTTCAATCTATGTAGCTTAAATTCTAGTATAAAATCAGGCTTTTATGGGACTAGTTAAGTAAATTTTTTTGTTACGTGACTTTGACATCTTCAAATTGGTATGGCAAATGTATTTTTAATAGCAGCAAATCTACACCAGGGGTAAAAACTAAACTAAGACAAATTTACAAACAGCAATAGCTCAGCACAAAATACAACACTAAAGATATGTGCAACCAAAACCATAGTTTACTCTTGTTCTAAATTTGATGACCAAAATATCAAATCCTCTTTTAAAATACGGAAAAACAGCATCTGAACCAATTCTGTTATAAGTTTAAGAATGTTATGTTTATGTAAATTGTCATGGAAATCTGAGTTAAAACTGTACATGAGTTGTAGATAACACAAAATACACATGTAGATACCACATTGGGTAATAATTTTAATAAAAAAAAAACTACTAAGTTCCCAATTATGAAAAATAGGACCAATAGTTATCAAAGGTACAAGGATTATAATTCAAAACGCGAGACATGCGTTTCGTCTACATAAGAATCATCAATGACGCTCAGATTAAAATAGTTACAAAGCCAAACAAGTACAAACCTGAAGAGCATTGAGGACCCAAAATTTCAGAAACGTGTGCCAAATTATAATCCTTGTACCTAACTATTGTCTACGGTAAACTTATAAAACAATTAAATGATAGCAATCGCACAATTGCACATTTTGAGCGATTTTTATGTAATGTTTCATAAATCTAGGATAAAACTTTATTGACTCTGAGTATTGGAGTAAATGTACTATTATGAAATATATTTAGTTTTAGACACAGATTGTCTATGGTTGCTTACTGGCTTTTTATATCATTTAGTAGATCTTGTAGAGACTTTTTTTCTGCTTTCATCACTACATGCCTGTCTTCCAATCTCTTAAGTTCTATTTCTTTTTCTTCTAAAACGTCTTTGTATTGGTTTTCAGAAAGCTTTAACCTAAAAGAAAACAGCAAACTATTTTACTTTGATACATGTATCAGCTTTTTCATCTTTTTAGCTATCAGTGCTTCGGTATTGATATACTTGATCGCATACCATTGTAAATTTCCAATTAATGAGTTAAGATATTATTAAGAAAATCTTTTCAAAAGCGACATAAGTGGGATTTGGCTATAATTCTTAAGTGTTTTTGTTTTTGTTAAAAAAAAAAAGGCAACAGTAAATTACAAATGTAAAAAAAAATATTATACGATCAAAAGTCATCCTGAAAAACTCTCACTCAAAATTGAATGTTATTGCTTCTGACTATTTGATTAAATGTAACATTATAAAAGTTTTGGGCATATGCCACATATATGTTACATAATTGATATGGTCATAAATATTAATTAACTGTTCACAAAACATTGAAGTTTTGAAATACTAAGGCTGTTCTACCTCAAGAATGGATTACCATATATAGTTGTTTTTGTAACAGTTTTCGGAAATGTTGGTCCTCAATGCTGTTCAGCTACTAACAAAACGGAAATGCCCGTCTGGCGCAAATACAAAATATTAATCCTAGTATCTATGACAAGTTTATTTATTGGTTATCACTTCACTTTTAATATTTTTAAAGGTTGCGTACTTGCTTTGTATATCACTCAGTTGATCTTGTAAAGACTCTTTTTCTACTTTCATCACTTTATAAGTGTCTTCCAATCTCTGTATTTCTTTGTCTTTTCTTTCTAAAACGTCTTCGGATTGTTTTTCAGAAAGCCTTAACCTGTAAAACAACCTCTTATTGCAAACTAAGTATAATTATATATAGGCTGACAAATCGGTGCTTCGATACTGACATACTTGACCACATGGTTAAGTAAGGAATCAATAAGACCATCTACTACAAATTGAACCGAGATAATTTATTTTAAGACTTTTTTGAGTGTGAAAATACAAATACTCCAACATTTCTTTTAAATATTAATATTTCTATAACTTATTCCGCTCTACGGTACTGACATATTTGATTCCATACCTTTCGTTATAACTGCCATGGATAAAGTAAGATATTATCATTAAGAAACCCCACTTAAAAGAGGGACGAAAGATACCAGAGGGACAGTCAAACTTAAAGTATGCTTTTTGGCCTTGAATGTTTGTCCCTATATTTTATTAACTGTGCATTTGCATTCAGATATCGCAGATCGAATTTATTCGTTTATAGTGTATTAATGTACGTTTTTTGATTGAGTTAAGCCTGCCAATTGATATTCTAATGTGTGTTTTTCTATGTTGTGATGTTATGCTATTGTTTCAGAATTAGGGAAAAGGTTTGGATCCATTAAAACGTTTAATCCCGCTGCAATTGTTTGCACCTGTCCTAAGTCAGAAATATGATGTACAGTAGATGTGTTTTTTATACGTGTTTCTCGTTTCTCGATTTTTTTATGTTATATAGATTAGACCGTTGGTCTTCTCGTTTGAATGGTTTTACACTAGTAATTTGGGGGCCCTTTATAGCTTGTTGTTCGTTGTGAGCCAAGACTCCGTGTTGAAGGCTGTACATTGACCTTTAATGGTTTACTTTTTTTTAAATTGTTATTTGGATGGAGAGTTGTCTCATTGAAACTCACACCATATCGTCCTATATCTTCTTAGAAGGTAAAAACTAGCATTGTCATAACTAAGGCACAGATAATCACCTATGGTCATAATAAAACATACGATCAATACGAATCTAAATAATTCAAACATAAATACGCTTTCTGACCATTTGGTTTAATGTAGTATAATGAAAGTTTTGAATGGTACTCATTCTTGTTTTTCACTAAGCATTTAACACTTCTTAACGTTTGCTTACTGTCTTTCTATATCATCTAAAAGACCGTGAAGTGTCTCGTTTTCTTTTGTCATCTTTTCGTTAGTGTCTTCCAATGTCTTCAATTCTTTTTCCTTCTGTTCTAATAATTGTTTGGATTGTTGTTCGGAAAGCTTCAACCTTAAATATAAGCAAGGTATGTTACTTTTAAACAATTATCATGATTTTTTAGAGTTTAGCTAGCCTTAAACCAGGTTTAATTTAGCATTTTCTACACATGCCTGTACCATATCAGGATTATGACAGTTCTTATCAATTCATTTAATGTGTTTGAGCTTTTGATTTTGCCATTTTGATAAGGGACATTCAGTTTTAAATTTTCCGCGGTGTTCAGTATCATTGTGATTTTAATTTAAGGATTGGTACGTTGATCAGACTCTTCTGTGCTCTATACAACTCAACCAAAGGTGGTTGTAAAATTTAAGTAATATTATTGAATGCATCATATGTAAACATATTTCTAAGGTAATCCCAGACGAGTACATCGTAGTAGGAAAGACAATCACCGTAGCCAGGATTTTCAAACAACAAACATTCAATACACAATTATAGACAAACTAAAAATTGAGTGATTATTTGATTATATGCATAGATCGTCGTAGACATTATTATTTCGCAATGTTTTTTAAAATATCTCCTAACCCTCATTTTATATACCAGATGGCTTATATAATTATAATTGGGAACTTACTTGTTTTCCATATCACTTAAAAGATGATGTAAAGATTCAGTGTTTTTTATCAGTATTTTAGTTGTGTCTTTCAAACTCTTCATTTCTTCGTCGATCTGTTTCAAAATATCTTTGGATTGTTTTTCAGAAAGTTTCAACCTGAAAAAAATTATGGTTATTTGAATATACTTTCATTTTAGACGTAGCGTGTCTTCTGATTGGCTAACAGTGATTTGTTTATTAGCTCGTAGACATAATTTAACGTTTTTAATGATTTCCTCCGGTTTAAGATGGAATTTAGAATTAAAATTTAAGGAATGACAGTAATATTTTTTCTCTGTCTATTTTAAATTACATTAAAAATGTGTTTGCACACTTTAAAAATATCCTGCTACACGGGTTATTCAGTGTACATCACATTTTGCTTGTTATTTCTTCAAAGCAGAAGACATATTACAGTCATTCTTTAAGTAACTACTATGGATTCAATTTAATCATTGGATACCAATTTCGTAGGTTTTGTGGGTACAGATGAACCACAAATTCAATAGTAAACGAATAATATATTTGCAATAGGATTTGTATAAAGAGATTCACAAAACCACGAAATCAAATATTCACGAAAATACAAGTTTTCAGCAAATCCCCAAAAATTGTTTCAAAAGTAGATGAATCCACAGTATAGGTAAAAATCAAATGCGTTTCTTTACATGAGTTCACTACATAAAACGTTGAATAAAGTTTTGATTGTTTTCACTTGATCTTTTGGGGATATATGACCTGCAGGTATACTACTAGTGTCGCCTTCATATATTTAGTAACAAGTTATTTCAAAACCTGCTATAAATCGAAACTGCATACAACTGTATATATGATTGATGAATTATGCCTCCCCTTAGACAAATAATAACGAAGTCATTCAATTGTCATATCATCTTGAAATTGTCACTTAACAAATATCTCTTATGATTTGTTGCCATACTTTGGCTCATGTTCTATTGGCTACAATAAAATAAAGTATTTTGTTTATCTTGGCCAGGATAAACATATTAAATAGATAAGTGTTAAAAAAAATTTGTATGGGTAATCCCAACTTGATTAATTATTGCTTCATTTTGACGTAATTTATGATACTACGAAGCACTCAGTAAAATTTTAGAAAAGATCAAATGGTGTCTCTTTTATGTTTTGAAGAAGCTTTCAAGAACTTCTTTTTCTATTTTTGAAATACCTTAAAGACAAGGGTAGATTGACCGTTGTTCTGTCGTTAGAACATTTTACTATAACAAATTTAGTTACCATTGTATGTTTAGATGATAAGTCTTAATTGTATCATACCTCTCGTTTTCTTTTATTAACCTTGGTATTTGATCTTTGTAGAAGTGGTATGTTTTGATTTGTGCAGAATCACTGAAAGAAATAATAATTTTAGGAATATGAAATTGGTTATATATATATAGATGCATATACATGAATCATTGAAATCTTCCCTGCTTTGTCTTGGCGAAAGATAATCCCGGACAATATTACAAACAATTACCGAAACTACTATCCGATACTTTTTTCCTCGTACATCACTGCCTGGGATTTATCAACGATTTTTTTTAAATTTTGGTGAGACACCAGACGGAGGCAATATGTGGGCAAGATATGTTTACCCTCCAAAGACACCTAGTTATGGGTTGTGTTTCACAGTGATAAGTTTTCTTTCTGTTTTTTTTTTTTTGTCACATCGTTTTCTCTCAACTTATAAGCAGACAACAGCCACATCCGAACCCAAACGTGTGCTTCAAATGGTCCCTAAATAAAAATGTATACTAGTTCAGTTATAATGGACGTCATATGTAACTCCGAAATATATAAAAGAAACTAAAATTAAAAATCATACAATACTAACAAAGGTTCATACTCTCCTAACTTGGGACAGCACAAACATGCGGCGGGGTTAAAAATGTTTTTTGATATCTCAACCCTCCCCCGATACCTGTAACTAATGTAGAAAAAACCGAACACACAACAAATACGCACAGTAAAACTCAGTTTAAAAGAAATCTGAGTCTGATGTCAGAATGGTAACAAAAGAAATTAAACAAAATGACAATGATACATAAATTAACAAAGGAATACTAGCAGTTACTGACATGCCAGCTCAAGACTGATTGAAAGATTATATCTTCATCGTATGAATATTAAGCATAATCCCCCCGTTAGGGGTTTATTTTTGTACCCTCATAAAATATATGGGAAGAACATAACCCGTATCATGACAACAACTGGTTTTAGAATAAATGTGTCTAAATCTATTTATAATGATTTACTTATATGGCACTCTGTATCTGTTTTTTGTTTTTACTTTTAAACCGAAAATTGTTCCGCGATCTAACAAAAATATTCCGAATATCCCTCATTTTCATACATAATTTGTCAACTATACAGCTGTACATGTATACATCATTCATGTAATAAAATCAATAAGAAATCGTTTTTTGTCAGTGAACAAATGATTAAATCAGTTATGAATGGTCTTTTAAATAAATTTTGATATTGATTTAAAGATTTTAGTCACGGTTACTTGTGATGAATAGAGAAGTATGACCTTATACTATTAGTTAATCTTTCCTTTGATAATGTCTAGTGGTTATTTAAAACCTTAAAAATTTTCTCACTGTTGAACTTATGCCGGGTGTCCCAGAAAATGACCCATAGAGTCGCTTACAAAATAGGCTGTTTTTACAGTTAGTCATACAAATTCTATACATGTGCATGGTTTTTTAAGCTTGCCATGAACCTGTATATTTTATATGATGCATTGTGGTAATCAATTGGGTTTTTTCATTCATGTACAATATTCTTTATTTATTTGTTTATGTATTCCTTCAAAATTTTTCAATATTCGTTAAAAGGATCATTAAAAATAATGTTTTCCTCGTAAGTACTCTGTCGAAATCTAAGGACGATCAATAAGGTGTCCAACACCAAATTTAAATTTACACTGCTCGTCAGGGGGAAATGGTTCCACTTCTAACCAACTAAGGGAATACACCTTGTTTTAGAATGGAACACATAAATATATTACCTCTTTTCAAATTGACTGGTTATGCCGTCTATGAGATCTTCGACAAATACTTTCCTGTCGAAGTGGGGTGGGCGTTTGCATTCAATTGGCCTTTGATCAATATCTTCAAAGTCTACAATTTTGCCCTTCAAGTGTTTATATGCCGTAAGGAGCGTTAAAGGATGTTTTTCTTTAACTAATTTTTCAAAAGAATATTTCACCTCTGAACATCTGTTGTGAATATGTTTCCTATTGGCTAAGTCTATTTTCAATTGTTCTTTCTCATCATATTCGAAATCCTCAATGACTGTTTTTTTCAAATCAATTTTCGAATTAATAACTTGGTGAATCTCTGACATAGCAAGTTTGATCTCTTCCAAAACACATTTTGCTTGATTTTCTATTTCTGGTAAATGATTGTTTTCAATTTCACTTATAACGGTTGACGATTTCGCTAATTTGTCTTTCATTTTATCAAAATGTACTTCTGCTTCTTTTTTCATCAATATCGAACGCTCTTTCAAGGTAGAAAATGTATCCCCACTATGTGTAGTTGTCACACATTCTTGGCATATCAAAACATTGCAACTTGTGCAATATAATGAAAAGTCCGTATTGTGTTCCTTGCAGTTGGGTATATTTTTAAACGAAATGAGGTCAACATATTTTAAATCCGTAACATTGTGATCTTTCGTAGCAGCGCCGATATTATCATGAGTAGTTCTACACGGCCTACACAACACTTTTCCACATTCGTAACAACAGTAAATACCATCATTTACATGATCACAAAGATCACATTTTGGTTGTATCGAGACCTGTGCGTTAACATGGTTAAGAACCTGTGCCATTTTTTCAAGAATGAGGAAGTTGTATGCAGATACCGTAACAGTGATATAATCACTGTATAACAACGTGTGAATCGTACAGGCAATTTATTTTTGGTTATTGTTGTTAACCACGTTTATTTTAATACAACTCACAGTTAGTTTCAGTAGAGAAAAACACGAATGTGGTTAAAATATGTTTTGTGTGAATCAGAATGTTTAAACGAGGGGGCAAAAATAGCCGAGGGACAGTCATACTCATAGATCGAAAATAAACTGGCAACGCCATGGCTAAATATCAAACAGAGAAACAGACAAAAAACAGTACACAAGACACAACACAGAAAACTAAAGACTCAGCAACATAAACCCCACCTAAATATTCAAATTAATTCTAATCTTCGTCTTTGGATGTGAAGTTTATTTGTTCAATGTATATTAACTCGTGATTGTTTATATGTCTATATAATTGATTTCAGCCATTTCAATTTTTTTAATAGTATGTCTGTCTATTGTGTAATATTACACTACAATTGCAGGTTAGGGTGACGATTTGCGCCTGCTGAAACTTTTAAACCCGCTTCATTTGTTTGCACCTATCCTAAGTCAGAAACCTGTTGTTAAGTGGTTGTAGTTTGTTGATGTGATTCATACCGGTATTAGTAATATACCGCTGTTCAATAGTTATAAATAGATTTAGCAATAACACATAAGGGTCACAAACCAAAAATGAGGGAAACACATCAAACAGAATCGATGAACTACAACAACAACAACAAAACGCCAAAATAAACAGAAACGGACAATTTGATAGCAACTGCCATATTTCTGATTTGGTACAAGTCATTTTAAGAAAAAAAAAAGGGTTGAACCTAGTGTTATGGCTAGCCAAACCTCCTGCTTAAATGACAACTTTACATGACAGGTATACATATGGATAAATGATCACTATCGACAAGGGAATATATATATATATATAACTAGTAAAGACTGTTTGTTTTTTATTTGAATGATTGTAATCTTTTTGGGACCCTTTATAGCTTGCTTTTCGATGTAAGCGAATGATACGTGTTGAAAGCCATACTTTGATCTATGGTTGTTTAGTTTTTACACCTTGTGACTTGGATTGAGAGTTGTCTTATTGGCACTAATACCACGTCTTCTTATTTCAAGTAATTCTAAAATTGGATTTTTAAACAATAGCAGTGCTCTATTATATACTATTTTTTTAAGTTCAAAAATAAGCTAAGAACACGAATATGTATGAATTAAAAGTATGTACAATAAACTAAATAAACAGTCTATGGAAGAAGCGAATCGATAAAAACTTTTCTTATATCAACGAGCGATATTATCTTATACCAACGAGTTGCATTGTGGGAAATTTCAGACGAATGTTAACATTTGTACGAAGAAAGGCAGATTTCTCGGTATAAAGTAATGACTCTTTTCTTAAAACAGGATTACATTTTACACGACACACGTCTGCTGTATAATTTCCATGAATTATTTTATGTAATACTGTATTTAAACAAGAAAATTGAAATGTTGAATGTTGATTTATCATTTGTAGATGTTCACATTCAATTTATATCACGTAGCAAATTTAGTGGAATGCAATTGAGATGGATTCAATTGTTTGCTAAGCCAAAATCACCTATAAATCAAAGATACTGCTATATTCTATTATATCAATGCGATGTTTGTCTTATATCATAGCGATGTTTTTTTTCAATATTAAATATTTATGAATGCGATACTTTTCTAATATAACTGCTGTAGTTTTCTAATATAAAATGAATACGACGGATGACACGTCACAATGCCTGTCAAGAAAACCACAAACATAATTCACAAACTTAGTTCATGACCGGCTTAATGTTTGAGGATCAATATCACTAAAATTTCGTATCTGTAACAAAACTAACGCTTACATGAACTTATCATTTCGAAAATTTTGCCTGACCCTATTGATAGTTGGAAGTGTTAACAACCTGTTAAGTCTATTGTTTTCAATCACATGGTTTAACCGACTAATTCTATTTGAAGTGATGATGCAATGGCGGAATTTAAATGCTGTTGTAATTAGTCTACCGACCTATTAGATTCTAATATAGGTCCAGTGATGGCTCCATGGAATTTTATGCGACTGTCATACACTTGAGAGGGTTATTTAACTATCAAATCAGAGAGAAAATGCCTGTACTAAGTCAGGACAGTTGTTGTCCATTCGTTTGATGTGTTTGAGGGTTTTGATTTTTCAATTTGATTAGGGACTTTCCTTTTTGAATTTTCCTCAGAGTTCAGCATTTTCGTGATTTAAATTTTTTAAACTATAGTGTTTTTGCCTCTTACCTGTATGGTACATTTAACTTTTATACAAACTTACAGTTTCTCGCTATTGTTTTTCCAGCAAACGGTAAATATTGTACTCTGCCTGTGCTCGTGATAATAAGTTCTGGTCAAAATAATCCTGATGAGTCCATAATAAGGCAAGAATTATATGCTCGGAGTCGTCTTCTATCTCGTCATATAAAGTCAAACCATCTTTATGAAATCCAATATCAAAATAAAACGATGCATGTTAGGATGTGGTTGCCATCTGTGCCCGGCAATTACTAGAACATTCTGCAATTGACAGTATATATCATATGCTAGCCACACATAGATGTGATATCCAGATTTAATCAAAATTATTTATTTTAATAATACATATTAAACATACAAACTTAACAAAACAAAAAAGATCACATTTCATTAATCTTATTGATCTGTCTGAAGATGACGTTGTCAAAATCAAAATTTGAAGAGTTAAGAACGTTTGCTAACAACTCTTGTACTGATAACATTACTTAAGGTCATGTGACAGTAAATGGCTATGACACAGATTTAAGCATACAACTATGCATCGATGAATTTTATCTGAAAATCGAAAAAATAATGCATTTATCTCATTTATCATGTGAAATATTACTGATTGAATTCTTTCAAAATGAGTGATCATTCATTTATTTAGGCTTTGATTTAACCCCTGACATAGCTGTGTCCACAAAGAGTTTAATTGATACTTAACTAAAATCAAAAACTTTAGGTCATTTGGTTATCAGACATAACATTTTATCAATTCAAAAAGCATTGAAAATTTGTAAAATATCAGCAAGACAATGTTATGCTTCTCGTGGTTTAAAAGCTTTGCCGAATTTTAGATCATCCACTGATAACCTATCACTGCTTAGTCTATAATATTTAAAGAGTTCCATGTTATAACTAAACATTTCAAGTGTTAGTAGGAACCAGCTGATCGAAAAATTTCCATGAAGTTATCAATTGTATATTCCAATAATTGCCTACATCATTGTAAACCTTACTTCTTTGGCTGTCTGTGCTTGTATCAAAGGACCTCCCGTACATTCTGGTCCCGAGTCTGAATGAAAAACAATAATTCTTTGTTAAACATTTTAAGATGCGACAAAAAAGTTGAATCCTGGAAAATTCGGCTAATATTATAAGATCTTTATATTGTGTAATATATCGTTACAATCATATCAAGATGAGCACTTGTACAGTACTTGCAACCTTAGGCGTTACTATTTCAGCGATCAGTCAGCGGTCATCGATCAGTCAACTTCGCGTCAAACTCACGTCAGCAATCCGTCAGACTTATAGTAAAAGTAATTGACTGATCGGACTGATCGGACGGATAGTACCGATCGACCTTGATGACGGATTGAACTTTAATACGTCACATGATAAACTACCACAAATTACGGAATCTTAGTTTCGTTTAATCTAATTAAAATGGCGACTCTTGAAAATCGAACGTTCAATGATACATTTTGTTTATTAATTATTTAGCAAAGTTTTATGAATTGAAATGAAAAGAAATCTATAGATAAAACCTTAATTAAAATATCATCATTAAAGAATGGTCTTTTTCGTTTTATTTAGGTTATATATTTTCAAATATTTTTTATATTTATATAAGATGGCGGCAAGTAGTGGCGGACTTAAAATTGCTCTCCTTATTTTTGGATTTTTTGCACGTTTACAGCCAGAGAAATCTAACCATTCAGATCTCAATGAGGTAAAAGCCGATAATCTTGGTTTCTACGCCTGTTCACAAACTTCAAGGGAGAATGAATTAGACTTTGTCATCCAAATATTTTGTCCTAGCCAACTCGACTACTCACAACATGGCCGACCAGAAAAAATTTCACTTGAACATAGGAAGATCAAAAGTTCATCTAAATTCTGTTTTATTTTAACAATTTTACTATGTGGTGATATTCACATCAATCCAGGGCCTATCAAACACCCCTGTACAGATTGCAAAAAATCAGTGAGGTCAAACCAAAAGGCCTTTCAGTGTGATTTTTGCGACAACTGGCCTCACCTTAAATGTACAAACATCTCAACTACACAATATCACATATTATCAACATCAGATGATACATTTTATTGCTATGAATGCAGCCAGCGACTTCCAAACTTTACGGAATCGTTTTTTAATGACACCTTTAGCCAGAGCTGTAGTACCAGTTTTAACCTATCCGGGAGTTCACAAAATGGGACAATAAATATTGTAAACAGTGACTCGGGAGATGAACATCAGTATGATATCTTTTCAGAACTTAATGAGGCACGAAGGAAACACCCTGATACATTTTCGTGTGCATACCTTAATATCAACAGCCTAAGGTACAAATTCTGTTCCATTAAAGAACTTCTATGTAAAAATACCGTAGATATGCTAATTATAGCAGAAACAAAAATAGATGACTCTTTTCCAGACGCTTTATTTAAAGTCGATAATTTCCACTTCTGGAGGAAAGACCGAACATCTCATGGCGGTGGACTAGTAATGTATGTTAGATCTGACATAGCATGCGACAGAAAAGACAAATTTGAACTTAAATTTACTGAATCGATTATGGTAGAAATGCATATTAATAATAGAAAATGGTTAATTGCAGGACTTTATAGACCTCCTTCAATAAAAGATGATACTTTTAAAAATGAATTTATATGTACATGTGATAAATTATCAACTATGTATGATAATTTTCTTCTACTTGGTGACTTAAATTATAACATGCTCTCACAGCAAAAATGTACCCCCTTAATTGACATTTGTGATATTTTTGATTTCACAAATTTGGTAAAAAAAAACAACTTGTTTCACAAAACATGCCCCTGCCACATTAAATGATGTTAATCTTACAAACCAAACAACTTATTGTCAAAATGTTTTAAATTTCAACTGTGGTCTGAGTGATGTTCATAACATTATTTCCACTCAAATTAAAGGCAAACTACCAAAAATTAATAAAGGTTTCATAAATTACAAAAGTTTCAAACACTTTGATCATGAACTTTTTTTGACAGATTTAAATGGAAAAAACTTAACTGATATAATAGAAAAATCAGCAGATGTAAATAAAGCATATGAAACATTCGAAACTACTTTCATGGAGGTTATAGACAAACATATACCTATGAAAAAAAAGAAAGCCATCAACAAACCAGCACCATTCATGAATCAAACTTTACGAAGGGAAATATATAAAAAAAGAATGGCATACAACAAATTTCAAAATTTTAAAAATAAAACAAATTGGGAATGCTACAGAAAACAAAGAAATCTAGTAAATAAAATTAAAAAGAAATCCATCAGAAACTATTTCATGGAAAGATGCATAGGAGGACCTAACAGCAAAGATTTTTGGCCAACAATCAAGCCTTTCCTAACAAACAAAGGTTCACATTTTTCAAAAGACCTAATCCTTTGTGAAGAAAATAAGATAATTAACAATCAAAATGAAGTAGCTGAATTATTTAATATTTTTTTTATAAATGTTGCCAAAGATATCGGCTCAATAGAAACTGTAATAGATGAACATCACCCAAGTATTAAAATTATAAAAGAAAATAAACCAGAAAAAGAAGAACTAAATTTTAGCCCAGTAGATCCAGAGTTTGTTAAAAAAACAAATCAATAAAATTAACATCAAAAAGGCAACAGGAAAAGATGGAATATCTTCAAAAATACTAAAATTATCCGAATCTGAAATATCCAATCCAATTTCTAAAATAATAAATAAATCATTTGAATCAGCTGTTTTCCCAGATAAATTAAAAGAAGCACAAGTAATACCCCTGCATAAAAAATCAAACACTCTTGATAAAGGAAACTATAGACCTGTAAGTATATTGCCCATGATTTCAAAAAATTTTGAGAGGTCTATAGAAAATCAACTTGTTGAATATTTTAATTCATTTTTCCACATTTTTCTGTCAGCTTTTCGAAAAGGATATGGATGCCAAACCGCTTTATTAAAAATAATTGAAGATTGGAAAAAGGCTTTAGATCAGAATAAATATGTAGCAGCTATATTAATGGACTTGTCCAAGGCTTTTGACTGCCTACCCCATGACCTCCTCCTACTAAAATTAAAATCTTATGGTGTGTCTGCCACATCTCTTAAACTTTTGGAAAGCTATTTAACTAATAGAAAACAGTGTGTTAAAGTAGGTACTAATTCAAGCTATTGGCAAACAATGTTTAAAGGGGTGTCACAAGGGTCAATATTAGGGCCAACATTATTTAATATTTTTTTAAATGACATTTTCTATTTTATTCATAAAAGTGAACTCTATAATTATGCAGATGACAACACCCTTTCATACGCAGATAACGATTTAGATAAATTAATTAAAACTTTAGAAGAAGAAAGTAAAATTTTGATAAACTGGTTCTCAATAAATAAAATGAAAGCAAATCCAGAAAAATTTCAGGCAATAGCTGTAGGTAAAAAAACTAAAGACAAAAACCTAAAATTTAAATTAGAAGGTAATGAAATAGAGTGTGAAGATAACGTTAAACTGCTAGGTGTAACAATAGATTTTAAACTAAATTTCAATGAACATGTCTCTATAATATGTAAAAAAGCATCCAAACAATTAAATGTATTAAAAAGAATAGGATAACACCTGACTAAACTCGGAAAATTAATAATTTATTATTCTTTCATAATGTCCAACTTTAATTACTGCCCACTAGTTTGGCACTTTTGTGGGGAGGTAAATACAAAAAAGATAGAGAAAATCCAAGAGAGAGCACTAAGGTTTATCTACGAAGACCATTCAGCAAGTTATGAAGATCTACTCTGCAAATCAAAATTACCATCTTTAAAAGTAAGAAGAATGCGATCTTTGGCGATTGAAGTTTTCAAAATTATAAATAAAGATTGTCCTGTTTATCTCCATGATTTGATTCACTTAAAGGAAAACACTTACTCTTTCAGATACCAGAATACAGCAGATCTACCACATGTAAGAACAACTGCATATGGCCTACAATCTTTCAGGTATGCAGGTGCTAGGCTTTGGAATGAGCTGCCAGATGAGCTTCGTAAGCAATCATCTTTAAATCAATTCAAGAACTTGATAAATTCTTGGTCTGGCAGCTCATGCCAATGCTTTGCCTGCAAAACCAGTTAATCTCTGCTTATTATTTTTTTGTTTTGTTGCTTTATTTTCAGCATGGCAAATTTATTCTAATATCTTTACTATAGTGCTTCTGCTGCTTTTGTGCTAATTTTAGAAACTTAATGTGCTTTTATGCTTTTTATGTGCAAACCATTTCATTTGTGCTTTTGTGTTTTTATCTCATAATTGCATGTACCAGTATGTGTTAAACTTGTAAGATGCTTAAAGAACTTTTGTGCTGCATGTTTATATACTGATTGAACTCTTGCTTTATATGTTTAATGTTGTGTGCATGACTCGATATGTATGTTTTGTTTTATTTGTTGTTATGTCGGTTTTAAAAGCTCTTCAGAGCTTATGTTTGTAATTGCTTGCTTATACCGACTCTAAATAAAGCTTTATGTCTTATGTCTTATGTCAAAACCGGCGAGTTCTAAAACGGTGTCTACATCGCGATTTTTATTAAATTATTTTCCAAACATTCTCGGGAAAAACAAAATGAAAGAATCAGTTATTTTTTACAATATTTCAAATTTTTGTATCCTTATCATCATAAAATTCTTAAAAAAAAACTTATCATAATCACGAACTTTCTACATTCTCGTCACAATCGAAGCATTTAAAATAACAAATTACAAAAATAACTGCTGTATTTTTTAACAAGAAATAGAAATAATTTTAAACAATGCAAATAACATTACATTATATTTTTCTGATAGTCTTTTTTTAATAAAAAAGATAACTACTCCTAAACAATAAAAAGTACAAAAATCCAATGTTGGTGAACATAAATAAAATCCTTAAAAAGAAAGAAATAAGCAGATTTATTCTTGAATAATTCACATTTTCTACAAAAAACATATGAAAAATCATTTATAACAACTGATAAAATCATTTATAACAACTGATTGCAATTGAAATTACAATATTTTCCAATATCAGAAGAAATATTTCCATTTTTGCCAACACATCAAAAAAAATAATATCTCCTTCCTTAAAGTAAACATAATTTATGAAGAACAACCAATCATGATGGACAAAAAGTAATGCAGTCATTTATTTTAAGTATTTTAAGTCTCATTACATCTCAATTCTAATTAGCAGACTTGTCTAAAGATGGTAAAATAACTGATTTCAAATAAAATAGTATCATCTTTAATAAAAAGAAGAATAATTTTGGTTATTTTTAACAATGCGAATAAAATTTTAGTATGATTTTTCTGACATTCCTTTAATTTTATGAACAAAAAACTATTTTAAACTATAAAAAGTACAAAATCCAATGGCGGTCAATAATTTTTAGTAAAATGAAGAAATATTTGCATTTTAGGTAACGCATGCACAAATTTAATATCTTTTTCCTTAAAGTAAGATTATTTTATGAAGAACAGCCAATCATTATGTACAAAAAGTACTGAAATCATATGACAGTTAATAATATGCAGCAAAATAAATCAATAACTACATTCTCATTCCACAAAAACAAAAGTTTAAGTATTTTAATTCTCACTATATCTCAATTCTGATTAGAGGACTTGTCTCTAGATGGTAAAAATAACTGATTTCAAATAAAATAGTATCATTTTTGATAAAAAGAAGAATAATTTTGATTATTTTAAACAATGCGAACAAAATTTTAGTATGATTTCTCTGACATTCCTTTAAATTTATGAAAAAAAACTATTCTAAACTATAAAAAGTACAAAAATCCAATGGCGGTCAATAATTTTCAGTAAAATGAAGAAATATTTGCATTTTAGGCAATGTGTACAAAAATTTAATATCTTTTTCCTTAAAGTAAGATTATTTTATGAAGAACAGCCAATCATTATGTACAAAAAGTACTGAAATCATATGACAGTTAATAATATGCAGCAAAATAAATCAATAACTACATTCTTATTCCACAAAAATAAATAAATAATTTTAAATCTCATTATATCTGAATTCTGATTAGAAGACTTGTCTCAAGATGGAAAAAATAACTGATTTCAAATAAAATAGTATCATTTTTGATAAAAAGAAGAATAATTTTGATTATTATAAACAATGCGAACAAAATTTTAGTATGATTTCTATGACATTCCTTTAAATTTATGAACAAAAAAATTATTCTAAACTATAAAAAGTCAAAAATCCAATGGCGGTCAATAATTTTCAGTAAAATGAAGAAATATTTGCATTTTAGGCAATGCGTACAAATATTTAATATTTTTTTCCTTAAAGTAAGATTATTTTATGAAGAACAGCCAATCATTATGTACAAAAAGTACTGAAATTATATGACAGTTAATAATATGCAGCAAAATAAATCAATAACTACATTCTTATTCCACAAAAATAAATAAATAATTTTAATTCTCATTATATCTGAATTCTGATTAGAAGACTTGTCTCAAGATGGAAAAAATAACTGATTTCAAATAAAATAGTATCATATTTGATAAAAAGAAGAATAATTTTGATTATTATAAACAATGCGAACAAAATTTTAGTATGATTTCTCTGACATTCCTTTAAATTTATGAACAAAAAAACTATTCTAAACTATAAAAAGTCAAAAATCCAATGGCGATCAATAATTTTCAGTAAAATGAAGAAATATTTGCATTTTAGGTAACACATACAAAAATTTAATATTTTTTTCCTTAAAGTAAGATTATTTTATGAAGAACAGCCAATCATTATGTACAAAAAGTACTGAAATCATATGACAGTTAATAATATGCAGCAAAATAAATCAATAACTACATTCTCATTCCACAAAAACAAAAGTTTAAGTATTTTAATTCTCACTATATCTCAATTCTGATTAGAGGACTTGTCTCTAGATGGTAAAAATAACTGATTTCAAATAAAATAGTATCATTTTTGATAAAATTAAGAATAATTTTGATTATTTTAAACAATGCGAACAAAATTTTAGTATGATTTCTCTGACATTCTTTTAAATTTATGAAAAAAAACTATGCTAAACTATAAAAAGTACAAAAATCCAATGGCGGTCAATAATTTTCAGTAAAATGAAGAAATATTTGCATTTTAGGCAATGCGTACAAAAATTTAATATCTTTTTCCTTAAAGTAAGATTATTTTATGAAGAACAGCCAATCATTATGTACAAAAAGTACTGAAATTATATGACAGTTAATAATATGCAGCAAAATAAATCAATAACTACATTCTCATTCCACAAAAACAAAAGTTTAAGTATTTTAATTCTCACTATATCTCAATTCTGATTAGAGGACTTGTCTCTAGATGGTAAAAATAACTGATTTCAAATAAAATAGTATCATTTTTAATAAAAAGAAGAATAATTTTGGTTATTTTTAACAATGCGAATAAAATTTCAATATGATTTCTCTGCCATTCTTTTAATTTTATGAAAAAGAACTATTCTAAACTATAAAAAGTACAAAAATCCAATGGCGGTCAATAATTTTCAGTAAAATGAAGAAATATTTGCATTTTAGGCAATACGTACAAAAATTTAATATTTTTTTCCTTAAAGTAAGATTATTTTATGAAGAACAGCCAATCATTATGTACAAAAAGTACTGAAATCATATGACAGTTAATAATATGCAGCAAAATAAATCAATAACTACATTCTTATTCCACAAAAATAAATAAATAATTTTAATTCTCATTATATCTGAATTCTGATTAGAAGACTTGTCTCAAGATGGAAAAAATAACTGATTTCAAATAAAATAGTATCATTTTTGATAAAAAGAAGAATAATTTTGATTATTATAAACAATGCAAACAAAATTTTAGTATGATTTCTATGACATTCCTTTAAATTTATGAACAAAAAAACTATTCTAAACTATAAAAAGTCAAAAATCCAATGGCGATCAATAATTTTCAGTAAAATGAAGAAATATTTGCATTTTAGGTAACACTTACAAAAATTTAATATTTTTTTCCTTAAAGTAAGATTATTTTATGAAGAACAGCCAATCATTATGTACAAAAAGTACTGAAATCATATGACAGTTAATAATATGCAGCAAAATAAATCAATAACTACATTCTTATTCCACAAAAATAAAAAAATAATTTTAATTCTCATTATATCTGAATTCTGATTAGAAGACTTGTCTCAAGATGGAAAAAATAACTGATTTCAAATAAAATAGTATCATTTTTGATAAAAAGAAGAATAATTTTGATTATTATAAACAATGCAAACAAAATTTTAGTATGATTTCTATGACATTCCTTTAAATTTATGAACAAAAAAACTATTCTAAACTATAAAAAGTCAAAAATCCAATGGCGATCAATAATTTTCAGTAAAATGAAGAAATATTTGCATTTTAGGTAACACTTACAAAAATTTAATATTTTTTTCCTTAAAGTAAGATTATTTTATGAAGAACAGCCAATCATTATGTACAAAAAGTACTGAAATCATATGACAGTTAATAATATGCAGCAAAATAAATCAATAACTACATTCTTATTCCACAAAAATAAAAAAATAATTTTAATTCTCATTATATCTGAATTCTGATTAGAAGACTTGTCTCAAGATGGAAAAAATAACTGATTTCAAATAAAATAGTATCATTTTTGATAAAAAGAAGAATAATTTTGATTATTATAAACAATGCGAACAAAATTTTAGTATGATTTCTCTGACATTCCTTTAAATTTATGAACAAAAAAACTATTCTAAACTATAAAAAGTCAAAAATCCAATGGCGATCAATAATTTTCAGTAAAATGAAGAAATATTTGCATTTTAGGTAGCACGTACAAAAATTTATTATCTTTTTCCTTAAAGTAGGCATGTTTTATGAAGAACAGCCAATCCTGATGTACAAAAAGTACTGAAATCATTTGATGGTTAATAATCTGCATCAAAATAAATCAATAACTTTATTCTTATTCCACAAAAACAAAAGTTTAAGTATTTTAATTCTCATTATATCTCAATTCGAATTGAAAGACTTGTCTCAACATGGTAAAAATAACTGATTGCAAATAAAATAGTACAATATTTGATAAAAAGAATATTAATTTTGGTAATTCTAAACAATGGGAACAAAATTTTAATATCATTTCTTTGACATTCTTTTAATTTCATGAAAAAACAACCTATTCGAATAGTTATCAAAAGTACCAGGATTATAATTTTATACGCCAAACGCGCGTTTCGTCTACATAAGACTCATCAGTGACGCTCAGATACTATTAAAAGTTCAAAAATCCAATGGCGGTCAACAATAACCATTTTCGTAGAAATAAGTTCATGTTAACAGAGTCATATAATACAATTATGTATTATATGTCTCTGATGTTTATAATATTTAATACGAGAATATTAATCAACACTAACAGTTTAACGCTCTAAGCATCTTATTCTGTTAAACTATTTTTACTTTTGTATTGCAACTAATTTTATTACAAATTATAACGTGTAAATTAGGGTGTCTTCGTAGAGGTCCGCTTTGATCGATTGTAAACACTGAGGAGTTCGGTTTACATAAGAATTTTAAATATATACGTATCCGTCGGATCCGTGCATAAATTTAATTTACTGATCGATCGGTGACAGTTGTCAGGGTAACTCTCACATATGTTATTTGACTTATCTGACGGATCCTATGGGTCATCGATCACCGATCACTCATCGATCAGTCAAACATCCGTCACCGATCATTCACCGATCAGTCAAGTTCACGTCAAACAGTAACGCCTAAGGTTGCAAGTACTGTAACTTTGATCAGTACAGTCATTTATCCATGACATCACTGTCCAAATAAGCATAGAACTCCGGTCTATAGCTATACAAAATTTTACGGTAATTTCAGAAAACTCCCCAAAACCAAATTCATTCTGATCTAAAAGGTTATTATGGTATGGTAAAACTGTCTAAAGGCTTGGGAGTTTCATTTTCTTTAGAAATGAAACTCGAATTATTCCAAAATTCTTCATTTGAATATCATATATCAATAATATTGTAAATTTTTGGAAAACCAGGTAATGTTGATTTCAGCTATAAGTAAAAGAAATCTTAGTTAATGCGAGT
The DNA here is from genome assembly GCA_037788925.1 of Mytilus galloprovincialis. Taxonomy (NCBI): domain Eukaryota; kingdom Metazoa; phylum Mollusca; class Bivalvia; order Mytilida; family Mytilidae; genus Mytilus; species Mytilus galloprovincialis. The sequence continues at coordinate 84,243,893 of CM075336.1, read as the reverse complement.
CAACAATTGGAATATGACGCAATCGGGAAATTTACAAATACTCTAACAAAACGAAAAGAAGTCGCAAGTAATTTGATAGACGGAAACATCGTCTCGGTCAACAAAATCGTAAGCATGATACTATGTTTGCTACATCTCAACTAAATTCCTCCTTTGAATATTCAAAGGTGTCTATATGTCATGTTAACCTAAATTACCCATACAAACTTCGCATTTTGCTTCATCTCGGCTTCTAGTAAGTATCTACAAATGATCATTCTGTGCTGTTATTTTATTTTTCTTTGTCGAAATAGTTATTATTTTTTATAATGATTCGTGTTATAACACAATCTGGACTGCTGTGTCCCAATTTTGACATTCGTACCTATTATTATTTTTTTTTTGCTTACACAAATGCTACAAATCCGATAATTGTCACTACTTTTATGAATAAGTATCCAAACAATTGAAGGCGTCTGAAATAAATCTTATAATAGGTGAATTATTATTATTTTTGCAAAGAAGCCATCATAAAATATTCTTATATATTAAGTTCTTATTAATTAAAGTATCAATTAAATTGAGAGTGGAAAATGGGAATGTGTCAAAGAGACAACCATCCGTACAAAGAGCAGACAACAGCCAAAGGCCACAAATTGGTCTTCAATGCCGCGAGGAAATCCCGCAAACGGAGGCGTGCTCAAGCTGTCCCCTAATCAAACATGTATACCTGTTCAGCGATAATGGACGTCATACTTAATGACTTAAGATGTTTGTAATCCTGGAGGTTAAGGTTTAACATACCTCAAATTTTCGTTTTTTTGACAGGTCAGTTTCAATGCTAAAAATAAATAAAAGTTTTGGCTAATGCAATTTTTAAACTTTTCTTGTAAGATGAGAAATTTAAGAGCAAAACAACTTGCTATATTAAAAAGTAATCAATGACCTCATGAAATATGTTACACTTTAGTTTTATGTAATGTTAAAATCAGGTCAGTTTGTTTTAATGTAGTTATCTGGTTTATTTTTTTTTTTTATTTTTCATATAGATTTGTTCCTCCTTTTTTTTAAACATTATTACTCGCAAGTTATGTATTGACATGCAAAACAGACACATACTGATACGCTTATACCGTACAATATAATATATTCACATTAATTTTATGGTTCACCTGAGGATACATAAAACTCGAAGAACGAGAATGGTCATTGACGTCATTTTTTTCAAAACAAAAAGTATGAACACATTCGAAAAATAGTATAACAAAACCATGTATTGCGATAAAAGCCTTTAAAAATATTGACCGACAAATAGTCTGTAAAAAAGCAAAAATACTACGTTATTGTTCATCTAAAAATGCAATGATTTAATCCAATGAATACCAATTTTAAGCAAAAAAGAAATTGAATGATTGAAAAGTATGTTTATTTATTAACTGCATAAAATAAGCTAGATACACCTCCGCCGCTTATAAATATGGCATCTGACATCTTTATATACATCCATTTGAAAACAAATCTATATAAATAATAAATATTCATTGACATAATATATATATAAAATGTGGTGATTTATATCTTCAATGTTACAGCGACTAAACCACAAAACAATTGAAAAAAAGACGGCAAACATCTAACCAGAGCGCAAGGGGTTTAACCGTCGATGCATTAAAAAACAATAAATATCATTTAAACTTTACTGAACAAACATATTACCTAGTCTTGAATTGAAAAGTGTCTAAATAAGTTCTTCTGTAAACAGTTTCTTGTCAAAGTGTGGTGGCCGTATTACTTCAATTGATCCTAGTTCCATATCTTAGAATTCTTTAAAATCACCTGTCAAGTTTTCATACGCGTTTAGGAATGTAAATGCATGTTGTTCTTTAATTAATTGTCCAAGAGTAGAATTTAATGAAGAGCATCTGTAATGAACCTGTTTTCTGTTAGCTAAGTCCATTCTAAGCTGGTCTGTCTTTAAAATTTCAAAGTCTTCAACCTCAGTTATTTTCACATCGCCTTTGGAATCTATAAACTGGTGAATCTCTACTATTGCAAGTTTTATTTCTTTTGAGAAACATCTTGCTTGAAGTTTTATTTCAGGTAAATAACTATCCTCGATTTTGTCTATTAACATCGATGACTTTGCTAACTTGTCTTTCATTTTTACAACCTGTATTTCAGCTTCTCCTCTCACTTTACCTGCTCAATATCGGAAAAATAATGTCCTTTGTGTAAAGTAGTCAAACATTTTCCGCATATCATAACTTTGCACTGTGTGCAATAAAGAGAAGTCAGCTTTGTGTGCCTTGCAATTCGGTATACATTGAAACGCAGGAAGGTCAACGGATTTTAAATCCTTAACGGTATGATTTTTTTAAGCAGGGATATTATCGTGTGGAGTTCTACATAGATTACACAAAGCTTTTCTACATTCGTAACAAAAGTAAATGGCATTATTAGGCCCACAAAGACTGCATTTCGATGTCGACGTCTGTGTCATTTTGTCAAGAAGAAGGAAGTTATTAGCAGATACCGTGACAACGACTGAAACAATGTCTTATAATGACGTGTTAATCGTATAAACGACCTACTCATATGTATTCAGGTGAACCACAAACATATCATATGTGTTCTACATTTATATAACTCACAGGTAAAGGTGAAAATTAAAGTTAACAAAGCTTGTTTTTACATTTTCTTTTTAGCGTCAACGAAAAATATTTTGAAGACGAACAAAAACAGTTGCGACTTTCAAATGTTGATGAAAAAGATATTCCAAATCCTCCATCTCATTATGAAAATCAACAATTTAATAAAGTTATGGACTGAATAACAATATGCTTAGTTTTGAAAATAAACACATGTCTTATTGTTTTAAATTTTGTAATATTTGCAATAATTCTTATACGATTTGCATATTAGTGAATACGTTGATATGATTGGTCGAGAGAGGGGTGAATCTGGTTTTGTGGCATGCCAAACCTCTCGCTTTAATGGCAATATTAATAACATTAAAATTACAACATAACATTACAGGACTACAATACAAATAAATAGGAGAACATATTAGACAAAGACACATTTGAATAATAGCTAACAAAAGATACCAGATTTAAAATTCAATACTCCAGAAGCGCGCCTCGTCCACACAAGACTTAATACCAGTGACGCCCAGATCTAAAAATTCTAAATTCAAAACAGGTAATACAGTTGTACAGCACTGAGGATCAAAAGTTCAAAAAGGTTGTGCCAAATACGGCACATACAAATAATAAAACTATAATTAAAGGTTTATCTACAGCAATATTCGTTGTGCGCCTTCAAAAATAAAATATAAAAAAGACCGAACTCCCATTACACTTTATATCGTAAATTCACTGACCAAATGACAACATCAAACTGACTGCAGAACACAATTGTAAATGAAAATAAAAACCCTCCATACATTTATAGTTTATGTTCTCCATTTTTCTAAGTAATATAGTCTTAGATGCATTATTTTTTTATTAGTTGTTAGTGGCTGTGAATTGGCTGTCAGATAACTGCGAGTAATCTCAGATCTGTACCAAGTGTCTTTTTGTTGTTCAGATGTATAAGTACTCGGCCACGTCTACTTGAATTTTGTTCATTTGATGAGTTACGCCTTTTCCAACTATTATTTATAATTCTTTATTAGATAGCAATAAACAGTTAGGAAAAAATATTAAAATTTGCCCTCATAAATATTACCATCCCCTTTTCATTGCTTTCTTGCAATACTAAGCTTACTGTTTGTGTCATATATGTGCATATGTATGTAATCAGCATCTTCCATGGAATTTATATCCAGTATATAAAATGGTAAAATATAATTTCTTTTGGGTGTATTCACGGCAACAATCTACACTTATTTGCTATAAAATATTGCAAAAAGGGGGGAAAAGATGTCACATTTTCCCCCAAAATTTGGCTAAAAGTAGAATTTCAATCGCTTGAAGTTATACCTTTTCTGAAACTGTGTACATATATCATTCAGATCCAATGAAAATCATATGTCTTTCGTCTCATTTTTTTGTAAAATTGCGTCAAAAACTTTGTGTAGAAAAAAAATGTTTGTAAACATTACATTCATTTCTGGATCGATGGCCGGTCAAGCTATGAAAATACGCATTGTCAAACAGAAAATAGCCCATAAAACATGTTAAAATCAATCTTAATGCTCTTATAAACCATCTTTGAAGGCTAAATTAGTACTCAGCTGTCTAAAAATGAATTTTATTACACAATATCTTTCCTATTTGAAAAATCCACAGGGACCAAAATGCGAAACTAAACTCCTAACTGTGTATTGCTACCTTTATAGTAAATATTTTTTTCGAATTCTCCCTTTTTACTAATTTTCTGTGTTCTGCTAGCTTAAACGAGTAAAATAGCCTTTTATTTTTGAAAATTGGTTGAGTAATGAATATTTTATGAAGGTTAGCAGTTGACACTGAAACGCGACAAAAATTGATTTAAAGAAAAATGCCAAGTCAAAGTGTAAAATCTTGTTTCTACCTCATTTTTGGCCAAATCTTTAAAACTATACCTTTTTTGTCAGTTTTTTTAGTTGAAAATCTTAATAAGATATCTGATGATGCAAAATTGTACAAAATTTAGCAATTTCAAGCATGAAAATGTTAATCTTTATGTTTATTGCATACCTAAGCCTTGATTAAAAAAAACTTGGTAGTAGGGAATTAATTTCCTACATCTGATTCAACTATACATTTAATATATGCCAAAATGTAACATGAAATCTTGATAAAAATAATAAATTGATATATTCGCAAGAAAAAAAACAAACGCGTTCAATTCTTAGGCTACTACATGCACCCCAATCCTTCAGAAGCAACGGTTAACCCGTTAGAGTACATTTATTCAAACCTGTTTATGTATAATCAGTCTGTATAATAGTCTCATATTGTAATTTTCTGCACTCTCTTATCTTTCTAAAATCTCATTAGGTGTAAATATACCCTATAGTTTTATGAGGTGGTTGTTTGTTATTCGTGTCTGAGTCGTATGCAAAGACTTTTGTAAATGTATAGTGTCAGTGAACAAAACATTGTAGGTTACCAATGGCAGGCTTACTAAATATTAAGTTATTTATATTTTCTTATCCCAAAGAGCAGAGGTTTCATAATGTATTAGCCTTCCATTGATGAAATGAAAAGTTTAATGATCACATCAACCTGTTTGTTACAGCTGTAATTTAGGTAAATTATTTTCTGTGTGTATAGATAAGAAGTCCTGATTATTTCCTGTGTGTATTGATGATAAGTCTTAAATGTCCAATATTTAGTACAAGTAACTCTCCTGGTTGAGCAAATCACAATTAAAGTCAATACAGCAACCCACATATTTTAGCATTGTAATCAATGACCTACTCCAAATTTAACATAAGGGATATCTGTGTGTTAACCAAAACATAATACTTGCAAATCACACTGGCTAAAGCAGGAAGATATGTTAAAATAATAATTTTAATAAATAATCAAATCAGTTTTGGCCCTTGAGAAACACTCAGCATACAAAATAAAATTTTGAGTTCCTGCCTGAGCAGGTCAGCTTGCGTTACCTTCATTTAAAGGAAGAAACTGCCTGCCCGACAATGCGCCAGCCAGGAAGTGGAGTGTCTCCACAGAGAGGATGAGAATAGACATCTCATCTGCAGATGGGTTGTGCAAGGTCTGCATCAGGGGATAGCCCATGTGGTGCTATTACAAGTAGTAAGTAGCATGGTCTATCAAACTGGCGCTGGAATAATTTTGATCAAGTTTGTCCCCGAAATGCTTGGGGATGAATGAAATTTTAGAAATGACAAGTGATAAAATTCCATCAAGGTCCAAAAACACAGATGGAACAGCTGAGTGCCCCCAAGGATTTAGGAGAGTGGACTTATTCACCTTCAATAAAGTCATGAGAAAAAGAAAAAAAATAATAATAAAATTAAAAACCAATTGTTCAGAGAACAATTGAAGGTCTTTCCATCAAAACAATGTATTTTGATATGAAAAGTTGTGAAACTAAGTTTAAAATGTCATTTCAATCGTCAAATGATAGCTCCTAGTAAGCTGATTCCAAAAATATATTGTTTCCATACATTTTTTTTTAAATAAGGGAGATAATTTGTTACTTCCGGTTTGAAAAATGTTACTTCCGATTATATTTAAATATTTACTTGAAACCGATTCCAAAAATATCTGGTTCTATATACTTTTATATTAATAAAGTACAAAAAATAGCTACTTCCGGTTTACAAAAGGTCACTTCCGGTTGGTTTTTTTCAAGGTTAAATGGCTTGATACCTTTTTCTAAAAGTTGTATATCTTTATCATGTATACATATAGAATAAAAGCAAAGGTCAAAATATAGAACGTCAAATTAAGCTATGACCTTGAGATCAATTTCAAGGTCATAAACCAAGGACCTCAAATCAAAAGACCATAGGTCTTAATTATATTTAGTTAATGAGTTATATCACCAAACGCGTATTTTTTAATACAAGAGGGGAGAAAACTCCCTTTCACATTCAACGTACGCTTGCAATCAAAATTTACATCTTACGACATGTCGCAACTAACAATTTAGTAAAAATAATTTGTTGATATCTTATACAGTCTTTGGATATAAGTGAAAATAAGCCAAATTCAAATATTAAAATATGACCTTGACCTTTGACCTTGACCTAATTTTCATTTTTTGGGACCAAGGACCTCAAATCAAAAGATCCTAGGTCTCTATCACTTATGGTTTATAAGATAGAAATTCATATCACTTATATCAGATGCATAAGGGGAAATAACTCTCATATGGAGCGGTCATATCGCTTCGGTCAAAATAGGACAAATCATGCGAAGGATATAACGAGCAATTTTGTAAAATAAATTTGTCATAATCTTTTACGGTTGCGAAGGAGATGCGCTAACAAGGAAAACAGTGTTTGGGGAGATAACTCCTACAGAGAAAAGTATTTGTTTACGCAGGGTAAATTTCAAAAGCGCATAAACTGTTGGATATCATATACAAAATATCTAAGCGACATATTGCGAAACAAATGTTTATCGCAAGAACAGAATTAGGCGGAAGAAAAAAAAAAAAAAATAATCAGAAGAAAAACAATAGGTCTTTCCACAGAAAAGTGGAAAGACCTAATAATGATAAAATACACATGTTGACATATAAAATCATAATAAAAAAAACATACATTTTGCAATGATATCATAATGCTTTGTGTTAAGAATTACCTTATAAATCTGTGCATACTTAATTGAAGAAGATGACACTCTTATATACCTGCAGTAACTATCAGAGGACCAGCGTTCTAGTACTTTGACCAAATGGTCTTCAATATGTGCTTTACCTGCAGTAGTGGCAGCTCCAATGCGTAGGATATGACCATTATAGTGATCGGGATTGAAGCCACATATAAACTAAGTACATGTTTAATGCAATTAATGAAATAATTTCTTCTAAAGCTGACGAATTTTGTGAGATAAAAAAATAATCGGAAGGGAGATTAGGATTTAGATTTTTTCGAGTTCGAAAATATTTGATTAAGATTTTATAAGGACAAATCTGATTTTGTACTTTATGAAGTTAAATATCTATACCCTTCCTGAAGGGATCTCTTTTTTGACTGTTTCAGTTTCAAAACGGTCATATCTTTATGAAATGTAATATCTCCAATACATAAATTTACAGATGAGTCATATTGGTTGGCATTCAAAACTGTGAATTCTCCACATCTCAAAAAGCCATAAAAACCTGTTTCTAGCATTAAATCAATGAAAGGAGTAAACACCCCATATCTAAGACGAAATATGATTTTATAATATCTCAAAAGTAATAGGTAATCTCTTATGGTTCCTAGGTTTTTGAAGTTTTTTGACAGAGTTCAAAATGTAAGTGAGTCTATCTAAAGGTGTGTTGTTGTCAGATTCTAAAGGGTCTTTACAACTATTCTGCAAATACCTGTATCTTATCCCAGATAAATACAATTTAATGTCAAATTTGTTCAAACATGTGAATGCTATAATAAGAAATTAAATTCAGTATGCCAGAAAATAATATTCAGTATTCAATAATGAGAAAACCAGAAAAATAATATTCACTATTCAATTATGAAAATTCTATAAAAATGATAAGCATGCAGTATTCGATTTATGAGAATGCTATAAAAATAATACTCAATGATGAAAATGCTATAAAAAATGATAATCAGTGTTCAAATTATGAGAATGCTAGAAAATCAAAGTTTCAAACATTAGAATGCTATAAAATTATCTTCAGTATTCAATGATGAGAATGCAGTAAAGGGATATTCAATGTCAAATTCTAAAATGAGAAAGCTACACCAGATCTTTCAATTATAGATTTTGAACGTCATAGTAGATGCATTCAGTATGCATTTAAGAATGAGGATGAAAAACTTCCTGTATGTCAATATGCCAGTTCAGGAATGTGGAGCAAGGGGTTTCCACAGAGAGGGTGAGAATAGACATCTCATCTGCAGCCGGGTTGTGCAAGGTCTGCATCAGGAGATAGCCCATGTGCTAGTAGAGTAGCAGGTAGCAGTATGCTGTTGAAAAATAAATCCTTGGCTAGAAGTTTTCATCATTGAATACATGTTATATGCAGTTAATATATTTAATAGTCCTTTCGAAGATTCTTGGTTGGTATTGAATGCTCATGTATAATACTGTAGTCTGTATTTAAACTAAACAATGTATGTATAAATAAAAATTGATAAGCATGTATACTTTACAGTAAACATGACTGTAATCCGACATATTGATATATTAAACAGTTAAACTTTCAGTCCATCAGTTACTCCTCAACAGTTTATATAGCAATAAAACCTATGTGCATACTGTCTTACTTTGAATAAATAGATAACTGTGAAAAACCAGTCACCTTGAAAAAGACATACAAATGTGTAAAACATCTCTTTATTATAAGTACAAGCCAGCTGTATGGTTCCATGGTGTAGACAGTTTTAAATGTAAGATAGTCCATCTAAAAGACGTATATTGTCAGATTCTAGGGATTCAAGTATGCTAAAAAAAAAACAATGTCCCAATTACAATTGGTTCATAATCACATACTTCCTGACCTCTTTGGTACAGATGAGGCTCACAGTAGTGCTGTTTTGTGGTCAATATCCTAAAAATGGTACTGATGAATGGTTGGAGAAATTATGTTCACATGAAAATAGAATCTGAATATACTCCATGTGTAGTAAGGATGCTCTAGTTTCAAATGTTGTATGGTTGAAGTATCTGTTACAATCCTGTATGAACATGGGAGCATGATATATTGTTAAAATTATCAAATTTCTAAGTGATACTACAATACGAATACTGGCAATGTTCAAGTGTATATGTCTGTATGATTGAGCTTCAGTAGATAATGAAAAGTAAAGTTTAATATCCATTCCTGGAAAATGTTGGTCCCATTCACATACAAGTTCAACTGTAATCCCGTCTAGGTAAATTAATCACTTTAAAATGACAGTGTCCAAAGTCTTTGTTTGTAAATCCGATGAAACTCAGTGTGCATACAGGAGGTGCATGTCTCCATTTCCATAAAGTTTAATATGCAAAAGAAATAAAGGAAGGTGTCAGTAATAGGCAATATTGAATGCTGGAATTCATTCTATGAAAATATATATATATATGTGAATGTAAAACAAAACAAAGTAACTGTTTTACCCATAAAATCATATTTTTTTTTGTATAAACAAAACTTCTATTACATATAAGTAAGATAAATATAAGCCTTGTGTCAAAATGTCTAATTTTGGTTGCTAAGGACTTTAAACAATAAAATTGACATGTATTGTCATTCTTAAAGACTTAATTCCCTCAGAAGTTGATTTAGAATCTAAATATCAATAGATTTGTGGTATGAAAAGTCTTAAATTATACAATTCTGAGCTTGCTAAGTATGCCATAAGGTAGCAATAAACAGTTAGGAAAAAATATTAAAATTTGCCCTCATAAATTTTACCATCCCCTTTTCATTACTTTCTTGCAATACTAAGCTTACTGCTTGTGTCATATATGTGTATATGTATGTAATCAGAATCTTCCATAGATTTTATATCCAGTATATAAAATGGTAAAATATAATTTCTTTTGGGTGTATCCATGGCAACAATCGACACTTATTTGCTATAAAATATTGCAAAAAGGGGGGAAAAGATGTCACATATTTCCCCAAAATTTGGCTAAAAGTAGAATTTCAATCGCTTGAAGTAATACCTTTTCTAAAACTGTGTACATATATCATTCAGTAGATCCAATGAAAATCATATGTCTTTCGTCTCATTTTTTTGTAAAATTGCGTCAAAAACCTCGTGTAGAAAAAAAATGTTTGTAAACATTACATTAATTTCGGCTATGAAAGCTATGAAATTACGGATTGTCAAACAGAAATTAGCCTATAAAACATGTTAAAATCAATCTTGATGCTCTTATAAACCATCTTTGAAGGCTAAATTAGTACTCAGCTGTCTAAAAATTTATTTTATTACACAATAACTTTCCTATTTGAAAAATCCACAGGGGCCAAAATGCGAAACTAAACTCCTAACTGTATATTGCTACCTTATGTTGTGGTCTGTTATACCACTGTCTCGGTAGGGAGAGGGTTGTGATTTCGCTAACATGTTTAACCCCAACACATTCTGTATGTATGTGCCTGTCCCAAGTCAGGAGTCTGTAATTCAGTGGTTGTTATTTTGTTTATGTGTTACTTATTTGTTTTTCGTTCAATTTGTGTACATAAATAAGGCTTTTAGTTTTTTAGTTTGACTTGTTTTACATTATCATTTCGGAGCCTTTTATAGCTGACTATGCGGTATGGGTTTTGCTTATTGTTAATGGCCGCACGGTGACCTTTAGTTGTTAATTTCTGTGTCATTTTGGTCTCTTGTGGAGAAATGTCTCATTGGCATCATAACACATCTTCTTTTTATATGACTTTTACTGTTTTTGTAAGAGCAGAAAACTGCACACTAAGATTAAAACACAATTGAGTCATTAAATATGTCTTTACAGCAAGCTATAAAGGGCCCCAAAAAATACTAGTGTGAAACCATTCAAACGGGAAAACCAACGGTCTATCGATATAAAAACGAAAAACGAGAAACACTTATGAACCACATAAACAGACAACAACCACTTAACATCAGACTCCTGACTTAGGACAGGTGCAAACAATACCAGCGGGATGTATATACATTGTATTTGGAACTAACAACGGGAAAAACCAGGATGCACATTTTTGTTACCTGTTAGCGTATTGAAGTTCCTGTGTTATAGAAGTGACAAATACAAAAAAAAAATTGTAATACATTAATCATGTTAATCATTTTCATTCTCTGTACAGTTATTCCCAACATAATAGAAGGTGTATAATATTATAAATGGAATAAATATTACACATATAATAAATTATCGCTATTTTATGAAATTTTCTTGTGATCTTGCTGCTTGATAATTTTCTTTTTAAGCGGATTCGAGTGATATGAAAAACTATCGCTAGAAACTAAGGCAGCACGTGACCATTGTCACTGAAATTAACAACGTCGCCTTAGGAAAAATAGCGATAAACAGATTATCATTTGTCATCTCAACTCGACTGCTTTTTTCACTTTCGCCGTTCCGGCTCAAGCGAGAAAATCACTCTCATTGAGATGATCAACGATAATCTATAGATACTATGTTAGCAATAATAAACAACGCAATCAAGACTGTAATAAATACAAGTTTTTTTTAGGATTAGGAGTTATTTGAAGAAAAACCTTGTATCTGGAATCGATTATCACTGCTTAAAATTAAAAAAAAAATGTGTTGGGATTTAACTGAGACAACTCTCCACAGGAAACCAAATGAAACACAAATTACAAAATTAAGGTCACCGGATAGCCTTCAACATTGATCAAAGCCTATACCGTATGATCAGGTATGAAAGGCCTCAAAATGACAAATGTAAATCAATTCAAACTAGAAAACTTACGGTCAATATATGTAACAAAATATTAAAGAAAATCAAATATGTAACACATCAACAAACTACAGGCTCCTTACTTAGGACATGCACAAGTAGAATGTGGCGAAAATAAACATGTAAGCGAGATCTCAACCTTCCTCTAACCTTGGACAGTGGTCTAACAGTATAACATAAAAACGAAATATAAAAGTCAGTTGAAAAGGCTTAACTCATCAGATGGATACAAATATAAACTGTGGATACATCTCTTTTCGTGGGTACCTATTTTTGTAGATAAAGGAAAACTTTATGTTCGTGGATATTTGATATCGTAGTTTTGCCGAGTTCTGCATACAAGCTTATATAAAAATTTTCATTGTAAAACATTCAATTTCTTGGTTTACCTGTATCCACGAAATCCACGAAAATGATATCCAACGAATAATTATGAACCCACAGTAACAAAAACACAGAGTGAACGGGGCTATTTGAATAGGAAGGAATTTAACAATAATTCATAGAACCTGCATTATGTATTTAACTATAATCATGATAATGGGTATACGTAAGCCGTCAATATCTTTTTGTCTAGTATTGACAAGTATAACTGATTAACGGGGATAAAAGGCTTGGGAGTATCTAGGTTTTGCCACTTTGGAGCCCGACTGACAATGATATGCCATCCCTGGGCACTAGGGGTTTATCACATAATATTTGTCAAAACAACATTCAGCAATAACAGTTTGTGAGAAAGAAAAATCATGGATATATTACCTTATGTTGAATTTGATTATTAGGGTCCGTATGAGTTCCTCCATGAATAATTGCTTGTCAAACTGTGGAGGCCGAATAACTTCAATTGATCCTAGCTCCATATCCTGTAATTCTTTAAAATCACCTTTCAAGTTCTCATATGTGTTTAGGAATGTAAATGCATGGTGTTCGTTTATTAATTGTTCTAGAGTAGAATGTAATGACGAACATCTATAGTGAACATGCTGTCTGTTTGCTAAGTCCATTCTAAGCTGATCGGTCTCTAAAGTTTCAAAGTCTTCAACCTCAGTTATTTTCACATCGCCTTTTGAATCAATAATCTGATATATGATGCACTTCTTTTATTGAAAGTTTTATTTCTTTCGAGATACATTTTGCTTCATTTTTTATTTCAGGCAAATGATTTTTTTTAATTTGTTCTATTATCATTGAGGATTTTGCTAACTTCTCTTTCATTTTTACAAGTTGTCTTCCGGCTTCGCCACTCACTTCACCGGCGATTTGATCAATATCGGAAAACTCATGCCCCTTGTGTATAGTAGTCACACATTTTCCGCATATCATAACTTTGCACTGTGTGCAATAAAAAGAGAAGTCCGTATTGTGTGCTTTACAATTCGATATATTTTGGAACGCAGTAAGGTCAACACACTTTAAATCCTTAACAGTATGATTTTTTGAAGCAGGAATATTATCGTGTGGAATTTTACATGGTTTACATAACGCTTTTCTACACTCATAACAAAAGTAAACGCCATTATTTACACTACATAAACTACATTTTGATGTTGACGTCTGTGCCATTTTGTCACGAAGGAAGTCGTATCCAACTACTTTGACCTATTATAAGTCACTGTCTCCAAAGTTGCGAATCTTACAAACGTTTCAATCGTGTATTTATTATACATGTTAACAACGATCGTTTTCCATTTCTTAAAACCTTTAATTGTTGGGTGTAGCAAACTTTAATTGAAAACATTTAAATCAAGTAAGGACATACAAAAGAAGCAAAGAAATATGTTGTCAAATACATACATGAAACATTTTGAATAGAGGGTCAACATTAAATAAAAAACATTACATAGCATTTACAGATTGAGCAAAATTAAAAATCATCAAACAAATAGTAATAGATAATTCATGTCAGTTCCTGCTAAAATAAAATGTGTGTTAAACTCGTTGCTCATCTCACATAAACTGATGATAATTCGTTTTTAGTTATATTCAATTTGTGAACGCCTCTGAGATGTGTTGTTGAAGATTATCAGAAAGGATCTTAAGACATTTAGGGATCAAAAACTAAATCTAAAATTGACCATATATTTCCTCGCAGGGTATTTCAAATCCCGAGAAGCAGTGTTAAACTCGCTCTATAATAAACAACATTACAAAAAAGATTTATAACTTTATATGGATCGTATTTAAAATTGCATGTTTTATAAAATAACATCGGATATCCAGTTTTTGATAACAGTTTAACATCCGAGTATTCACTATACAATATTAGATTGTTTCATTTCATGCTGAGAATATCCAGACAGACTAAACCATATTTGTTATAGAGAGATATATTCCAATAGACACTTTATAATACGTTTTACAATAAAACCTGCAAATGTTTCACATGTAGTTGTAATCCGAAAGAAAGATAGAATTACAAATAACTACAAAATATATCACATGAACTTTTAACGATTATAAACCAATAATGTATATATAACTTTTATCTGATAAATCTATATTTGAACAATTTGGGAGCTAAAAACTAATAACTCGTACAAAACAAAAATTATAATGAAAATACTGTAATTAGATAAAAAAAAATACTATAAAACAAATATTTTTAATTGCTATTTGTGTATACATTTATCAACGAAAGTCGATTGTTATAACTTAAGTATTTGTATTAATCTTTTTTAAATTCTACTAACTTTATATCACCTTTGATATAACTTTTAAATAACCGTTCTCACAAAAACGAATTTCACATGAAAGGTTCGATTTTTAGCGTATTTTAACGCAAATCATTACAGCCTGCACTCAAGTATAAATATTGATAATCTAGTCTATCTATTGTCTATAGGAACAATGTTTGTTTAGTGGATGTTGCATTTAACTACCCGTAACTATAGGTTGGAGGATGAACAAACCTTTTGAATTACAACGCCTTGAGAATAGATTTCAATATTCAAGATTGTCATTTTATCCTGGAAATAATATAATGGAAACTAAGTTGTGTACAATGTTATACCCAAAATGAAAACAAATAATAAGGTAACAGATTTAGTTTTTTGGACGGTGAACAAACATTTAATTCCATCCATATTCTACTTATTTTTTGTATAAATACAACATACTTTGAATTTGATGTACATAATGCTTGGAATACTTTTTTGACGTTGAATACGTCATTGTACCGAAAAGGAAAAAATAAGTTTACAAAAATACTGAATTCTGAGGTGAGTTCGAAACAATCAAATGACAAAAATCAAAAGCTCAAACACCTCAAACGAATGGAAAGCAACTGTCATATTTCTGACTTGGAACAGGCATTTTCGTATGTAGAAAAAAATAATTTCAACGAATCTGCTTTTTTTATACAAATGTAATCTTATGTTTGCGATAATCCAACACAAAATAATGAATAATCTGCAAAAAATGACAACAAATAAAACAAATCATAAATTTGAGCAGTATATTACGAATAAAACGAATCTTATCGGCTATTTTTTGGTATTTACAAGATTTCCATTAGATCAGTGTTATGTAATGCACAGAGTTAACCCTTTTACCTCATTCTCTGTTTTTATTTGGGCTTTAAAACTTTGCTACTTAGAAATCTTTTTTATATATATTGGCTTTTTTTCAATAAAAACGTGATTTCTTGTCCCAGCCACTTTAAAAAAAAATGTGTTTGATTTTACAAATGAAGTCAATACCAGGTTTATAGTTTTATATAAACGCCAGACGCGTGTTTCGTCTACAAAAGACTCATCAGTGACGCTCGAATCAAATATGTTTAAAAGGCCAAATAAAGTACAAATATTTTTTGTGCAGTCAGTACAATGAATTAGATTTAACATTTTAAGCAAATAAACATACTATTCTTAGAGGGATACATAATATATTGATTCCTGAATGGTTCAAATAACCAAAACGGCATGTCCTTAGACCTCCTGTTAAACATGCATAGGAAGAAATAAATGTTATTTTTACAAAATATAAGTTCTTTAATTATTCAAAAGTATGTTTAGAGCCAACATATTTCAGTAAACACTTTTTTACAAAGAATTTTTAATTCTGGAAGGTGTGTCCCTGACATTCCTGACAAAATGTCCACCTCGAAACGAAGTAATTAAATTTTGCTTATAAACAGTTTTATAAAATCAATGGTTGCAAGAGATATAAACATTAGTGTCTTACAAAAGAAGTGATGTTTTCATAACGGCATTTAAATTGTTGGCAAAAACAATTGAGCACATCTATTGGACCAGAGTGATGTCGATTTTTTTTAATGTCCACAACGAAACGGGTCAAATCTCTTTCAGTGTGTGGTTTTAAAATTATGAAAACAAAGTATTTGTACTTTTGTTTATACTGGTGTTGTGATTTGTTGAACCAGGTGAGTTTTTTTTTTTCATATTCAGTCATACATTTTATTTGAAGAAATTCCTATACTACTTCATTTATTTAAGGGTGCTTTGGTCTTAATTTAATTCCGAAGACATTAATTCAGTCGGGTCATGTTTGCAGGTTTTTTGCAGGAGTTTTACCTTTCTCATGATACAATTACAAATGACGAGACATAAATCTTATTTAATTAGATGCGGATTATCAAAAGTGCTAAAGATCTACTGCCTAATCGTAGATCCCAATCTCTGAAATTTTGTAGCAACATTAAGACTTTTGATTTTTCTACGCTTTACACTACAATTCCCCAGGCTCAATTGAAAGTTCGACTTCGCCATCTTACAACATAGAGCTTATTCTATCAAAACGGGAATCGAACATACAAATTTCTTCTTTTGGGTTGTAAATAATTTGATACTGATCTGACACTGATTTTACCTGAAAGTATACTCAGTCTGAACAAACTTTTTGCTGGACAATATATTTGTTGAGTTTGGAGGATTGATATTTTAACAGACAGTCGGTGTTCCTACATTTTCAGCCAATACTTACATCTCATATATCCCAGTGAACTAAATATTAATGATACAACTGATACTAGAAGGACTGCTTCGTGCTTTTCTCTCTTCCTCAATATTGACACAGATGGACGACTTCACACTAAAATCTATGACAGACGGGACGATTTCAACTTCCCATTTCACATTTCACATTACAGTAAGATACCGTCTGTCCCATCTAAAAGTGTTTACATATTTCAGTTGATACGTTATTCTCGTGCAAGTTCACACTGTACGGACTTCATTTACAAGAGTGTGCTCCTAACGCAGACACTGCTCCAACAAAGTAATGAAGAGGACAGATTAAAAATGTTAATCCGAAAATGTAACGGACACCATTACGAATTGGTTGATCCATACGATGTGCCTTTGTCAAGTTAAGGACATTATTATCACGTGATAGATTGTGGTTTGCCATAACGTCGTCTGATCTTCAAAATTACCGTACGTGACTTGTTCCCGACTGTTTTGTTGGGTGTGAAATCGCATTGCTATAAGACGTGTCATGATACTTTTCTATTCAAAATTCATGTATTTAGTTTTGATGTTATATTTGTTATTCTCATCGGATTTCGTCAAATTTCTTATCGTTTGTAGATGCAAATCTAATTTTTCCTGTTGTATTCGTATGTTATTGTTACAATGATTAATCACCCAGTTCATTTATACGTGTTTATACGATATATTTAGTTTACAGATTATTACTAATAAAGAAAAAACATCGACATAGCTAAATAATACAAATAATTATCTAATTATTACCACAATTTTATACTAATACTAAAACCCACCCGTGATATCGCGGGTCCGTGACTGAATTAAACATGTTAAAGTATATAACTATGTGTAAGCCTCATTTTAGTATTGGTATTGTCATCTGATAAAGTCATGCTGATTATGAGATGCTCAGTTTTCTCTGCTTTCAAAATCTTCCTAATAGAACCCGTCGACCTTGAACATCATTTACAGGTTATATTTTTTTTTTGGAAAACAAACGGGCCTGGAATGGAGTATTTGTTAATGAAAATCATTGTCATATATAAGTTATAACACAGTTGGATCATTTGATTCGCTGTTTTACGTCATGCCGGCTGACAAATTGAAATCTGTACCTGTATTGTATAGCTTGCTGTTAGGTGTGAGCCAAGGCCACATGTTGAAGGCCGTACATTGACCTATAATGTTTTACTTTTATAAATTGTTGTGTGGATGGAGAGTTGTCTCATTGACATCTTCCTATATCTATACGATTTATTTTAAGTCTAGATTTTAAGTATTCATATTGTCATCTTATAAAGACATACTTGATTTAAATATTTCATTAGAAAACAATGTGACAATGATTGAATTTAGTAGCGTCAACCCTATAATTATGACACGTGTATATAACAAATCCTAAATAGAACATTTAGTGGTGCGCTTGTCAGATGCGGAACGTACAGATAAGGTAATAGGTAACAGATGATATACGATTGATATCGGTTTCGGATTCGGCCCGGAACCTGTAAATTTTTGGCAATTTAAATTATGTGGAAAACATACGGGTCTGGAGTGGTGTTATTTATAATCAACACCATTGACGTATATTAGCTATATATAAAGTTGAATTCTTTGATTTGTCCTATCCTAATTCTATCCTATTTTTGGAAATTTTCAGAAATTCAAATGTGACGTCACTTTGTGTATTGATCTCTTTGGCTAAGTCAGCTGTGACTTTCTATGTGCTGGTTTAGGTTTTATTATGTATTCGTTGTTATTCTGCAGTTATTCTGCAGTTAGTCACCACTTCGATGTTATCATCTATATCTATATTATATAGACCATTTTATAAATTTACTGTTTGTAAAAGTATGAATTATTCTAAATAATAAGGATGTTCGTATCCCAGGGAGAAAACCTAAGACGTGTTAGGCACAAATTTTTTGTACTTTTGATCCTCAATGCTCTTCAAATTTGTACTTGGCTTTCGAAACTTTGAGCGTCCTCTGTAGTCCTATGTAGGCGAAACGCGCATCTGGCATAATAAATTATAAACCTGGAACCTGTTGATAGCTATTATTCGTGTGTTTCTCTGTCCTACATGTTCTCCTATTTATTTGTATTGTAGTCCTGCTATGTAATGTTCTCATTTTAATGTTATATTTAATATTGCAATAAAAGCGGAGGGTTTGGCTAGCCACAAAAACAGGTTCAATCCACCATGTTTTTCATTAAATATCCTGTACCAAGTCAGGATAATGTCCATTGTTATATTATAGTTCGTTTCTGTTTGTGCTACATTTTAGCTTTGTGTTTCTGTTGGGTCGGGCGTAGTTCAACTCTTATATTTGATGTGTTTTTTTCTCAATCGATATCGGAAAGCGGTATACTACTGTTTTCTTTATTCATCAAGTGGAAGCAGGAGAACCAAAAATCTACGAAAACATCCAAGCTCTTTATGAATAGGGTTTGCACTCACAATCTCAGAGTTGACTTAATCACTAAAAATTACATACTAAGGTCACAGCGGCGCCCCATATTTTGAAAAAATGTCAGGTTATGAAATTGAAAACATTCAAAATTGATAATATTTAGAATTCCTTCACTGTCAGCCTTTAAAGGGTATTGAAATTGCGGTAAGATAAAGATAATGTTTAGGACAGGTGACAGTAAATAGACTATGTCCCATATTTTGCTAAAATTCAGCATATTACTTGGGGCTCGTTCAACTATAACTGAAAACCGAATAAATAGTGCATTTATCTCTAAAAGATGAATCAGATGTGATTCCCTCTGTTTTGATTGTAACCCAGATTGATCTATGACTTTTGAACACCAGTATACTACTGTTTGTTAACTGAAATCTTACCGATTGAATACTTTCGAAACAGTGAACACCTGACAACAGTCTCGTTACTTTATTCCATTTAACGGTTTGTTTAACTTTTAAGATGAATGACATTTTATTTTTGTGCTTTTTATAGAATATCACCATAAAATATTGGATATTAAATGTGTGCACTTTGATTTATATATATAAATGGCCTTGTACAGATGATAAAATTTTGTAATATCGAAAACACTGGTTCAGTAAAACATCGATAATAAAACAGAAGATGTGGTATGATTGCCAATGGGACAACTGTCCACAAGAGATCAAAATGACACAGACATTAACAACTATAGATCACCGTACGGCCTTCAACAATGAGCAAAGCCCATATCGCATAGTCACATATAAAAGGCCTCAAAATGACAATGTAAAACAATTTAAACGAGAAAACTAACGGCCTTATTTTTATTAAAAAAAAAAAACGGAAAATAAATGTGTAACACATAAACAAACGACAACCACTGAATTACAGGCTCCGGACTTGGGATAGTCACATACATAAAGATTGATTTCGTAAAATCTAATGCGTTTTACACACATGCAAACAATGAATCGAATAATTGAGATAAATAAAAAAACATAAAATGGAGGTACGGAACGGTCACAATCTAAAAATTGATAATTAACAATAGGAATTGGAAAATCATATCTTGTATTGTAAACTTCCAGTGTAATAAATAAATATATCAAAATCCAGGAAGGGAAATTGTTCATTATTAGTTTTAGCTTTATATGAAGTCAGTTCGACAGGATAATTCTCTTTAGTTAGACCGAAATATAAATCAGTACAAACCTGATATCCAATGGATTAAGGGTAAAGATGTTATCAATTGTAAGAGAAAAAGAATGTCTCATGCAAAGTTACTTTTATTTGGAAAAATCAAAGCCGCAAATTTAGAAGTCAACCATCAAACCATTGAAGAGTCATTTGAAATAAGGCCCGCTTCATTGAACATAGTGAATTAAAAAATTTGCATTAGCTCAAATGGATAGACCACTTTCGAGTTCATCCGTCACCGGCAAAAACTCGTCAATTATACGCGCTTTTATCAACGTCATTTGTGCGTTTTGGGGCGTCGTCACTTCCCTTCCAATGTTGAGCGAGTAGTTGGAAAACTATAATTCTATATTATACGAATTATTCGGCAAATTGAATTCTCAAAATTGACAATTAACACTGCTGTCATTAGGGAATTGTCAGTAAGTACCTACAGAGCAACCATTATTTCTAGTTTATCCTGCACAAAGACGATCACTAAGACGCTTGATGAACGTAAATAGTGCAGGGATACAGGCGACCCCCTCTATCTGGTAAATGACGTCATAAAGGCGTGCATAATTGACGAGTTTTTGCCGGTGACGGATGAACTCGAAAGTGGTCTATTGATTTATATGGGGACGAAGTCCCCTATTACAGTAGAAAATTCAATAAAAATAAAAAAAATAAAATCGGGAAAATTTCCAGAATTTTTCATTGTACTAATGAACTCAAAATCGTTCAATTTTGTTTTTGTCGTGTTTTTTAATTTCCGGATCTGCGCAGAACACATAACTCTACTTCCTTCTTCCGGTCTTGTTGTCGTGAGACTTTGATTAGTCTAGTAAAATATAGGAACTCAAGGAACACAATACCAATATTTCATTTTTAATCATTCTTTGTCTTTGGTATGAATAAATGTTAGGCCTACCTGATGCATTGCGTTTCTTTGTTTACATTGAACATGACGTCATAACTTAAATAACGTCACAAGTAAAATCCCTAACAACAGAACCAAAATCGGAAACGTTACGGTATTCCCGTATCTTTTTTTTAACAAATATTTAAAATACAAAAAAAATAATTTAAACAAACTTCGTCCCAATTCACATGTAATGCCTGCCTCATATTATTTGGTTTTACAAATCTTGAATTCGTTCTTCAACTAATTAGTATCATTGAAAACCAATTTTCATAGAACAATAAAAAGTTTCCGCATGAAAAAAGGAAAATCACAAAAAATACTAAACGAATAAAACGAATGTACAACTCACATATTCCTGACTTGGTACAGGCATTTTCTTATGCAGAAAATGGTGGACTAAACCAGGTTTTATAGCTAATGTAGCTAAACATCTCACATGTATGACAGTCGCATAGAACTCCATTATATGGGGACGAAGTCCCCAATAACAGTAGATAATTCAATAAAAACAAAAAACAAAAAAAAAAACGGGAAAATTTTCCCGATATTTTCATTGTACTAATGAACTCAAAATCGTTAAATTTTTTTTTTTGTCGCGTTTTTGAATTTCCGGATCTGCGCAGAAATCTACAATGTACTTCCTTTTCCGGTCTCGTTTGTATGAAACTTTGAGTAAAATATATATGTCAGTCTGGTATAAAATAGGAAGGAACACAATTCCAATTTTCATTTTTGATAAATCCTCGATATGAAAAAAACGTTACCTGATGATAGCGTTTCTTTGTTTACATTGCATATGACGTCATAACTTAAATAACGTCACAACTAAAATCCCTAACAACAGAACCAAAATCGGAAACGTTACGGTATTTCCGTTTGTTTTTTTTTTAACAAATATTTAAGTTACAAAAAAATAATTCATACAGACTTCGTCCCCATTTACAGGTAATGCCTGCCTCATATTAAAGATAACGATGTGTAAACAAAATAAACAGAAATAATAGGTCAAAATGTCAAAAGTAGGGCTACATCAGGCAACATTACGTTATTACCTTTATCACTATAAAAACAAATATGCAAACAAACATTTACCACGACACAATAACACAATGACGGGATGTTTAAGTACAGAGCCACGTCCAGTCAGCCAGTGTCAGCTTCAAATGCGTATACAATTTGTGATATCATATACCAAAAATCTAGGGACTTCTTTTCAAGCAACAATAACAATACAGAGCTACAAAAGAATTGGGCTAAAGAAAATCAGTAATCAGTAGAAAATCAAAAGGTCTTTTCCACAGAAATCTGAAAGGATCTATGAAATTGACAGATACATTGGGGGAAAATAGTATATACTTCGATTCCAATTAAATAGGCTTCTCAGTATCATCAAAATTTGAATAAAACGTTCTACGCAAAACAGAGAATTCGGGCAAATATAGTTTAGATTGATTATGCTTTTCTATGTCGATTGTTAGATTTTGTTTTTCTCCATCAAAGTGCTGAATTACTTTTTCGGAATAAATTTATTTGGATAATAACATGTTCGGTACTTATAAATCAAGTATAATTACTAAGTTAAAATGTATGTTAATAGTATATTATAACATTATAACACAAATATCAAAAGTTGTTTTGTTGTCTTATCGATTCAAAAGAAAATACTACACTTATTTATTTTAATTAACGCATATCGTTTGTCTTGCAATATCAATCAAAATTGTAAATCACTATTCCATTTTAAATATCAATTTGATTAGGAACAAAAAGTTATTTTGTAAATTTTTATTTACCATAACCATCATTCAATTGGCTTATTCAGACAAAAGGTTCTGAAAGTACTAATAAAATTAAGTAAGTGTTGCTATCGGCACAAGAAAGGGTTAATATTAACAATAGAAAACTAAAATCGTCACGATTGTCTTTGCTAATTAAATGATTAAACTAGCAACCAAAACTAATAACTTTAAATACCAGTCAATAATTATAATGTTGCTACTTAAAAAAAATAATGAATGTGTTTGTTGAACAGAGATGATGCATGTCCCCGCTTACAAAAACGTTTAAAACAGGCATTATTCGAGGACGGTAAAAATGATGCCACCAAAATTCGAGCTTGATTTGTGTTTTAATTAAATAAAAATTGTGTATAAATTTCATAACATTTGGTTAAGCAAACTTATAGTGGAGAATGGAAACCAATTTTGAGACGAAAGTAAGAACCTACAAATGATACTGGCTCACTGTCTGCTGCGGCTGGTGTGTAGAAATGAATACTTCGTTAAGCTTTACAATTTGAATAAGGAATTTTAGGGGCTAACGTTATTGATCCAGTTCAATTACCCAAGACTTTTAGATAGACAGGTGTCTACACAATATGCCTATCTTTACATCCTGCCTATTCTAAACGATGTTTAAATTAATCAAGGATATGCAATCAACCCCAACTAAATTCAAATGTCATGACGATAAGACATGGCTAAAGAAAACCAATAACGATGTCAAGGTTCTTAATAAGATTATTTATATAAAATTTAAACTTAAAACATATTTTAATTGTTTATTAATTTGACATATTTTTTTCTATGTGTCCAAATGAGATTTCTAAAATTGTCAATTCAGTTGTCAGTCAACCAGAAAGTTCAGTTTGTAGTAGTGTCAACAGGAAGTATCTGAAGTCTGTAAAAATAGTTAAACATATGTTCCATGTGACATGTATGATATGGCTAGATTTTTATCTGTTGCTAGAGAGGATGATATAGTGCAATCTTCTTGTTGCGAGGCTGGAGAAGTTAAAGTTTTGATATAGAATGTTTTATGAGTATTTTACCCCTTTTTGTCAGTTTATATTGTTTAGTATGTAACATGTGTAAGGTTTCAAAGTTTCGGCTTGTTTTTCTTGTTCATGTTATTGAGGCGGTTTTGCTATCAAAAAGTAAAATTACAAAAATACTGAACTCCGAGGAAAAGTTAAAACGGAAAGTACATAATCTAATGGCAAAATAAAATGATAAAACACATCAAACGAATTGACAACAGCTGCCATTTATCCTACTTGGTACAGACATTTCCAAATGTAGAAATGGTGGATTGCACTTAGTTTTATAGCACTAAATCTCTCGAAACAGACATAATAGGTGAAATTGTCGAAATAGAGGTAAATTGTACAGCAGTCATCACATAAAAGCAGTACCCTCAAAGACACTATTAGATATGATTGTGTTTTTTTTTTATAGATGCTGATTTGTTTTGTTTATTGCTAAGTTTCTTTTTGAACAGAGTTTGCTCGTTTATTTGGACTTTTTAACATATCTAAACAAACTTTGTTATTTTAAATTTGGTTGGTTTAGTTGTGGTGTTCCATTTTTATCATTTATAAGTGATGGCAGAAACCTATAGAATGGCAGTAAGATTGAGTGAAGACAACCAGGTGACAAAGTAAGCTGTCCTTGAATCAATAACAATGTTTTTATATTTGTTAAAACGTTTTAACATCTTGAAATAGGAATCATAATTTAAATGTGGACTAAACCTGTTACAACGATGGACTTTTAAGAACATGAAAACACACGTTTAACGTGTTTTCGTGAGAACGACAATTGCTGGAAAATACCTGGTACAACATAATCCTTAATGATAACCGGTAGTTACAATTCGATTCCGGTTTAAGTACTATATTTTATTGAATGCTTCTTACAACTGTGTCCGTTTACCGATGAGACATATATTCTTTGTATGACCGTACTTTATAATATATGTTTACAGTCTATCACATGACGTGTATACCATGTGGAACTTTTCCAATGGTTTTAGCTTGTGTTTACAAGACATCATGATGAAATGTATTGACGTTTCATCTCATAAAATTTATATTGTTCATTGTTTTCAGTACATCCATTTTTAAATATATTTTTGCCAAATATTAAATTCTTTAACATTTTTCCTAAAGGGGAGGAATGTTATGGATGTGACTTCTAGTTAGTTCCCCTTAATTTGTACAGATCAATTATTTATTAAATGTTCATTTTAAGTTTAATTTGATTTAAACATATCAAGATACAAGTAAGAATTATTAAATTATTTGATAAAGTATTTAACTTTGTTGCTTCTATAATGTTTTAAGAATATTCATTTATTCAACATTTTTTTAGTACCTTGTCTGTTAAAGTTATCTTGATACATGATATGTTCAGGAGTTTAGAATAATCTAAAGTCGGAGTCGGCCTTGCACAGGCCTCCACCTCGAAATACAATCATTCTACTAGAGTACAGAGTTTGGCAACACTTTTGGTGCAGTTTGCAAGAGTAAGTTGCCCCTTTCTGATCCAAATTTTAACACATACACACAACTCGAAGCAAAATTATTTTACTTTAGTATGACTTTTACAGTTCTTTATCTTCATTTTATATTTAAATTTCTTTAGTTTTGAACCTCATTTTAAGAAAGTTTTAATATTCTCGTTTCTTCCGAATTTGTTTCATACCTGCAATTATTGTACATGTTGTACTTTTGTTAATAAAATATAGCTTTCATTTGATTGATTGTCTGTCAGCCATAATCTGATATCAGGTATCCAGACGGTCGAATAGGGACGACGTACTTGTCAGTTTACGTCTCGGGAGTAGTCCACACCGACATCTTCTGTTACATTTTTTATGACCCCTTCTGTAGTCCTATAATTACGAAATTTTAAAACTGCAATCGTATCAAAACACTAAAGATAATGAATAATAGAGATGGGCCATTCTGTACATATACTAAGGAGAATTTTCGTGCAAAGCATTATTATTCATTGTTTTATTGCATTTAATAGAAAAAGGGGAGTTTATGGCCAATTTTTGTAGTCAATCCACAGACTTAAATTCAGAGAATTTTGTTATGAAATTCATAACATAGATTACTTACTTGTTTTTCTATGATGTGCTAGCGTTTATTTTATTGCAAAAAGTCCTAAACAACCTTGTAAGGTTGAGGGCACCTTAAACGGTGTACCTGAATTGGTCCTTTATTATACTGATTTTAATAACATCTAAATTTATAAACTTGTTTAACAATGTTTAAAGGAAATCATCGCTAGCGTTGAACTGATGCAATAATCCTCTATCTATCAAGCACTGAATTGCCAAATATGAGAGTACATTAGGGGAACGGCTGTGGATTTTCTATAGAATTTTCATATGTTTAGCATTTAGTCAACACAGGGGTACAAAATCATTGATGCATTTGTTATATATAGTTAGTAATAAAATTAAATACGATGTATGTAAGTATTTCTTACATGGGATTGAAAAAGAATAGCAATGCTTCTATACATACTAAATTCTCTAAGTGCATTCAAAAAATAAAATCTACTACACAATATTAACATGCTGGTTGGTAGACGAATATATATGACAAAAGTGTGTATATCTGCTTACTCTTCCGGAGCACCTGAGATCACCCCTAGTTTTTAGTGGGGTTCGTGTTGTTTATTCTTTAGTTCTCTATGTTGTGTCATGTGTAGTATTGATTGTCTGTTTGTCCTTTTCATTTTTTAGCCATGGCGTTGTCAGTTTATTTTCGATTGGTGAGCTTGACTGTCCCTCTGGTATCTTTAGTCCCTAGTGTGTTTAGATTGAGTAAAAGAAGAGAGAGAGATTGAAAATGAAAGTGTTATTTTAGATATGGACAATACTTTATTTGAATGGAGAAGTAAATAGAGGTTATGAATTTAAAAAGTAAAATCATAAACATATTGAACTCCGTGGAAAATTCAAAAATGAAAATCCCTTATCAAATGTCCGAATCAAAAGCTCAAACACATCAAACGAATGCATTACAACTGTCATATTGCTGACTTGTAACAGGTATTTTTTATGTAGAAAATGGTGGATTGAATGTGGTTTTATAGCTAGCTAAACGTCTCACTTTTATGATAGTCGCATCAAATTCCATTATATTGACAACGATGTGTGAACAAAACAGACACAATAGGTTAAATGTCCAAAATAGAGACACAGTAGTCAACATTGTGTTATCATCTGAATCACTATAAAAACAGACAAATGTAATACAGAATTACGAAAAGATTACGAATTTAATCCGTTGCTACTCCTTAATAAAGTTTTGCAGTCCTCTAAATAGAAATGTGCCTTGATCTTCTGAGCCAATTAGTAATATATATGCGTATGTGACGAGATATATTGAATATTTTGCTTTTAATAAGCTATGAACTTGAAGGCGTTCCAAAAACACAGTTCTTGTATTGTATATTTTACACAATATTAAAATAACTATCTGTGCATTTACTTTCGAAAAACCTTGAAGGCAAGACGGATTGGACTAGAATGTAGTGCAACAATCTGTCGGTTCTTAAATTTCATTTTAGAGTAAACACAAGGTTAATTCAACAACAACATAAACACAAGGTTAATTCAACAACAACATAAACACAAGGTTAATTCAACAACAACATAAACACATGTATGTGCAGTTAGCGTGCAAGCAGTTTGATATTCAAATATTTTAAGTAATGAAATCTTAATCATTCAATAACATTCAAAGCATGATAGTTATTGTTAAAGAGGCTCTAGCTTTCAAATTCTTGCTCCCCGATTTGATTCAAATCCTCATATTTTATTTTCTAATAATGTAAAACATTTATCCAAATTCTAAAACGTCTAGAACAAACAATATTCCAGGCAAGAACTCAAATATATGTAGCGTCGTTTCGTGAGTATATTAGTGTATACGCCATCTAAATACCTGTTAAGTGAACATCCGAATACCTCCGATTGCCATATAAGCGGTATAAACATAAATATAGATATATATATTGAAGGCCGAACATTGACCTATAATGGTTTACTTTTATAAATTGTTATTATCTGGAGAGTTGTCTCGTTAGCACTCACATCACATCTTAATATATCTATTTAAATAGATATCTGATATGTGCATTTGGATTTTTCTAGGTCTGTTTAATTATAAATTAAAAATGTATGTTAATAATCGTTTTTCCTGTATAAGAATATTTTTTGGTGCATTGAATCAGTCAATCAAATGATGAACGTTTGATTTACTTTCAGTGCTAGCATTCGTTCCCTTTGATTAATTGAACACGCAAATTGCATGCAGTATCCATCTCTAGCTAAGGATTTAACAGACTCAAAGAGGTCTATTTATTAGCTTGTATTTAAATATTTCATCATTCATGTCTTTTAGCGTATTTTGAAAAAAATGAACCATACTTACTACCAAAGGCGAAACTACATGTAGTATATTACATGAACTTAACTATTTCACTTCCATCAATGATTGAACAAAAAAATCACATCTTTTATCTTTTATATATCTCGTAGCTTATGTCCCTTTAAAAGAGTAATAAAATATGTATGGAATCTATTTTTGACCAAATCAATTTATTGTTACTTCTCGTTGTCTTCATATATGAACCGCTGTAAATCAAATGTGTCTGTTAAGAAATATAGATTTGTGTCAATAAATGAAACTAAAGATGCAGATTTTAAAATTGATTTCTCAAGGAACAAGCATTAGCCTTTCAAAAAGGGCTAGTCGACTCTTAGCTGATGAAAATGGAAAGTGCTCTCGCTTTGTAAATTAATTCATTTAGAATAGCCACGTGCATCAATCAACAAATTTTACCACACACGTGAGGTCACACGTTATAAAGTTGTATATATCGTTTAACGTTGTTGTTTACGAAACTCCAGAAGATTCGACTATTTATAGATAAAAGTTACCTGTGTATCAATATCATGAATATGCATGATTAATGCCCAGGCAAAATCTAATTTCTGAAATAGAGAGGACAAATCCGATATTCTACGGGATTGAAGGACATTTACTAGGTTTGAATTGTCCTAACCAATCAATAAACTTTGATTATTCACAATAAACCTTGATTATTCACGTCTCGTAATATCTTCCAATCAGGTAGCAAGAAAAATTCACGCACTTCATATTCAACATATATATATATATATACAGACCTATACAGGTATACTTCTCGTTTTCTATGTTGACGGAGATCTAAAAGTATCAGACTGAGTTTTATATTCAAAATATGTAGTACAAACGTAAAGGAGACCGCTATATGGCGATACCTCATGTGCTACAATGTCCACACAACTTAATAATTAATCTTTTAGACTACGTATCTAAACAGATACTATCAAAAGGATTTCCCGGGAAAATATCATCTGTGATATGTACGGAGGACTTTAAAAAGTGTCACTTTTCAATTTAAAATAATTGAAATTAAGGTACAAGAGCCTAGGGCGCTGGCTGGATCTTCCTGATATCTCAATCTTCATAATTGTACAAGTTTAGAGGACTTTGATCCCTACGTTGAAATAGAAGACAAGACGTTTACCCAAATCTCTTTTGAAATTAAGCAAAACAAACGCTTTATATTGTACCTTATCTTGTCACAATTGTAATTTGCTAGCCCATAAGAATATGCATACTATACCATATAGTTTTTTTACTTTTTAATCCTGAATAATGATTGTGAAAAAAAATATCCAGGGAATACTAGGCAACTTACAATGGAAAAAACAATAAATAAAAAAATGTCCCTTTTAGAACATTACATCAAAGTGAATTTAAAAGCGGTATGAGAGCTCTCAAAGAATATAATAAAGTATTAAAGATATCACATTTATCATGTTTATAATATTATGGGAGAATAGCATTTTAGAAACATTTGAAACATTACAAAGCATTCAAAAAAAAATATAATATTCATGATAACAACCAGACCTCGGATCAATTACATAAAAAAGTAATTTTTTGAAAAATAATTGATTATTTTAATGTAATTAATAACATCACCATGACCACGATTTTTAAATGCTATTAATTACATTATAATTACATTGTTAATGTAATCAATTACTTTTCAATTTCTTTTTCAAAAAATGTAAGAGCTGCATCATTTAGAATAAATCAAAGAGCAGATTGCTCTGAGGGATACGATTGTAGTTGTTTCATTGGCACATGTATACATGTAGCTGGATAATATTATTTTCAAAACTATTTCAACTGCACATGTAAAATAGTAACAAAATAGCCAATCCCGGATAAATTGATGAACAATGTAATAAGGCCTATTGTGTTTTATTTTTGTACTATCAATTCCAAGTTTACTTTCCAAAGCAGTCACTGAGACTCAGAGTGAGAGAAGGTTTTTCACTTCGTATCTTATCACCTATTTTCCTACGTTAATTCTAGGAGGAATCCCATTCCTAACTCTTTAAATATTTAATTTCCTTTGGGTCAGTGATCATGACTCCTTTCCGTACACATTTATCGGTTAAAATTGCGATCGTTTTTAATATAATACTCTTTATTGACAGAACGAGCTAATACTCGACGTATTGTTTGTTTTCATTCAAAATTCACGGAAGTTACTTCCGGAAGGGAGACAACTCGAAACAATAATATGGAAGACTCCATTTCGCCTGAAGGGGTGTTCTACGATGTGGCCTATATTTATTTTAATTTAAATGATGCATATGATTTAAAATTATGCAACAAAAATAACCTTCAATAGCAGACACACATAGAAAAGATCCCATGAGTTAAAATTTAAATAATTGAGTGGGGAATCCAGAGCAACCATTCAATCGAAAACCCCTTGAAGTCAAGAAAACTACACGCATGCGCATAATTTCCAAAACAAACCCTGGAGCAAGAACGTATATTAAATGTTTATTAAACGACCTAGATGGTTCTCTATTTCTTTATGGAAGTACAATCTCAAATATCAGTTTTATAACGGTAAAATATAAGAAAAACTCCACTTCAGTTCTTATATGACAGAAATAGATTTATCGGAATTCAGAGAACTCTCGCATTTTATCAAACTGGGAATTCCCTCTGACGTGTTTCTAAATTTATAAAAACACTTAATATAAATACTGCTTAATTCTGATTTTCCGTGTTGTTAAAAACACGCACAAAGTCAAGGGAATTATCAAACATGAAGATTATGAAAGGAACATTATAGGAAAGTTGTTAAAGTTCAATCCCTTTGTTTGTTTTTACCTTTTAAAGCAAGACAATCATAAGAATCTGAGATGTTCCGTAATGTTTAGAATAAAACGATTGACGTGAGGGCAATGCTCTGAGCCACAGGTATAAGTCTACAGATTGCTTGAAAGCAATTGTATCTTAAAAATCGTAAAAATACCAGGATAGATATTTAAAAAAAATTGTCAAATTCTTTTTAAGTTTTTAAATTTCTAACGCCATTATATCATTTAATCACCATTTGATATAAATTTTGATTATTTGATTGAATTTCTTATTTTAATGGAAACAAATGTATATAATATGTATATACATGATATAGCTCAATATGAAAATTTTTGTTTATTCTTAAAAAACTTTTTCTTAATTTTTTTACCAAAAATGATAGTTTAGATGTTTTAAAAAGATTGTCTTTTGTACCTTGTGTGACATTTGAAGTAATTTTGCAGCTTATGTTTATTACATAAGAAGTAACGGTTTATTACATAAAAAGTAATGGTAGCAATTTCTAAACTCGTCTTTTGGCAAGTCGAAATGGTTCAGTATATTGGACTCCATTCTAGTATTTTTAAGGGATCACGATAATGAAACTGTTAGAACTAAATATTTACTAATTGTATGCAAATAAATTTGTATTGTTTTGATTTTTTGATTTGTTATGTAAACATGTGATAACTACAGAATTAAATATAATTGAAGATTATTATACAGCTATAATTATCAATAAAATATCAAGAAATGTTATATATTTGCATCATGATACATGTATAACAAGAACGTGTCCAAAGTACACGGATGCCCCACTCGCACTATCATTTTCCATGTTCAATGGACCGTGAAATCGGGTAAAAAATATAATTAGGCATTAAAATTAGAAAAATAATATCATAGGGAACATGTGTACTAAGTTTCAAGTTGATTGGACTTCAACTTCATCAAAAACTACCTTGACCAAAAACTTTAACCTGAAGCGGGACGGACGGACGGACGGACGGACAGACGGACGGACGAACTAACGGACGGACGGACGAACTAACGGACGAACGGACGCACAGACCAGAAAACATAATGCCCCTCTACTATCGTAGGTGGGGCATAAAAAGAATTTGATAGTAAAGCACCAAACATACTTAATGTTGGCCCAAAAAACACAATTTGCATCAGAATAGCCAATTATGTCTGAAATTTTGAGGTAAATTAATATCTAAATTTAATTCAAAGTAATTGAAAAGTAATTACAATAACATTGGGAAAATGTTACGTAATATATAACTTTCAATTGCATGTAACTGAAAATATGCTCAATTGCAAGTTCGTGTTGTTTATTCTTCAGTTTTCTATGTTGTGTCATGTGTACTATTGTTTGTCTGTTGATCTTTTTCATTTTTAGCCATGGCGTTGTCAGTTTGTTTTAGATTTATGAGTTTGAACTGTCCCTTTTGTATCTTTCGTCCCTCATTTACACATAACATTGAAATACTTTCAAAATTGTACTAAATTGCAGCTAATTACAATCACATTTTTAATTAACCCAGGTCTGATTTTAACGTTTTAAGTTTAATGTTTATTATTCTATATTGAAAATAAATGAGACTCAAATAGGATCATAGTTTTTTGTTTGCCTTGGTGGAATCTCTCAAATTTGGAACTTGTACACTACAATAAAACTACAAACTGTGAATTACACAACAAAAGTGGAACATGTAACATAAAGCTAATTGGAAATAACAAATCAGTAGTCATACATTTTATCATCCTTAAGTAAAAATTATAAATATACTAGTGTAACAAATATAAACACATCATTCAGTCCACGAATCTATTATTTTTGTTACACTGTTCTGGAATTGCATATCCCGGTGAAGCCAAAGCTCCGTCTTTATGATATAAAACTGCAGGCCAGACTGTAAGCCTAAATGTTGTTCCTTTCTTTCCCGAGAATCGGAACATTTCCTTATTGAATATTTCACCACGTTTTCCCCAGACGATTTCCATTGGTGGTTGTTGAATACACATATACCAAATTAGGTTTACACAGTTATCAACATATTCTTTGAGTTCTTTGCCTACAGATATGTCTGATAGTACCTTTACCCGCAACTCTTGTGTAAGAATATTCTAAAAATTAAATAAATATAATACCGTTTAAAAGGTTATCAGAATATAAAAGCATAAAAAAAGAAAGAGTCAAAATATTAAAAAAATTAGTTATTCATACCACATCTTCTTTTTTATATTTCACTTTTGAACAAAAATCTAGTAAATGATAATTATTTCATCGAAAATTTAATTCTAGAGAAAGTTAAAAAAAAAAAAGTGTTTTGTCCCTTTGAACAGAAATTTGGTAATTATTAGGTATGAAGAAAAAAAAATATGTAAAACTAATTTGCCAGACTGTTGGGTTGACAGACAGACAGAGTGCAAACCTAAAGTCCCCTCGACCTCGTCGGTAGGGGGCTAAATATACCTAATATTATTACTTCACCTCTTATGAGGTTGCACTTAAAATTGGTTGTTACATTGATGCATAGTGTCAGTTTCAAAACGAAGTCGTGACATTTTACCTGTGTCAAAGAAAAAGAAGATTACTTACATGTATGATTTGATTATTTCACCCGAAGTTGCATCAATAATCATAGAAAATCTTAATGCAGCCTTTTATTCAGAATGACTTTCCATGTGAAACTGAACTCCTATTATTAGCTGTTACTTACCAGTTCTTCATATTTTTAGCAGTCATTTAGTTGTTTTAAGCATTCAATCTTATAAATAGCAGTTTGAAAAACTGCCACATTCACTATTTACATAGCATTTTTATCTGTTCCTATATTATTAAGGCCACTGATATAATCAATAAGGGGTCAAAGGCCAGGTAAAGTACTCACATTTTTTATTTACATTCCCTTAATAAGTCTCAGTTACTGGATTGTATAGTTACTGCTCTAATTACTAATACAAGTTAGTACAGTTTATGTTCGATAAGGTCCTAAAATGGCCCCCTTTTTTAGCGTAAATTTCAAATTCGGATTTATCGACCAATATCACGATAAATTATAGCTAATACATTGACAAGCTAGGATATAAACCATTTTGTTGAAAATTTAACGTTTCTGCGTTTCATTATGACGTCACAAGTTGTACTCATATTGATTTTTCACGAAAAAATCAATGAAAATGGGTAAATTTCTATAGATTATTGGACAGGAAACATAGAG
This sequence comes from Mytilus galloprovincialis, assembly GCA_037788925.1. NCBI lineage: Eukaryota > Metazoa > Mollusca > Bivalvia > Mytilida > Mytilidae > Mytilus > Mytilus galloprovincialis. The sequence goes on along the minus strand of CM075336.1, from coordinate 84,209,127 downwards.
CGCATACGTCGACAACAAAGATCTTTTAAAATAATGTTTGTGAAGACATTTCACATGTCTTATTTGAATCTTAAGCTTGTCGACGCCTGCGCTCTATGTTTCCTGGTCCTTTATTTGGTTGAAATCTAGCTGATTTTGTCAAATTTCACCAAAATCCCTTATCTTGACTTTTTTGGATGTAAAATTCAACGTGTTAGAATTAAACTTTGACAAAAACAGTTCTGTTTAACTTTCTAACATGTCTTTAAGGCAACTTAAAACATTTATTGTCTTGTAACTATGAACTTTATAATTGGGGCCAAATATGGCCCTTACCGAACTTACTCCTTTCATAAAGACTTACAGTAAAATATTAGAATTTATTTTTGCTTTCATATCTTGTACACTGTATATTGATTATTCATGTGTCGCCTTTGTATTGCAACTTTAGACAGATCTGATAGCATTCCAATGCAGTTATTAGCAGTTAGAAAACCATATTAGGATGTAAAACTTAGCAGTTTGCATAGAAAATTCATTACTGGTAGCTGTTATTATAGCAGTTCTCATGAATATTCAAAGCTGACATGCTAATGAACTGCTAAAGAACAGATATCAAGTAAGAACTGTGAGTGCAAATAAACTGCTTAAGAACTGCTGTCCACTTTGACTTGGGTTGCAATACAAATTAAAATTATAATTTTAACATTACCTGTTTCAGAAAGGGAATAGTAGCCGGGGCAATAGCTTTTCTGTAGTCTTGAGCCACTTTTTCTGTTTTTTCTATGGCAACATTACTAAAATGTTCTTGAATTTTCTAAAATTTAGAAAATTGTCTGTAGCATTAGATTTATCAAGAAGGTATAACTTGCTTATCTTTCATAAAATTACAAAACTCATATCATAGGGTGATTTTGTAAATTAACTGAACTTCTCGGCAATTATGTAGATCATTTTTTTATACAAATAGTTCAACATTATATAAACTGATACTCATTTTTCATTGATATCATTAATAAATCAAAACCAGAAGGATAAAAGCCAGTTGGTTATAATGATTTTTATACTAAGTGTTTACAAATCTTCCGCAAGCTGCTGGAAAATAAAACTGAAAAGTCAATGTTCCCACAGTTAATGTATTTATACAGCTGTAAAACTGTGTATAGAAAACAATCTATTTTAATTTGACGGGTAAATGTAACAACATTAAATTAACATTCATTTACAAGAGCTTGCTGCTCCTACTCAGACTTTATAAAACGTCACCAGTGTCTTAACAGAAAGTTGATGAACCAGGGGTATTTCAAAGAACGTCTCGTCCTTTTTCTAAAATAAAAAGCTCATAAGACTGTACCAAGACCTTGTTGATTCCTTATCAACTTCGCAAATTATACACTATGGTCTTGAAGAATGGATTATGGGTGCTGACTTTGTTCATCATCTTAATGACATGTTATATTATTTTTTATTTGTCTTAATAAATGAATAATACTTTTACTGTTCATTCTGTTTTTCGGTGATACATGTATTCGTAAGACGTGACACTGTTCTTATTTATCCATCTTTTTGTTATTGTTCCAATAGTTTTTTATTTCATTTTTTGCTCACTTGCTTTGTCTCTTTGCCTTTTCACGTTTTTCTGATAAATATAATGTGGCTCTGTACTTATACCTCCTGTCATTTTTGTGTTATTGTTCTATGATCAGTTTTGTATACTTGTCTTTCAGTTTTGCTAATATGATTTGTCTATATGCCTTTTTGTGTATCTTTTTAACATATGATTTGGCTCTGTACTTTTACATCCTGTCATTATGTTACTGTGCTTTTATACATTTTTGTATTCTTGTCTTTCATTTTTGCTAATGTGCTTTGCCTATATACCTATTAGTGCTCTCTTTTTACATATTTGTTTGTTTTAATAGTGATCAATGATGACTGTTGTACCCTTTTTTCACATTTTTACCTATTATGTCTATTTGTTTTGTTCACACCTCGTCAAAGAGGGACGAAAGATACCAAAGGGACAGTCAAACTCATAAATCTAAAACAAACTGACAACGCCATGGCTAAAAATGAAAAAGACAAACAGAAAAACAATAGTACACATGACACAACATAGAAAACTAAAGAATAAACAACACGAACCCCACCAAAAACTAGGGGTGATCTCAGGTGCTCCGGAAGGGTAAGCAGATCCTGCTCCACATGTGGCACCCGTCGTGTTGCTTATGTGATTACAAATCCGGTAAATAGTCTAATTCGGTAGGTCACATTCATGAAAGGGAAGGGGATTGTAGTTACGACGTAAGGAACATATCCGATATCATTTGTGAAACGGTTTTTCAATAACGGTCAACCAACTCGTGATGTCCGTAAAATTTATGAAGGGATGATTTCAACTTCACCATTTGGAACTCTGGTTTAATAGCAAAATAATGCAAATTGATGCGACAGTTATACAAATGCGAGTTTTAGCTAGCTATACAAACAGGTTTAATACATTTTCTACATAAGAAAAGGCCTGTACCAAGAAAGGAATAGGCAAGTTGTTATTCATTCGTTTGATGTGTTTTAGCTTTTGATTTTGCAATTTAATTATACAATTAGGGACTTTTCATTTTGAATTTTCCTCAGAGTTCAGTATTTTAGTGATTTAAGTGATTTTAGTTTTTAATAGAAACAGACATTGGCGCAGTTCCTTTGCCAAAAATCTGTGCCATCCTTATGTTTGCAGTTATGAGTTACATAATGTCAGTGTGGCATGTATATTTGGTATGAAAAATTGGACGACCAGGTTAATTACAACATAATTACACAAGTTCAGAGGTACAATTGTGTTAATCTGAAGCAGCTACTTATCCTTATTTCAAGCAAAAGTATACATGATATATAGAACCCATATTTTAGGAATATATGTGCAGAAAATTAGATACAAACAAAGTACTGAAGTACCGAACATTGGATGACCACAAGTTCTTGTGGATGGTCAAAGGCACATGTCACAGAAAAAGATCACATCTCTAACTTAAACTGAGGTTAGTGTACAGAGATATATTTATTTCTGAGACAAGTTCGTGCGTGGATAATGAATAACTGACAGTTATTTCAACCGCATCGTAATAACTATTATATTGTATACAAATCAGTATACCTGAGATTGGCATACTAATATAATAATAGTCCTAGAGTAAACCATGGTTTGTTGTTAAATATTATATTAATATAACAGTTGCATGTTTATATAATTTTCATCCATTTGTATATCATTTTATTCTACTATTCTTATAATAGTGCAGTGCAAGTGCATGGTGGACACTCTTCTGTAATCTGTAATCGATTTTTCTAAAAGGTTTGATATGAGAAACCAATTATATTTTCCCGCAAAAACAATTACAGAATTACCGGTCCTTGCCGGGAGTGTCACAAAACGTTATCGTTAACGGCTTGAGATATTCTTCTGCAAGCTTTAACACAGTTTTTCGGTACGTGTGCATAGATATTATCAATAATATTTTACTGTTTGATATATATATATATAATGACAAAACATTTTCATATTATTAGTTTGTGTTTTAAAAAACAATATATTTTTAGGAGTATTCATTGAAACAAATGAATTTAAAATACATTTGTATAGATTGGTTGAAAACCCAAAACTAATTTGCATAATGGAAATTTAAGCGAAAGCAATACATTTGAATAACCTCACGGTCATCTCGATGTAAAAAAAGATATAAATTTATCACATGCCTTGCTTTCTTTCATTGGAAACCTTTTTACATACTTACTGCGTCTTTCTTTGTATTCATTGGATCAAATATGGATGGCGTCATTACTGAAATGAGTTTAGTATCTTGGATATCAGCAACCTTTTGACAAAATTCATAAATAACCTGCAAAAGGGGAAAAGGGTTACATCTTCAATCAAAAAACATTTATAGATGGGTTTTTTTCAAAATTCAAGAATCAAAATATAATTTGTTAATTAAGCATCTGCAAACTGTTTTATACTAAAATAGTCTTTCAAACTTTTTCTTAACCTAAAATCATAATGTTTTTTTTCTTGTTTTGCTTCTTGTTTCAGAATAAACTAGAGGTTCTCAAGAGCCTGTGTCGCTCACCTTGGTCTATGTGCATATTATCAATGGACACAGATAAATTCATGAAAAAATGGTGTTTTTGTGATGGTGATGTGTTTACTGAACATTCTTGTTGCTACAATTATCTCTATCGATAATGAACTTGGACCAGTGATTACAGTGGAAAATATTTCCTAAAAATTTACAAAAATTAACAAAAATTTATGAAAATTTTTAACAATTCACTACAAAGGGCAATAACTCCTTAAGATGTCAATTGACAATTTTGGTCATTTGACTTATTTGTAGATCTTATTTTGCTGAACATTATTGCTGTTTACAGTTTATCTCTATCTATAATAGTATTCAAGATAATAACCACAATCTGCAAAATTTCCTTAAAATTACTAATTCAGGGGCAGCAACCCAACAACAGGTTGTCTGATTTGTCTAAAAATTTCAGGGTAGATAGATCTTGACCTGATAAACAATTTTACTCAGTCAGATTTGCTCTAAATGCTTTGGTTTCAGAGATATATGCCAAAATCTACATTTCCCCTCTATGTTCTATTTTTAGCTATGGCAGCCATCTTGGTTGGTTGGACGGGTCACGTCACATATTTTTAATACTCGATACCCCAAAGATGATTGTGGCCAAGTTTGGTTAAATTTGGCCCAGGAGTTTCAGAGGAGAAGATTTTTGTAAAAGATTACAAAAATTTACGAAAAATTTGTCAAAATTGACTATAAAGGGCAATAACTCCTTAAGGGGTCAACTGATAATTTTGGTCATGTTGACTTATTTGTAGATCTTACTTTGCTGAACATTATTGCTGTTTACAGTTTATCTCTTTCTATAATAAGTCAAGATAATAATTAAAATCTGCAAAATTTCCTTCAAATTACTTATTTCGGGGCAGCAACCCAATAACCGGTTGTCATATTCATTTGAAAGTTTCAGGGCTGATAGATTTTCACTTGATGAACAATTTTGCCCATGTCAGGTTTGCTCTAAATGCTTTGGTTTCAGAGATATAAGCCAAAATCTACATTTCACCCTATGTTCTATTTTTAGCCATGGCGGCCATCTTGGTTGGTTGGCCGGGTCACGTCACACATTTTTTAAACAAGATACCCCAATGATGATTATGGCTAAGTTTGGTTAAATTTGGCCCAGTAGTTTCAGAGGAGAAGATTTTTGTAAAAGTTAACGACGACGGACGACAACGACGACGACGACGACGGCCGGACGCAAAGTGATGGGAAAAACTCAGGGGCAGTAACCCAACAACGGGTTGTCCTATTCATCTGAAAATTTCAGGGCAGATAGATCTTGACCTGATAAACAATTTAACCCCTGTGAGATTTGCTCTCAATGCTTCGGTTTTTCAGTTATAAGCCAAAAACTGCATTTTACCCCTATGTTCTATTTTTAGCCATGGAGGCCATCTTGGTTGGTTGGCAGGGTCACGCCACACATTTTTAAAACTAGATACCCCAATGATGAGTGTGGCCAAGTTTGGTTTAATTCGGCCCAGTAGTTTCAGAGGAGAAGATTTTTGTAAAAGTTAACGACGACGGACGACAACGACGACGACGACGACGGACGCCGGACGCAAAGTGATGGGAAAAACTCACTTGGCCCTTTGGGCCAGGTGAGCTAAAACGGAAAACACAACAAACCAAAAACAAAGATTGATTTACTAGGAAACTAACTTGAAGATTCAATTGCTAATGAAATGGTTCCATGGCAACATATAACAGAAATTAGCCATAAGTGATATGTGTATATGTTACCATATACAATTATTATATTCTGAAAAAGACTTCTGATCTATTTCATACCAAACCAAAACAAAAGAAAAAAAACGATATCCATCCATGACACACATCAGTATATGCAAAGCTAAAAACTCATAAAAATTAAAGGAACGGCACTTTAATATCTGTTCTTCGTCTCAAAGTGACAATTAGAAGCCTGCAACAAAGAGCAAATACCTTACTGCAAGTTTAAGACGGCCCCTTAGTATATATACATAAACTTTTTAACATACAAACTAATTCAATATTAAATTGGAGCAGATAACAATAACCTTTTAGATTTATATTTGATTTGAGATGTGCTTTCTTGTCTTTTTAACTTATCCATCTCAATGGTTTATTTCTTGTAAGCATGACAGAATGGTGTCTTCGTGTATAGCCTAAAACTTGCAGTCTCACAGTTTCAATTTATGAAGCAAATAATGAGGTTCTTTGTGCGGAAGTTTTTCGTACAAAGGTATCAAGATTATAAACAAAAACATCAAACATCATGAACATTGGTAAAAATTTTCATTTAGAATGCTGGTCATTTTTGCTGACTTCATCTTGAAGATCATATTTTTTATATTATTTTTTCTCTCAACCTATCAAATTTACCACAAAGAAATAAATGACATAAAAAATGTACAATTTGTCATTTTTTTAGCATTAAATCCTATACGAATTTGTTATTAAAGCCATTAACGGGTGTCAAGTTGGTTCAATATTCAACATTCAACATTCAACATTATTTTTTTTTTTCTTTTTCGTTTCTTGCAATCATTTGAATCGGAACACTCAACATTCGATTTTAACATCCAACATTCAACATTCAATTTTTTTTATTTTTTTTTCTTGTATCCATTTTCAACATTCAACATTCGATTTCAATATTCAACATAAATGACATTCAACATTCAATTTTTTTCTTAATTTTTTTTCTTTTTTGTATCTATTTTCAACATTCAACATTGGATTTCAAAATCAACATTCAACATTCAATTTTATTTTTTTTTATTTTTTTCTTGTATCCATTTGCAATATTCAACATTCGATTTCAACATTCAACATTCGTTTTCAACATTCAACATTCCTTTTCAACATTCGATTTTCAACTTTCAACATTCGTTTTCAACATTCAACATTCGTTTTCAACATTCAACTTTCGTTTTCAATATTCGATTTTCAACTTTCAACATTCGTTTTCAACATTCAACATTCGTTTTCAACATTCAACATTCGTTTTCAACATTTCTATTCTGTCAGATTTTCTTTCAATAGTAAGTTTAAAAACTAAAAAACCTTTGGGAGAACGCTCACGTCCCCCACGCCCCCACATTGTCCTTGTACAAAAAAAATCCCATCCAATTCAATATTTTAAACTCTAACTCTACGGGAGTCAACTGATTATTTTTTTTACATTTTCTTATTAACTACAAAGTTTCATGAAATAATTTTATGTGGTTTCAGATGAGTTGTGATGACAAACTTTTGCAGTAGTATATTGTTGGCAAAATTTCTAAGTTAAAAGGGGCATAACTCCTAGAAAAAAATCCATCATAATTTACTGTAGATATGCACATCTACATAGTATGTCCTTGTTTATCTACAAAGTTTCATGAAATTCTGTTGTGTCGTTCTAGAGCAGCTGCCATGATAGTCAAGTCGATTTGTGCAATTTTTTGACAAAATTGCTCAGATTGTGGTAAAAGCATGAAATTTGGCAAAGTAGTAGTATATATCATTGACAACATTTTAAGCTATGGACCCACTCTGAAAGTCGAAATTGTCGGAAATGGTGGCCATTTTTAAAATGGCGGACGTTTGACCTCTATAAATTAATAAAAAAAATCATGAAAATTATATTAGAGAAGATATTGACATGAAACCTAGTCAATAGAATAACAGTGCTGATTCCAATTGTCTTGTTGAACAACATTTGTTTTAAATGTTACCCATATTGAATGGCGGCCATCTTGAAGAATCTTGAACTTTTTATGGCAAAAATGGTAGAGCTCTTAAGTCATAATTCGATAAAGATAAATATGCATTACATGTACATTCTTGTAAATATACAAATGTATTTGTATGAGCTATGGAAACAGGACAAAAAGCGAGACACCCCCCCCCCTACCCCGAATCCCTTTTCCGCGAGATAATTCTCTTGTCTCGTAGCGGGTACAAACTACTTTATATTTCCTACATATACATTATTGTTTTTATCTAGAAGTTCAAAGCCAACACTTGAAACTTTAGTTGTTAAAATCTGAATCATTGTCTCTAATGGTCAAAAGTTATCAACATAGTTAATACGCGGACCACGAAGAGGATCCTATTATGAACTATAATGCTAAAAGCAATATCATACTACCGCTTGTTCAACAAAGAATAACAGGAGGATTTTATTTCAAAGTACAAATAAAGCAAAAAAAAATGTTTGTATACCTGTCTTTTATAATATTTGGCTAGTTACATGATAATTCGTTTTGTTGATATTGTTCATTTGAAACAACTTTCAAAAACCTTGATTGCAGACATAATGAGTTTCATATCATTCAAGTAATGTTTTAAGAAAATCAACTGCTCAAATGATCTCATTTACACATAGAAGTACAACTTAATAATGCCTTTACACATTTGCATTTCCTTGGAAACCGTGTTTACTTTGACTGATAAGTTAAGCGCTTGCTGTTTGAAGGTATTATATAGTCATGTGGTATATTCACCACAGATGACAAGGACAGTCATCTGAGGACTTCAGATATTGATTTTTTTGGTAGCCATCTTGAAAGATGACCATTTTGAAAATATGAATTTCCAATATATCATTATTCGGTATTTTTATTAATTCACTGTTTGCATCTATACTTTTTTTGCTTATTCAAATTGGATATTCATAAAGTGTTCAGATAAGGCATGCACATATTTACAAAATTAAGAAATCAGTATCAGAATTTCTGTTACATGTACTTACTCGTTTGCCTAAGTAACTTTTTGAAACAGAAATTACGTATATATGATTTAATTTATGACCCAAAGTTGTTGTTGGAAAGGATAAAAATGGTAGATTTCGAAAACACTAGAGCCATATATCAGAAGAACATAATAGACGAATAGACTGGAAGGAATGTGTGAAACGTCAAGAGAGAACATGTGAGGGTTTGCAAGGCCAAGCAGATACAAACAGAACAGCCATAGACATTTGAGCTGGCAATCACTCCTTTGATGCAAGCATACGAAGATGTTGGGGCTTGCATTGGTCATCCTTTCGCTCAATTTGAAAGAGATGAATGAAGGGTATGGAACTTCAGAAGCACTCCAGAATCACAGGGCAAAATGGCACGACTCCTGTCAAACAAATTTTCAGATCTCAAAACATTTCATCAGTAAAAGTGAAAACATACTTCTGATGTTGAAGATAAGTTGCCAATTGAAAGAAAACAATAAGCAACACGACACTGTAAAGTGGTACTGGATTTTTTCTGTTGTGATGTATCTGAAGATCCCCATGATGCATCGACATTATTATGTAGGATATGACTGTGCACCTGTGCTACAAGACAATGCTCTCTTAGCCGAAGTAAGTGCTGGATAAGTCAAAACACTAGTATCTTGCTTAATGAGTGATAAAACTTGGCAACATAGCAAATAGGCAGGATAAAAGATACAGAAAGAAAGCAAGGAATCTTTTATCATTGTAATTGTGCTTTCCAAAATAATAAAATACATTGACGGTACACGGTCTGGAAGAGATGTTTTGCCAATATCCAAGCTTGCAGGTCACGCAAAATTGTACAGTAAACGCCTTAAACAACTAGTACGATACAGCAGGTTTTTTTCGCAGGGGTGTAAATGTTCGCTAATTTTCGCGGATAGAACGAAATCGCCAAAATAAATTCCGCTAAATTAAAAGTGAACATGCAAAGGTATTGATAAAAGGTTTGAATCCGTCAAAATAATAACCGCCAAAATATTTCGCGTACCTTATCTAAAGAAAATCGCGAAATTTTACATCCGCGAAAATAACCCGATATACGGTATCTGCAAGCATACCAGCAAGGTAAATTAGTTTTCTTGATTTTCAACGAAGGTATTCGTGAAGCTCTGAAACAGACCTCTTTATAAAAGGGTGAAAATGAAGGCATCGGCATAGCCATAGCAGGCAAAATATTTATGCTCGATACTAAGCATAGCTTTAAGGGACACTCAAAAACAGCTGTTAACATGAATCAGTTCAACAGACATAAGTTTCCATAGTAAGAATGATACAGGGTGGCCAAACATCAAGACAGTCCAGTATTATCAATGATTAGCAGACACCACTTATCATTTCTCAGCAATAGTTAAATTGTGCAAATCGTCATCGAGAGGATACAACTGCAACTTATCAGTCCTCAAATAGAGAGTAGCATGTCTCAATGTTTGTGGAACTGATTCATTTTGGAGCCTACATTAAATGTCCCTGAAAAACTTTTTATAGTAGCAAACCTAACTTTTCAACTATTCTAGTTACTTTGACTATGATAAGGCCTTTACCATCAACCCTATGAGACATGGCTTGTTTCAAAACTTCCCCAACATATTCTTTGAAAATCAGGAGAAAGACGCAACCTTTCATATTTGCTTGCATATAATCTATGGCAGATAATAATCAGAAGTGTTGTATTAATCATTCCTTCCATGACAACTCATATTTACTAAAATCGTTTACTGTACAATTTACCGATATCAGCAATTTCAAATATTAAAACAATACCTGTTCCAGACTGTGAGCTATGACTATTTTCTATCAATTTGACAAGCCCCATTTCATGGATAACAGATTCCTGATTTTCCAACTGTGTGTCTTTGAAATCTGTTTCATTGCCTTGTCCTGCAGTGTTAACAAACATTTAGCATGTTATCTACTCCTGAAATATTAATCTCCAGCACTTAGTCTGGGTAAACCAACAATGGTTAGTAGTTCAAGTGACCGTCACGTACTTTATTGTCGATCATAATTGTCGATGCTTCATTATGATAGTCAGATACCTCATCACAAAAAAAAAGAAAAAAACTCCCTGCAATCATTGTTCTTGTTGATTCATCATATCTGTGCCTGGTTATTTTACTGGTATTTTCAATTAGTGACTCATCTAAGACTTTTTTTTCGATCTGAAGTTTTGCTTTAACAGGATTAAACCCTTTTGCCTTGTGAATTTGGAGTGTTTCTCCAATCACATGGCCTTCATCAACTTGGAACAGTTGTATACTTACAAACAAATGACTGATTACCAACTCAAATGTCTACGTTTCCTCTTTTTGTATTTGCTTGGCATTGTAAAACCTCGCGTGTCTATTTTTTATAAGGTTTTCCAGCTCCATTGATTTCAATACATACCTATTTTTCCTTTTTGATATAAAGTGGTCATAACACATATTGTATATACGCATTTTTGTGTGGTAAAAGTAACTAAGCCTTACATGCTATTTAAACTGCAAGTAAAATAATTTATGTCTTTCTTTAGATACATTTATTTTGTCAACATATGCATGTCTTATTTGACCACTAAGTGAATTCATTCTATATGAATAGCAACAGTCATAAATAAATGACTATCAAAACTAGTTGTAAATGCATCAAAATTTTTAGTATAAATTCAAATAACAATTAAGGTGAGCGATTAATGATATATTGGAAATTTACGTTTTCAAAATGACCACCATTCAAGATGGCCAATGATACTTCAGTTGTCCTCAGTTGGTCTTTGTCATTAGAATATACGAAAGGCTATCAAAATTGGTAAAGTAATATATATTTTTTTCATATTTGTTTTTATAATCTTTATTGATTTTTTGGAGATTATTTTAAAATGGCCGCCAAGAGTCGCCATTTTGATTTTCTAAATTGGGTCCATAGCTATAAATGTTTGTTATGAACTCAACTAACACTCTGCAAAGTTTGATGCTTTTACCACAATCTGAGCAATTTTTTCACAAATCGACTGGACTATGACAAACTGTTGCAGTAGTATACTTTGGGGGAAAATCTAAATTAAAGGAGTGTAACCCCTAGAAGAAAAGTTGAATCATTATTTCCTGTCGATATGCACATCTGCATAGTATGTCTTTAATATCTATAAAATTTCATGCAATGCTGTTGAGCTGTCACAGAGTAGTTGTAATGACTAGAACAGGACTGACGGACAGACGGACGGACGGACGTGTCAAAAACATGATACCCTCCACAACGTTGTTGGGTAGGGTATGATAAAATTCTTAAGGGGTTCCGCGCAATCCTGCGTCTTGCCTTTAATTGCTACTGTCAGAAAGTGAAATTTTGACTTAAAAGTGAGTTCATTTAAATTTCTCTTTAAATGTCATATTTCGGTCTTGATGATAAGCTTCTGTCATAGTTTCATAACAACCCATAAAGTTGAAAATTTCTTATCATGACAACAAAATTTAATCCTAGACTGTCTGTAGATGTTTACCGTAAAAAAAAATGTCCATTTATCCGAAAAATACTGAAAATGATCAGATATGTTTACAAATGTTTGTTTCAAACATTATATCTTAATTATTAACAATAATGTGACCATAGTAAACGGATGCCCCACTCCCACTTTCACTGCCATATGTTCGGTGGACCGTGAAATTGGGATCAAAACTCTTAATTGGCATTAAAATTAGAAAAAAAAATATTAAAGAGAAGATGTGTAAAAAAATTTAAGTTGATTTCATTAATTTAAAATTACATAAAGGTTGACAAAGCTGTTGATGACTGATAACTTTAAACTCAGACATGTCCGATTGAAACTTAATGTTAACCGTGACAAATCTGTTCAATAGAAAATACGAAGAAAAATTATACATTTTTTTAAATTTGCTCTGAATACTTTATTTTGGCCATATTTTATTAAATTCAATGAAGGTTTGACAAAGCTCTTGATTATGGAAATCCTTTTACCTCAGACTGAATATAAATGTTAAGTGTTGCTATAATAAGGTTAGTCTAGTTATCAGTAAATAGTTATCAAAGGTTCCAGGCTAACAAAATTGCTCATACAATAAAAAATAAAATAGGGAAAAAATGAAGAAAAAAAATTTTAACTTTTGCTCTGGATATTGTACATGTTGTATTTTTGTCATTAAAAAGCTTTTGTCAAAATTCGAAGTTATTGATGTCTAATAAAAATTTAACAGACTAAACCTATAGGTTGACGCCAATGACACTGACAACTGATTCAAGGAATGTTACGTCTCACTTTCACAACATAAATGTCACAGGCATTTAACTCTAATGTTCTATTTTTAATCTGACTTGCCATGGATGTTAGTTGGAAGGTAGGGTTTAAGGACATATCTTCGAAACTAGATACTAGATACCCCAATGATGTGTGTGGCTATTAAGTCAGGTTAAATTTGACCCAGTAATTGTGAGAAAATGATTGTAAAATTTCAAGGACAACAGATGACGACAAGGGTCATGGATGCCAAGTGATGAAAAAAGATCACTTTGTCCTTGTCTTTTAGGCCAGAGCTACCTTAAAATGTATTTTATGTCAAATTGTTGAGTAATGTACAACTATTGCACTTTAAACTTTGGAAATGATCTTCAATAAATAGAATTGTTAAGGATTTCACTTGAAAATGTCATTTATAACAGCTACACACCTTTACTATATTTTGTAAGATTTCAATTGTTTTCTCATCCATTTCTTCCTTCTCATCTTCTCTCTTACTCTGGGGTCGTTTAGGTTTGAGTACTTCATATGCATTTGACCAAGTATCCTCAAACACCTCCGCGAATCTCTGACCAAGCCTTCTTGGTTTATTTTGATTTCCGATCTCTGTAAATATTTCTCCATCCGCTTTTTGCTGGCTTGTTATCCCACTTAACCTTAAAAATGAACAAGATTGTACATGCTCAAATGTCTTTCAATTTTTACTTATCATTGAACTCATGTTGAAAGTCTGTTGTGTACTACAAGTATCAAATAAACTTGACATAATCAATGTTCTATGACAATGATAAAATTGAGAATGGAAATGGGGAATGTGCCAAAGAGACAACAACCCTACCATAGAAAAAAACAACAGCAGAAGGTCACCAACAGGTCTTCAATGTAGCAAGAAATTCCCGCACCCGGGGGCGTCCTTCAGCTGGCCCCTAAACAAATATATACTAGTTCAGTGATAATGAACGCCATACTAATTTCCAAATTGTACACAAGAAACTAATATTAAAATAATACAAGACTAACAAAGGCCAGAGGCTCCTGACTTGGGACAGGCGCAAAAATGCGGCGGGGTTAAACATGTTTATGAGATCTCAACCCTCCCCCTATACCTCTAGCCAATGTATAAAAGTAAACGCATAACAATACGCACATTAAAATTCAGTTCAAGAGAAATCCGAGTCTGATGTCAGAAGATGTAACCAAAGAAAATAAACAAAATGACAATAATACATAAATAACAACAGACTACTAGCAGTTAACTGACATGCCAGCTCCAGACTTCAATTAAACTGACTGAAAGATTATGATTTCATCATATGAACATCAGGCACAATCCTTCTCGTTAGGGGTTTAGTATCATACCATCATAACATGAGAAGAACATAACCCGTGTCATGCCAACAACTGGTTTTTGAATACTTCCGATGCAAAGACCCTATAAGTGAATCAATATTAACGCCAAAATATGCAATCTTTAATGACCTGACAACAGTATCGTAACTATATCCCTTCTTAATAAGTCAATTCAAAGGTTTTGTTAGTTTTTGAGGTGAATACTGACACCTTTTTGCTTTATAAAGAATATTTCCATAAAAAATTGGATGTGAAATACCTGAAGGTATAAGAAGTCTACATGTTGAGCTATATTTACGAATGATGTCTTTATACCGATGATAAAATTTAGTAAATGTTTTGACTAGTTTGTGATATCGAAAACCCTTGTGTATTAATTTTTCAGTAATACATAAATTTCTCTCGTTAAAATCTAAAACATTGTTACATACACGAGCGAATCGTACAAGTTGAGATATATAAACACTGTAAGATGGTGACAAGGGAACGTCACCATCTAAAAATGGATAATTAACGATAGGAAATGAAAAATCATCTCTTTTATCATACATTTTAGTATTCAGCTTTCCATTAGTGATATAGGGAAAGGGCAGTGGTCATTGTTAGTATTAGCTTTATTTAAAGTAAGTTCAACAGGATAAATTTCTTTAATATACATACTGAAGTCGTCATTATTGAGAGCCAAAATATCATCCAAATATCTAAAAGTGTTATTAAATTTGTTTATCTGATGTTGTTTCGATGGGTCTTTGCTTATTTTTGTCATAAATTGTAACTCATAGCAATAAAAAAAAACAGGTCCGCAATAAGTGGTGCACAGTTAGTCTTCATTGGAATTCCGATAATCTGACGATATACGGAATCCCCAAAGCGAACAAAAATGTTATCTAGTAAAAATTCAAGGGCATATATAGTATCAAAGCATGTCCAATTGACATAGTTTTTTTGTTTATCGCTACTAAAAAATGACCTAAAAGAGTTTGAACATATATATTCACATTCTGACTTGTTAAATGCCCATTTAATTAGGTGTGTGAATTTTTTCTTAATGAGAATGTGAGGCAATGTGGTATTCAAAACTTTGAACAGATTCAAAATCACCAATATAAGCATGCAATTTATCAAGTACTTCCAACGAGTTCTTGACACTCCAAAAGTAATTAATTCCACTATTTTCGAATGCCTTATTTGAACAATTTATTATTAGGTCTTTAATTGTACCAAGTGTGCTGGTAAGAAGAATAGACAATTTAGTAGTGGAACAATGGCTTGACGACGAAATAAATCTATATTTGTAAGGTGTTTTGTGTAGCTTCGGAAGCCAGTACATAGTTGGGACTTTCATTGTATTTGGCTCTGCTTGTAAAGCGGTAGCTAAAAGATTATGTTTGTTACAGATGTCGTTTCCTGAAAATGTAGTCAGTTGGAATGTTGTTGAATTGGTGATTTCTTTTTTCAGAACCTTAATGTAAAATTTACGTCAAACAATAGGTCACTTTCAAATCAATCATGCCAGACATACATGCCAACCTTACAATCATTCCAGACACCACATATTACAAAAAATAAACATTGCATTGCATAATGAATTGGTTGTGGTTGAATTAACTACAACTATGGACAAAGGAAGATAACTACAATTTTTCCAATGACATCATTGATATTTATAGATCAGATACTATTGACTAAAATTCCTGCACCTAATGTACAAGTTATGTAATTATCATGCCAAGTATAACATTTTTTGTAACATGAATATCTGATCAGATATTTCATTATTCAATTTCTGGAAATGTACGTGTATGGGATGCAATATAGATATATAAGATGATGTGCCAATGAGAAAACTCTCCATTCAAGTCACAATTTGTAAAAATACACCCTTATAGGTCAAAGTACGGTCTTCAACACGAATCATTGGCTCACAACGAACAGCTATAAAGGGCCCCAAAAATTACTATTAAAAACCATTCAAACGGGAAAACCAAAAGTCTGATCTATATAAAAACGATAAAGGAGCAACATTTATGAACCTCATTAACAAACGACAACCATTAAACACCAGATTCTAACCTTTATTCTTACCTGAAACAGCAAAATGGAATGATATATGCACAATATATGTTTGTGTTTACCAAAAGAAGTAATAACCCCTAGTAGATAAAGTAATCAAGTCAGTACCATAGGGTTGTGATTGCATTTCATGCAGTCATTACCATAAAATAACCCTCATATTGGCTTTAAAATTAATCATTTAATATTTAGCCGATTAATTGTTAAGGGGTAAAAACTTCTACAAGGAACAATAGTAAACCATTATCAAAATCTGCAAATTATCTACCAAAATTTTAGAGATGTTACATAAAAACCAGTCATTGTAACTGGAAGGTCTTGATCAGTCTAATGGATAACAAGTATTCAATTTTTCAATATTTCAGATGGAGGGGTGCAAATATTATTGTTTTTTTTATAAATATCCTTATTCAGTATCTGAGAAGTTTTGCAAATAATCAGTCAATGAACCATGACTGAAGGTACATGGCTAAACAATCTCCATGGAAATGAGATGTCCCAATGCTTATACAACTGCATACCAAATACCATTGACTTATCATAAGTAGTTCCTTTTAAACAAACCTAAACACAAACTAATACAAGTAGCAAAATTTTAACGTCAATCAACCATAACTGAGGGACACTGGTCAATTAATCTCCATGGAAATGAGATGTACCAATGCTAATACAACTTTATATTAAATATCATTGACCTACCACTGGTGGTTCCCCATTAACCAACCTACTCACACCATGAGAGAGGGGTCGAGGCCTATCGTGAAGTGGGTAATTCGGGCAACTATAAGGCTTACAATAACAACATGGACAAAGGCGTCTAGCATATATGTATCTCTATTTAAGTGCTCAAGCCAATACGTCACAACAAGGTGATGTTACAATGTATAGCGGCAGCAAGAACGTCAGGTTTATGGGTTTCTTCCAACAAGGCCAAATGATCCGTCACCCCAAACAAATAAGTTTTACCCCTTTTTTTTTGCTTCTAAGCACTACAATATGTCCCTCCCCCGCCCCCACCAATATTTTTTTTTATCCATACCCTCCCCCAATTCCACATATAATAATAACATTTGTAACATTTGAAGAAATGTTCTTTTCAATTTCTGAAATCTGATATGAGAAAAAAATGTTCCTTCACAATTTCTTATTTAACCCAACCCCTTTTTTTCACCTCCAACCCAATACCCTCCCCCGATTCAACTCAAAATTTGTGAGGGGATATATCTTATTCTGATGGACATTTAAATCTTGAAAGATTTGCCCTAAATGTCTTAGTTTCAAAGATATAAAGCAAAAACTGCATTTTACCACTATGTTCTAATTTTAGCCATGTCGGCCATTTTGTTTGGCAGGCTGGGTCATCGGACACATTTTTTAAACTATAAACCACAATGATAATTGTGGCCAAGTTTGGTTAAATTTGGCAAAGTAGTTTTGGAGAAGAAGATTTTTTAGAAAAGTTACAAAAAATGACGAAAAGTTGTTAAAAATTGACTATAAAGGGCAATTACTCCTTAAGGGGTCAACTGACAATTTTGGTCATGCTGACTTATTAGTAGGTCTTACTTTGCTGAACATTATTGCTGTTTACAGTTTATCTCTATCTATAATAGTATTCAAGATAATAACCAAAAACTGCAAAATTTCCTTAAAATAACCATTTCACAGGCAGCAACCCAACAACAGGTTGTCCTATTCGTCTGAAAATTTCAAGGCAGATAGATCTTGACCTGATCAACCATTTTATCCTTGTCAGATTTGCTCTAAATGCTTTGGTTTTTGAGTTATTAGCCAAAAACTGCATTTTACCCCTATGTTCTATTTTTAGCCATGGCGGCCATCTTGGTTGGTTTGACGGGTCACGCCACACATTTTTTAAACTAGATACCCCAAGGATGATTGTGGCCAAGTTTGGTAGAATTTGGCCCAGTAGTTTCAGAGGAGAAGATTTTTGTAAAAGTTTACGGACGACGGACGACGGACGACAGACGACGGACGACAGACGACGGACGACGGACGCCAAGTGATGAGAAAAGCTCACTTGACCTTTCAGGTCAGGTGAGCTAAAAACAGCAAAATTTCCTCAAAATTACCAATTTAGGGACAGCAACCTAACATCCGATTATCCGATTCATCTTAAAAAATTCCAGGGCAGATAGATCGTGACCTGATCAACAATTTTACTTCCTGTCAGATTTGCTCTAAATGCTTTGGTTTTTGAGTTATAAGCCAAAAACTGCATTTTACCCCCATGTTCTATTTTTAGCCATGGCGGCCATCTTGGTTGGTTGGGCGGGTCACCGGACACATATTTTTAACTAGATACACCAATGATGATTATGGCCAAGTTTGGTTAAATTTGGCCCAGTAGTTTCAGAGGAGAAGATTTTTCTAAAAGATTACTAAGATTTACGAAAAATGGTTAAAAATTGACTATAAAGGGCAATAACTCCTAAAGTGGTCAACTGACCATTTTGGTCCTGTTGACTTATTTGTAAATCTTACTTTGCTGAACATTATTACTGTTTACAGTTTATCTCTATCTATAATCATTTCAGGGGCAGCAACCCAAGAACGGAATGTCCGATTCATCTGAAAATTTCAGGGCAGATAGATCTTGACCTGATGAACAATTTTCCGCTGTCAGATTTGTTCTAAATGCTTTGGTTTTTGAGTTATAAGTCAAAAACTGCATTTTACCACTATGTTCTATTTTTAGCCATGGCGGCCATTTTGGTTGGTTGGGCAGGGCACCGGACACATTTTTTAAACTAGATACCCCAATGATGATTATGGCCCAGTTTGGTTAAATTTGGCCCAGTAGTTTCAGAGGAGAAGATTTTTCTAAAAGATTACTAAGATTTACGAAAAATGGTTAAAAATTGACTATAAAGGGCAATAACTCCTAAAGTGGTCAACTGACCATTTTGGTCATGTTGACTTATTTGTAGATCTTACTTTGCTGAACATTATTGTTGTTTACAGTTTATCTCTATCTATAATAATATTCAAGATAATAACCAAAAACAGCAAAATTTCCTTAAAATTACCATTTCAGGGGCAGCAACCCAACAACGGAATGTCCGATTCATCTGAAAATTTCAGGGCAGATAGATCTTGACCTGATGAACAATATTATCCCTATCAGATTTGCTCTAAATGCTTTGGTTTTTGAGTTATAAGCCAAAAACTGCATTTTACCCCTATGTTCTATTTTTAGCCATGGCGGCCATCTTGGTTGGGCGGGGCACCGGACACATTTTTTAAACTAGATACCCCAACGATGATTGTGGCCAAGTTTGGTTAAATTTGGCCCAGTAGTTTCAGAGGAGAAGATTTTTCTAAAAGATTACTAAGATTTACGAAAAATGGTTAAAAATTGACTATAAAGGGCAATAACTCCTAAAGTGGTCAACTGACCATTTTGGTCATGTTGGCTTATTTGTAGATCTTACTTTGCTGAACATTATTGCTGTGTACAGTTTATCTCTATCTATAATAATATTCAAGATAATAACCAAAAACAGCAAAATTTCCTTAAAATTATCATTTCAGGGGCAGCAACCCAACAACAAAATGTCGGATTCATCTGAAAATTTCAGGGCAGATCGATCTTGACCTGATGAACAATTTTACCGCTGTCAGATTTGTTCTAAATGCTTTGGTTTTTCAGTTATAAGCCAAAAACTGCATTTTACAACTATGTTCTATTTTTAGCCATGGCGGCCATCTTGGTTGGTTGGGCGGGGCACCGGACACATTTTTTAAACTAGATACCCCAATGATGATTATGGCCAAGTTTGGTTAAATTTGGCCCAGTAGTTTCAGAGGAGAAGATTTTTCTAAAAGATTACTAAGATTTACGAAAAATGGTTAAAAATTGACTATAAAGAGCAATAACTCCTAAAGGGGTCAACTGACCATTTCAGTCATGTTGACTCATTTGTAAATCTTACTTTGCTGAACATTATTGCTGTTTATAGTTTATCTCTATCTATAATAATATTCAAGATAATAACCAAAAAGAGCAAAATTACTAATTCAGGGCCAGCAACCCAACAACGGGTTGTCCGATTCATCTGAAAATTTCAGGGCAGATAGATCTTGAACTGATAAACAATTTTACCCCGTGTCAAATTTGCTCTAAATGCTTTGGGTTTTGAGTTATAAGCCAAAAACTGCATTTTACCCCATGTTCTATTTTAAGCCATGGTGGCCATCTTGGATGGTTGGCCGGGTCACCTGACACATTTTTTAAACTACATACCCCAATGATGATTGTAGCCAAGTTTGGTTTAATTTGGCCCAGTAGTTTCAGAGGAGAAGATTTTTGTAAAAGTTAACGACGACGGACGACGACGACAGACGACGGACGCCGGACGCCGGACACCAAGTGATGAGAAAAGCTCACTTGGCCTTTTAGGCCAGGTGAGCTAAAAACATTGTATACCCCATGCATTACATTATTGCTGTTTACAGTTTATCTGCATCTATAATAATATTCAAGATAATAACCAACCAGATGCTCCGCAGGGCGCAGCTTCATACAACCGCAGAGGTTGAACCCTGACCTGAACGGTTGGGGCTTTATGGACACAACATTCAAGCTGGATACAGCTCTAAATTTGGATTGTGATTAAATAGTTGACACAGCATAGGTTTCTGACACAGAATGAATGTGGTCTAATCAACTTAAAATTTATTTGTTGCCTTTGAGCAATTCACTATGCTGTTGAATATTAATCCTCTCAAAAAAAGGTTTGAAGAAATTTTCTTTTTATTTATGAAATCTGAAATGAGAAAAATTTAAACCCCCCCCCCCCCCCCTTTTTTTCACATCCCCGTTTCCCTTTTTCCAAAATTGATATCAATTCAAATTTCTAATGGAGTTTGCAACAATAACTACTCTTTTAAATACATCATAAAATATTAAAATGTAAAATAAAGTGCTTGTTATCCCTGAATGGTAAAGATTGGTTGGTAGTAAAAGTGAATATATATATACATTGTTTATTGTATAAAACACTAAAAAAAACTTCATCAGCAACATTTTATATTGGCAAATTTCCAATGAAGTTATTTACATAAAGTTATTGGCAAATGAAAATAGAAAATGACATCATAGTCATGTCTGGCAAATGTCCAACATACATTATCTAAAAACATTTTAGATAAGATAAGGAAAAAAAGCTTCATCAGCAAAATTTTATATTGGCAAATTTCCAATGAAGTTATTTACAAAACTGATCTCAATTCAAATTTCTAATGGAGTTTGCAACAATAACTACTCATTTAAATACATCATAAAATATTAAAATATAACAAAAGGTGCTTGTTATCACTGAATGGTAAAGATTGTTTTAATTTATCAGTTGGTAGTAAAAGTGATAAACATTGTATATTGTATAAAACAATGATTTAAGTTGACTCAACTACTATTCTGGACAAAGAAAGATAACTCCAATCAATTGAAAATTTCTTGCTATTGCACAATATTGTACAATTCGATATTTCTGGCTATTGCGCAATACTGTGCAATTGAAAATATTTGCTATTGCACAATACTGTGCAATTGAAGATTTCTTGCTATTGCGCAATACTGGGCAGATAGATCTTGACCTGATAAACAATTTTACCCCATGTCAGATTTGCTCTAAATGCTTTGGTTTTTGAGTTATAAGCTTAAAACTGCATTTTACCCCTATGTTCTATTTTTAGCCATGGCGGCCATGTTTTTTGATGAAATGGGAATTAAAACACAAACTTTATCCTAGATACCCTAGGAATCAATCAGATGAAGTTTGGTTTGAATTGGTTCAGTAGTTTCAGAGGAGAAGATCTTTGAAATAGTTTACGACGGATGACGACGACCGACAGACGGACGACGACGGACGCCAAGGGATGGCAAATGCTCACATTTCCTTTTGGAAAGGTGAGCTAAAAAATGTCCGTATATCTGGGATTTTCAAAAATTTATCAAAGTTCAAAGCCCGAAATAACAGCAAAAATTAACTAAGCTGGAAGACTAAAACTTGATCTGTAACTCATCATGGTTAACTCACATATCAAAAATCAGCCCAATATCTGAAAGTGTTTAGAAAAAAAAGTCTGTATAACTGTATTTTTTTTAAAACTCCATCATTTCCATAGTCTGTAATTTCGGCAAAAATTAAACAAGCAGAACAAAACTTAATCTTGATCTGTAACTCATCTTGGTTAAATCACATGCCAAAAATCATCTGTATATCTGAAAGCATTTAGAAAAAAGTCTGCATAACTGTGATTTTCACTAATTTATCAAATTCAAAAGCCTGTAAATTCGTCAAAAATTAGGGAAGCGGAACAAAACTTAAACTTGATCTGTAACTCATCATTGTTTAATAACTCACATACTAACAATCAGTCCAATATCTGAAGGCGTTTAGAGCAAAACTTTTTATAATGGTTGGTTGCTGAATGATGAAATTACTGAATGACGGACAAGGGTAAAACTATATTGCATCTTCAACTTTGTTGCAGTTCGTTGCGGGGCCATAAAATTTGCAGTCATATGTAAAAAAATCAACAATAATTAAAATGTGTCATTTAAAGAAGTTGTCTGATAATGTCACTTAATGGACATTTGGTAGAGATCATGTCTAAACATTTTTGCCCTTGACACATTTTCTCTATTCATAAACAGTGTTCAAATAATAGACAAAACATGAATTACAATCTCTTTTTATCCATGTCGGAAATATTGGTTGGCTGGCGCAGTCGTCGGACACATTTCTTTAACTAGATACTCTAATAATGATTTAGGCTAAGGCTGATTTAATTTTGTCCTGTAGTTTTAGAGGAGAACATTTTTGTGAAAGTTTACAAAAAGTTAAGAAAAATTGTGAAACATTTACTTAAAATGGCAACAACCTTAAGGGGTCTATTGACAATTTTTGTCATGTACATTTATTTTTAGATCTAACTTCACAGCTACCCCTGCTTGAGTTCAGTATTTTGTGATTTTACTTTTCCTGTATGTTGTCACTAGGGGTTTGAGTGCATAAACCTGCAAGTTTTGTAATTTTCTATTTAAAGAGGAACATAACAAAAGCATGGTGAAGGTGACACCACACACATTCTAACTTGATTTGTCATGTTTGTGTTAGGTGGTATTAATCATTGTGTGTAAGTTAGATAATTTTGTTGATATAAGAGCGTTTAATAACTACCTGCTGCTTAATTCTGAAATATTGTTTCTTTGATGTTCTATTGTTCCTCTAAGTTGATTATATTCTTCTAAAGGAACCATTTTAAATTCTGCTGCCTGTCTGAAGGAATGACTGCTGGGCATTCTGTATCTTTCAGCCATCTTTTTAAGCGAACAACTAGGATCTCTTTCATCTAAATCAATATCTTTTGAAATCTAGATCGAATGAAATGATATTGTTAAATCTAAATATGGAAAAGAGTAGTCAGTGCTATAGTAATTATATCCTGACAGACTTGAAACACAACACATTTTTTGTTGATTTCTTACACCAAATCATGATCGATCTTCTATTTATTTCAATGCTTATCTGATGCTTCCCGTACACCTTTCTGAATACAAAAATCAATACCTGAATTTTCACAGACAATCAAACATCTCAGAATTGTGATGTCGCACAAATTCTTTGACACGAAATTAAAAGCAACACATAATTTTTTTCCATTTTTTTCTTCGTCAACCATTTCCCTGATTCCATTGCCAAGTATTTCTTTATTTGAAACAAAGATAAGTTCTGCACAATATTTTGAAAAGTGCAAATGAGTAGGTCTGGTAAGGGCTGGTTTTAGCCTCAAATTTCAAGTTCATCTGACGAAAGATTTTGGACACTTTTTAAACACTTTTTTTAAATGTCTAAATTTCAATTGATTCAATTATTTTTTGTGAAAGATTTTAACTCAGATTCACTCATTAATAACGCTCAGATTCTATCTTAAATATGAACCAGATGCTATGCAGGGCACAGCTTTATACGACCGCAGAGGTTGAACCCTGAACGGTTGGGGCAAGTATGGACACAACATTCAAGCTGAATTCAGCTCTAAATTTGGATTGTGATTAAATAGTTGACACAACATAGGTTTCTGACACAGAATGAATGTGGTCTAATGATCTTAAAATTTGTGTTTTGTCTTTGAGCAATTCACTAGGCTGTTGAATATTAATCCTCTCAAAAAAATGTTTGAAGAAATTTTCTTTTTATTTATGAAATCTGAAATGAGAAAAATTGAACCCCCCCCCCCCTAATTTTTTTTTCACATCCCCCTTTCCTTTATTCCAAAACTGATCTCAATTCAAATTTCTAATGGACTTTGCAACAATAACTACTCATTTAAATACATCATAAAATATCAAAATGTAAAAAAGTGCTTGTTATCACTGAATGGTAAAGATTGTTTTAATTTATCAGTTGGTAGTAAAAGTGAATATACATTGTATATTGTATAAAACAATGATTTAAGTTGATTCAACTACTATTCTGGACAAAGAAAGATAACTCCAATTGAAATTTCTTGCTATTGCACAATATTGTGCAATTAGATATTTCTTGCTATTTTGCAATTATCTGTGCAATTGAAAATACTTGCTATTGCACAATACTGTGCAATTGAAGATTTCTTGCTATTGTGCAATACTGTGCAATTGAAAATGTCTTGCTATTGAACAATACTGTGCAATTGAAGATTTCTTGCTATTGCTGAATACTGTGCAATTGAAAATTTCTTGCTATTGCACAATACTTAATATAATAATTTTGGATCCTGATTTGGACCAACTTGAAAACTGGTGCCCATAATCAAAAATCTAAGTACATGTTCAGATTCAGCATATCAAAGAAGCCCAAGAATTCAATTTTTGTTAAAATCAAACTAAGTTTAATTTTGGACCCTTTGGACTTTAATGTAGACCAATTTGAAAACGGGACCAAAAATTAAGAATCTTCATACACAGTTAGATTTGGCGTATCATAGAACCCCAATTATTCAATTTTTGATGATAATCAAACAAAGTTTAATTTTGGACCACGATTTGGACCAACTTGAAAACTGGGCCAATAATAAAAAATCTAAGTACATTTTTAGATTCAGCAAATCAAAGAACCCCAAGGATTCAATTTTTGTTAAAATCAAACTAAAGTTTAATTTTGGACCCTTTGGACCTTAATGTAGACCAATTTGAAAACGGGACCAAAAATTAAGAAGCTACATACACAGTTAGATTGGCATATCAAAGAACCCCAATTATTCATTTTTTTATGAAATCAAACAAAGTTTAATTTTGCACCCTTTGGGCCCTTTATTCCTAAACTGTTGGGACCAAAACTCCCAAAATCAATCCCAACCTTCCTTTTATGGTCATAAACCTTGTGTTTAAGTTTCATAGATTTCTATTTACTTATACTAAAGTTATGGTTAGAAAACCAAGAAAAATGCTTATTTGGGCCCCTTTTTGGCCCTTAATTCCAAAACTGTTGAGACCTCAACTCCCAAAATCAATACCAACCTTCCTTTTGTGGTCATAAACCTTGTGTTTAAATTTCATTAATTTCTATTTACTTAAACTAAAGTTATTGTGCGAAAACCAAGAAAATGCTTATTTGGGCCCTTTTTGGCCCCTAATTCCTAAAATATTGGGACCAAAACTCCCAAAATCAATCCCAACCTTCCTTTTGTGGTCATAAACCTTGTGTTAAAATTTCATAGATTTCTATTTACTTTTACTAAAGTTAGAGTGCGAAAACTAAAAGTATTCGGACGACGACGACGCCAACGTGATACCAATATACGACCAAAAAAAATTTAATTTTTGCGGTCGTATAAAAATCTATCAAATAAACCAAAAACTGCCTCTTTTGATATGTTTTTTGTCAAAAATAAAAGTGGCTGCATCCGTGTTCCCTTTATCCTCGACCTTTATATATGTTACGTATTATCATTAAACACAACTTACATTTAAATATCAAGTATGAACACGAATGCGGCCACTTTCATTTAAGATGGAAAATGTCCAAGTTTAACTAAAATGCTGAAATTGTGAAGATTTCAGTAATTTAGCATGACTTAATGATGCAAGTACCCGATATATGTGCATATATAGTAGTGCCAAAAACAGCCCATATTTAACAAATACTAATAGGGGAAAACATTGGTGGTATTACACCTAAAGCCAAACAAGTACAAAGTTGAAGATCATTGAGGACCAAAGTTGTGCCAAATACGGCTAAAACAAAAAATTAGTATCCTATATAACAATACAAATACCAACATATTTACCAACGTATTTACCTGTTTCATTCCCATTTTTTGTTCCATGGTCTTCAGTCTAACATATTCTCCTGCTGCAGCCGCTGCATGCTCAGGTTTCCTTGCCTGTTCTAGTATTGTAGTAATCACTGCATGTATAGGTCTGTTTTGGGGCAATTTTTTAAATTGGTCTATGGTTCCATTCGGTACTTCTCCTTTTCTCTTAACATAAAATTAATGCATTTCAAAATTTGAATTAGATGGATAATGAATAAAACTATAATAAATAACTGCAATAATAGCCATACACTAGTATGTCCCCAATATTGCACATCTTTTATTCGAGGTACAGGGGTAATAACAAAAAAAACAAGAGTGCACACACTGAAATGTCTCGCCTTCTTTTCTAATCATTGATATTATGTTGATAGTCCTAAGTATAAAGCTTTAACAACTGCCACATAAACTTAACATAAACCAAGATAGCTAAACAAAGACAAATGAACCATGAAAATGAGGTCAAGGTCAGATGAACCATGCCAGGCAGACATGTACAGCTAACAATACTTCCATACAATAAATATAGTTGACCTATTACTTATAGTTTAAGAAAAATAGACCAAAACACAAAAACTTAACACTGTGCAATGATCCGTGAAATTGAGGTCATGGTCAAATAAAACCTGCGGGACTTACATATAGATCATAAAATATTTCCATACACCAAATATAGTTGACCTTTGGCATATTATATTAGATAAAAAGACCAAAACTTAAAAACTTAACTTTGACCACTGAACCATGAAAATGAGGTCAAGGTCAGATGACATCTGCCCGCTAGACATGTACACCTTACAATCATTCCATACAACAAATATAGTAGACTCATTGCACAAAGTATGGGAAAAATAGACCAAAACACAAAAACTTAACTATAACCACTGAACCATGAAAATGAGGTCAAGGTCAGATGACACCTGCCAGTTGGACTTGTACACCTACCAGTCCTTCCATACACCGAATATACTAGCCCTATTGCTTATAGTATCTGAGATATGGACTTGACCACCAAAACTTAACCTTGTTCACTGATCCATGAAATGAGGTCGAGGTCAAGTGAAAACTGTCTGACAGGCATGAGGACCTTGTAAGGTACGCACATACCAAAGATAGTTATCCTATTACTTATAATAAGAGAGGATTCAACATTACAAAAATTCTGAACTTTTTTTTCAAGTGGTCACTGAACCATGAAAATGAGGTCAAGGACATTGGACATGTGACTGACAGAAACTTCGTAACATGAGGCATCTATATACAAAGTATGAAGCATCCAGGTCTTCCACCTTCTAAAATATAAAGCTTTTAAGGAGTAAGCTAACGCCGCTAACGCCGCCGCCGCCGGATCACTATCCCTATGTCGAGCTTTCTGCAACAAAAGTTGCAGGCTCGACAAAAACCATTTTTAAACATTTTTTTTTTGTTCTCTTACACTTTTTATGAAAATCTCAAGAGAAATAAATGCTTCATAGCCAATACAATAAGATATATTTTTTTCAAAATTGATACTACAAAGGGACACATCTTGTTAAAAAAATATAAGCGCTTTTTATTTTCGAAAGTTTCAAAGATATTAATTTTGCTGAAATAAACCTATAATACAAATTTCATTAAACTTGGGCACGAATCATGTGAATAATGAACAAGAAAGCGCATAAAAATGAATTTTTCCATATAATCAATATAACATGTATAAACAAGGGAAATTAAAGTTATTGATCTGCACTTTCAAAGTCCGACACATTGATTATGTAAACCTTAATATCAATTTCATGAAAATCTGTCAAAAATCTTACATGTGAGTGCACTAAATATAACATAGCAAATAAACTCATCATAGATACAAGGATTGAAAATTTGTATTTAATTGCGCCAGACACATGTTGTTAGTCTACAAAAGACTCATCAGATCAGTGATGCTAAGAATCAGTCAAACAAACTTAAAAAGGACAAATAAAGTATGAAGTTGAAGGGCATTTAGGACAAAAAATTCCTATAAGGTTTTCCAAATACAGCTAAGGTAATTTATTCCTGAGATAAAAAAAAAAAACAAGTTGCTTTCTTTAAAAAAGAAAAGCAATACATGAACCTAAGACCGCTGACTGGTCACGAAATAAACTCATCATAGGTACATCAAAAGATTGTTGCTGAATTTGTGTTTGCTTTGATGGGAAATAATTGACTTTGAATAGATGAAGCCAGTTGAAAGTGTGTATTTACAGCAACTATTTGAATATACATTTTAAAGTTCAACTATTTTATTCATTACTTGGGAATGCATGTACATAATTTTTCCGATCATAACCCTTTGGCAATCCCAATTTCTACAACCCGGATGTCTTATGCAAATTACACAAACCAATCGCAATTTAAATCTATGCACTAAGTTTGCTTTATAATCTGTAATTCTGGATGCATTTATTTTATCTATCATATCTTTATTTTGTTTTCTGTTTGGAGTCCCTCATATTCTCAAATCCCTGTTATTGAAGCTGTCTGTACTCATGGTAGATGTTGTATAGATAAATTTAAAGTCTATTAAATTTCCATGTCCAACTGGGAACTTATATAAAGAGTTATTTTGGTCTCATAAAACATCTAAAGTTTTACGGATTTGCTGATTTTACTTAAATCAATTCAAACATTCTACATGGAAATTTGGTTTTGCCAAAGAATAGTTTAATTTTGAAGTTTTACGAATACCTGAAAACACTTTCAAAATAACCAATTTATATAAAACTTTATGTGGATATAAAAAGATACTAGAATTAATTTGATGTACACAAGATGTGAATAACACGCGGGTTATTTAACAGTGTGCACCACATTTTTTTATGTTATTTGGAATAGACAGAAAAAATATTACAGTCATTCCTTAAATAGTAATACATAGTAAAATGTTAGAATTTAAAATAGATTCATTAGATAAATTAAATGGCTTTTTTTTTTGTTTTTCGATCTAATATAAATATCAACACCAGAATGTTCTCTCCTAAGTCTATGATGAAAATAGATAATCACATGGTTAAATCTTCAAACATATTTAGTCTGCATGTTATGGAGACAATGTATAATACCTCGTTATAATTGACCTAGATACACATAGTGTACATCGGTCGTCTCAAAATAAAATTAATATAATTAGGTCGTCATTATACTGTGGATTCATTTATTTTTGTGGGTACCAATTTTCGTGGATGTAGGAAAACTTGCCTATTCGTGGACATTTAATTTATGGTTTTGCCGAAGTCTTTATACAAGCCTTTAGAACATTTGTCATTAATTTCGTGGTTCACCTTTATCAATAAAATCCACGAAAATTGATATCAAATGAGTAATAATGAATCCACAGTACTTGTTTAGAAATCAAAGCGCTTATTTATAAACATTCACATTATAAAAAAAACACTTAAGTTTTGTGAAAAAGCAAATGGGTTCTTATATTTTATATTTAAACGATTTATTGACTGCAAGTTAGTCTGTATTGTTTTACTTTCCAATTTACTTTGATTGTTACAATGTGCTAAATGTGGTAGCCTAGGCCTAGGGCCCAAGGGGCCGTATCACAGACGAAGATATCTACTTGTATACTTTAATGGTAGAAAAATTTGGAGACATTCCGAGAATTTTATACTGACTGCCTATAGAAAAATCCAAAACTCGCCAATATATAAGCATGATCGAACCTCTCAGGGCATTCATGCAAAAACAAGGAAAAAGTACTAATATAAAGTTTGTAAACAATTTGCCTTATAAATCAATATTTCTTAACAAGAATGTGTCCCCAGTACACATATGCCTTATTCGCACTATCAATGTCTGTTCAGCATGTTCAGTGGACTGTGAAAATGGGGTAAAATCTTTAAAATTAGAAAGATCATGCCATACGTAGGGAACATGTGTACTAGGTTTCTCAACTTCATTAAAAACTACCTCAACCAAAAATTTTAACCTGAAGCGGGACAGACTGACAGATAAACAGACGAATGAAGGAATGGACGCACAGTGAGTGGCTGAGACCCGAAAACATAATGCCCATAAATGGGCACAAAAATACTTGATCGGAACTTATTTCAAAATCATCCAAGAAATTGGTAAAAAGAGTGCACACGCTGAAATGTCTCGCCTTCTTTACTAATCATTGATATTATATTGATATTCCTAAGTATAAAGCTTTATTAAAAACTGTCACATAAACTTAACATTAACCAAGATACATTTTGTAACTAAACAAAGACCAATGAACCATGAAAATGAGGTCAAGGTCAGATGACCATGCCAGGCAGACATGTACAGCTAACAATGCTTCCATACAACAAATAAAGTTGACCTATTACTTATAGATTAAGAAAAATAGACCAAAACACAAAAACTTAACACTGAGCAATAAACCGTGAAAATGAGGTCAAGGTCAAATAAAACCTGCGCGACTGACATATAGATCATAAAATATTTCCATACACTAAATATAGTTGACCTATGGCATATAGTATTAGAAAAAAGACCAAAACTCAAAAACTTAACTTTGACCACTCAACCATGAAAATGAGGTCAAGGTCAGATGACATCTGTCTGCTAGACAAGTACACCTTACAATCATTCCATACAACAAATATAGTAGATCTATTTCATAAAGTATGAGAAAAACAGACCCAAACACAAAAACTTAACTATGACCACTGAACCATAAAAATGAGGTCAAGGTCAAATGACACCTGCCAGTTGGACATGTACACCTTACAGTCCTTCCATACACCGAATATTACTAGCCGTATTGCTTATAGTATCTGAGATATGGACTTGACCACCAAAATTTAACCTTGTTCACTGATCCATGAAATGAGGTCGAGGTCAAGTGAAAACTGTCTGACAGGCATGAGGACCTTGCAAGGTACGCACATACTAAATATAATTATCCTATTACTTATAATAAGAGAGAATTCAACATTACAAAAAATCTTAACTTTTTTTCAAGTAGTTACTGAACCATGAAAATGAGGTCAAGGACATTTGACATGTGACTGACGGAAACTTTGTAACATGAGGCATCTATATACAAAGTATGAAGCATCCAGGACTTCCACCTTCTAAAATATAAAGCTTTTAAACACCGCCGCCAGATCACTATCCCTTTGTCGAGCTTTCTGCAACAAAAGTTGCAGGCTCGACAATAAAACCTATGATGTATAAGTTTCATAAAAAAATTGTATACATGTGATTGAGACCGAAAGTGCTAACATAAGACTGGACCTTCTGACATACAGACAATAGAGACCTGTCTAACTTGCATATAATTGATAAATTCAACAACGCTTTATATATGTTATCATGATGATATTATTTCGTTGAATGATCAAGAATTTTCTAAATATACTGCCGAAATTTACCCGAAGAAATTACAAATTAAATTCATACTGTAATGACTGTCCTTTCCTAGAGTTGGATATTTCAGTTTTACACAGGAAACTCCACACTAAAATTAACAATAAAAGGGACCAGGTGCTCCACAGGGCGCAGCTTTATACGACCGCAGAGGTCGAACCCTGAACAGTTGGGGCAAGTATGGACAAAACATTCAAGCGTGATACAGCTCTGAATTTGGATTGTGATCAAATTTTTGACATTACATGTTTTTTTTTACACAAAACAAAGTCAAGATTTTACAAATCAATTAAAGATTTCTTCTTCAAACTTTTTAAATCTAAAATTAAATTGTTGACACAGCATAGGTTTCTGACACAGAATGAATGTGGTCTAATGAACTTAAAATATTTTTTTTGCCTTTGAGCAATTCACTATGCTGTTGAATATTAATCCTCTCAAAAAAATGTTTGAAGAAATTTTCTTTTTATTTATGAAATCTGAAATGAGAAAAATTTAAACCCCCCCCCCCCCTTTTTTTTCACATCCCCGTTTCCCTTTTTCCAAAATTGATATCAATTCAAATTTCTAATGGAGTTTGCAACAATAACTACTCTTTTAAATACATCATAAAATATTAAAATGTAAAATAAAGTGCTTGTTATCACTGAATGGTAAAGATTGGTTGGTAGTAAAAGTGAATATACATTGTTTATTGTATAAAACAATAAAAAAAACTTCATCAGCAACATTTTATATTGGCAAATTTCCAATGAAGTTATTTACATAAAGTTATTGGCAAATAAAAATAGAAAATGACATCATAGTCATGTCTGGCAAATGTCCAACATACATTAT
Source organism: Mytilus galloprovincialis (assembly GCA_037788925.1). Classification (NCBI taxonomy): domain Eukaryota; kingdom Metazoa; phylum Mollusca; class Bivalvia; order Mytilida; family Mytilidae; genus Mytilus; species Mytilus galloprovincialis. The sequence goes on along the minus strand of CM075336.1, from coordinate 84,176,072 downwards.
CTAAAAACATTTTAGATAAGATAAGGAAAAAAAGCTTCATCAGCAAAATTTCATATTGGCAAATTTCCAATGAAGTTATTTACATAAAGTTATTGGCAAATAAAAATAGAAAATGACATCATAGTCATGTCTGGCAAATTTCCAACATATATTATCAATTTCTATTCTATACAAAGAAAGATAACTCCAATTGAAAATTAATTGCTATTGCACAATATTGTGCAATTAGATATTTCTTGCTATTGTGCAATACTGTGCAATTGAAAATTTCTTGCTATTGCACAATACTTGATATGGAATCCTGATTTGGACCAACTTGAAAACTGGGCCCATAATCAAAAATCAAAGTACATATTTAGATAAAGCATATCAAATAAGCCCAAGAATTTAATTTTTGTTAAAATCAAACTTAGTTTAATTTTGGACCCTTTGGACCTTAATGTAGACCATTTGAAAACTGGACCAAAAATTAAGAATCTACATACACAGTTAGATTTGGCATATCAAAGAACCCATTTATTCAATTTTTGATGAACAAAGTTTAATTTTGGACCCCCATTTGGACCAACTTGAAAACTAGGCCAATAATTAAAAATCTAAGTACATTTCTAAATTCAGCATATCAAACAACCCCCAGGATTCAATTTTTGTTAAAATCAAACTAAGTTTAATTTTGGACCCTTTGGACCTTAATGTAGACCAATTTGAAAACGGGACCAAAAATTAAGAATCTGCATACACAGTTAGATTCGGCATACCAAAGAACCCCAATTATTCAATTTTTGATGAAATCAAACAAAGTTTAATTTGGACCCTTTGGGCCCTTTATTCCTAAACTGTTGGGACCAAAACTCCCAAAATCAATACCAACCTTCCTTTTATGGTCATAAACCTTGTGTTTAAATTTCATAGATTTCTATTTACTTAAACTAAAGTTATTGTGCGAAAACCAAGAATAATGCTTATTTGGGCCCTTTTTTTGCCCCTAATTCCTAAACTGTTGGAACCAAAACTCCCAAAATCAATCCCAACCTTTCTTTTGTGGTCATAAACCTTGTGTCAAAATTTCATAGATTTCTATTAACTTAAACTAAAGTTCTAGTGCGAAAACCAAGAAAATGCTTATTTGGGCCCTTTTTGGCCCCTTATTCCTAAAATGTTGGGACCAAAACTCCCAAAATCAATCCCAACCTTCCTTTTGTGGTCATAAACCTTATGTTAAAATTTCATAGATTTCTATTCACTTTTACTAAAGTTAGAGTGCGAAAACTAAAAGTATTCGGACGACGACGACGACGACGACGATGACGACGCAGACGACGACGCCAACGTGATAGCAATATACGACGAAAAATTTTTCAAATTTTGCGGTCGTATAAAAAAGTTTGTTCCCTATTGTAAATAATAAAATTTCCCCTTTTTGGATGGTGATGTCTCTTTGGCACCATCTTATGGTGTATATATTTCACAACTTGTTCTCTATGTCCATGTCTTTTGTGACATTTTTTTTTTATTTTAAGGAACATTAGCACTTCGGTGTTGACATGAATATCAATTATGTGGTCATTTTTATAAATTTCCTGTTTACAAAACTTTTAATTTTTTGAAAAACTAAGGATTTTCTTATCCCAGGCATAGATTACCTTATAGCCGTATTTGGCACAACTTTTTGGAATTTTGGATCCCCAATGCTCTTCAACTTTGTATTTGTTTGGTTTATAACTATTTTGATATGAGCGTCACTGATGAGTCTTATGTAGACGAAACGCGTGTCTAGCGAATAAATTATAATCCTGGTATGACTTTGATAACTATCTAATGTACCACTGGTAAATTATTAAGCCAGGAATTTCGTTACCACAAATTTTCATGAAAATCCTTCACTAAACTCTTCCATTGAAACTTAATATTTCAAACAGGAAAGCAAATCATAATTTTTAGGGAAATATTGTTTACCATGCATGGAAATTTAAAACAAAATCCTCATAAACTTACCTATCTTTTAAAAAGAATTATTCGAAAAGGTTATAATTACCAATTTAACAATGAAGTTAGATCATTGAATATTGTTTTTATTGGTATTGATATTGATTTGTTATTTATAGTAAAATGGGATCCCACTAACATGTTTAATCCACCACATTCTTTATGTATGTGCCTGTCCGAAGTCAGGAGCCTGTAATTCAGTGGTTGTCATTTGTTGCTATGTTACATATTTGTTTTTTGAACATTTTTTGTACATAAATAAGGAGGTTTGTTTTCTCATTGGAATTGTTTTAAATTGGTCATTGCCTGGCCTTTTATAGCTGACTATACTTTATGGGCTTTGCTCATTGTTGCAGGCCATGTGGTGATCTATAGTTGTTAATTTCAGTGTCTTTTTGGTCTTTAGTTGAGAGTTGTCTCGTACGCAATCATACCACAACAGATTCCTGACTTAGGACAGGTGCAAACATTTGCAGCGGGATTCAACGTTTTAATGGTACCAAACCTTATCCCTTTTTCTGAAACAATAGCATAACATCACAACATAGAAAACCACATGATAAAATATCAATTGGAAGGCTTAACTCGATCAAAATATGTAAATTAACACACTATGAACGAAAATAAATTTGATCTGCAATACTTGAATGCAAATGCACAGTTAATAAAATATTAGGGACAAATATTCAAGGCCAAAAAGCAAACAAAGAAGTCCAAACAAAGCCATGGCAAGACTCCACCGCGAAATATTTAACCCTTCGAAAATATTCACTTTGAAAAAAAAACGGTTTTAATAATATCTACAGGTAAATGAAAAATTACTTTGTCGTTTTAGGTATACTACTTATGTGTATAAAATTCTTCCAATAATAAGGAATAATCAAGAAAGTTCTGTCATATAAATACATAATTTTACACTAGATACAAATTGGGGTGAATATCAACAATAAACCTATACAATTAGAGCTCAGCTAAAACTTCCCTGTACAGACTTACGGAGAATAATCTTGATGTTCATACAAATGTATTGGGGAAAAGTGAAAATAAATTAGATATTCCAAATAATCAAAGCTGGTATATAGACAAGATCCATATTAATATAAAATAACAAAAAAACATTATGAACAGTATCAACAGGTTGAATTAACAAGAAAATACGATTTGAGAGTACTCGAAGTTACGGACAGCTAATTAAAAGCCAAAAACAAAATTAATAAATAAAAAATCATGCATCAGAGACTAAAATTAACTAAAACACATCCCAGGGATTTAGTATTTTAATGTCATGAACAGTCAGAGAAGACATGAGTTGTGCAATGCCAAAAATATTTGTATTGACAGGTAGTAGGATAGTGAGGAGCGACTTCTTTAGAGATAAAAAAAAATTAACCTGTGTGTGTCTCTATACATCCCGCCTCAAAAGAAGATACAATTTAGTTATGTTTTAATTTGCTTAAATAACAAAATCGATATAAGTGCCAATGTAAACTATATTCAGAGATCTTATTACAATATTGGTACGATAACCCTTACTACGTACAACATGTTGTGCATGGGACAATGAAACATCTTAACCTTTCCTTAATTCATAAGTCCTTGTTGTGAAGAGTAAAATCACAAAAATACTGAACTCAAAGGAAAATCAATTCGGAAAGTCCTGTAATAATCACATGGCAAAATCAAATAACAAAACATATCAAAAACGAATGGACAAGATCTGTGACTATACGTGATCATTGACAAGAAATCGATACTCATAATACAAACCTCAAGTACCTTGCTATGAAATTACTGGGTTACTTTTGTAACTCCATAAAAACCTTACAAAATCATATTTGTTACAAAATGATTAAATAAACTCTTCTTGGTCTCCTGGATTATCTGCAAATATTGTTTGGTTATTTTTGTGGTTGAGTTGCTGTCTCAATAGCCTTTACCACACATCTCCTTGTTTCAAATTCAATGACTATATACATGCATGACATGTATGTATAATGCAAAGAATTTATTATGCCATTGCCCCATATCTCATTATACTTTTAATTATCATATGATTTAGCAAAACAAACACTATCTACATCATAATTTTACCTGTTTGTTCCATTCCCTTTCTAAACTCTTATAATATTTGTATTCGACTTGTGCCTTGGACAAAATCTTTGAGTCGAAATAATCGTGATTCATCCAAATCAAACTGGAGATGACAGAATACCTAAAATCTTCCATTTCTTCTTCATACCCATGCCCATACATATCATCTAAATCATCAGTCTCCATCATGGATTCCTAAATATAAAAAAAAAAAAAATGCATCTTACTGCATGTGAGGCCACAAAAAATTAACTTGTAATACCCAGTGACTTTTAATATTTTTAACATAAAATAGAGAGGTTATCAGCTGTTTTTTTCATGCTACGCTTTACAGCATGAACTAAATATTTACTGTTTTATTGTCCTTTTTAAATGTTTTCCTTTTATGAATAGATGAAAGTATATATAATTTTGAGAAAGAAAAAAAAGGCGTCTGGCATATTAAATTATAATCCTGGTACCTATATCATAGGTTTAATAACAACGGTATAGGTTACTGTAATTATGCTGTTGTCTACTATAGCAATAAAAAAGAAATAGGTCAGGGACTCTGATTCTCATTTCACAAAAAATCTTACTATTAAAAGTTATATGGAAATGTGTATGACTTACTCTAATAAAAATTTTTATTAAAAGAGACACATGATTCACTTAGTTTCTTTGGTCTCAAAATAGTTTAATGCATCTAACTTGAAATTATTGAATTGATTTTGACACCAATTTTTTGGGTCATAACCATCAACATGATCAAATTATATGAAAAAGATTTATTTTATCTTTAATTTCCAATTTGGACTTCTCATAAAAACAAAATTTGCAATTAAAAATGATAAAATATGCCAAATTTGTGAATGTATCTTTTCATCTGAAAACAAAACTTTTAGAGTTTAATATTCATGCAATTTCTGAATCTTTTTTTTTCTAAATGAACAATGTTCAAATTGACTAACCTCAAAATTTTGATGCATTTTCCATTCATTGTCACTACATGTTTATAAGAACAAGCTTTATGGCATGACACTAAAGCGGGAACTAGATAATTATTTTTTTAAATGCAATAATAAACTAAATTAGGAAAGAGGTTTGAGGAGCTCCTCTAATGTAACATGTTTAAGAGGGTATAGGAATGCCCGATGGATACTATCAGGCCTCAAACAGATATTTTCAACTACAGTAACATTTAGCGTCAAATTGGTTCTTTAGCCATGATTCATCAAACTATCCTGATTGTGATTCTTCAGATCGAGTTCTTCTAATTTTTCGATGGCATGTACATTGTAACTTATTATACGAGATCAAATAACATGAATACGACACTTGGGAATTACTTGGAATCTTTTGAGGTGCCTCATTACAAGCTTCTTCAAATCAGGACAATAAAAGAATCTGAGTAGGGAGATTTTTTCTGGGTAGGTAGCGTTTGGGCAAACAAACCTATTCTTTTTTATGGCCTCATCATTTGTTATATATAATGAATTGAAATACATTGTGATATATGTCAGATCAAAGGCTTGAAAAAGATGTAGAGAAGCTGTTATAAAACACCCTTAGGTTATTGCAGGAATATATTTTCTGTTATAACATAGGTGTACTATGCATGATTGGTAAACTATATGAATTGTTATATCTTTGCAAAGTTTAGTATACACGGGGGGAGGGTAGGCGGGGTTCTGATCCAGAAATCCCTGGCTTAAAAACATGAAATCCTGAGATCCCGAATTTAAATAGATTTAAATCCAGACATCCCAAAATTCGAAAAAAGAATTCCTGGATCCTGAAAGGGTCAATCGCGAAATCCGAGCTTAAAAAGACCCTATCTCGGAGTCCTGATAAAGGTCCTATCCCCCTCATCATGCTCATATAATACATTTTTTTTTTAACAATTTCGCTTTATTTCAAATACACTTTTATTATTTCATAGTATTTTTAAAGGATAAGTTTTTTCTAATAACTATTCAATAAGTTAACTACCCAGATAGAATTTCACGGCAAAGGAAACCAGGTGCTCCACAGGGTGCAGCTTTATACGACCCCAGTGGTCGAACCATGAACAGTTGGGGCAAATTTGGTCACAATATTCAAGCTTGATACTGTCTGAATTTTGATTGTGATCAAATTTTTGACATAATATAGGTTTTTGCCACAAAATAAATGTGGTTCAAGATCTAACACATCTATTGCACAATAATGTGCAATTGAATATTTCTTATTGAAACTTTTCAAAATTTGAAATTTGAAAAATGTTGAAAAACAAAAATCCCTTAAAAAAATGGTAAACTGAGATCCCCCCCCCCCCCCCCCCCCCCATACACTTAAACACAAGTTATTGTCATGATTGTTTGGAAACTAGAAACATGCTTCTTTTTGGCCCTTTTTTGGCCCTTAATTCCTACATATTTTGGGCAATTAACCCAAAACTTAATCCCAGCCTCCCCTTTGTTATATGGTACATTGTGGTACAATTTCAGAGAGATCCGTGCAATTACACACAAGGTATTGTCTGGAAACTAGAAAAATGCTTGTTTTGGCCCCTTTTTGGCCCATAATTCCTAAACTTTGGCCCCATAACCCCTTAAATGAATCCAAACCTTCTACTTGTGATTTTAAACATTACAGTATACTTTCAGAGCAATTGAAATACTGGTAAACAAGTTATTATCCTGAAACTAGAAAAATGCTTGTTTTGGCCCCTTTTGGGCCCCTAATTCCTAAACGGTTCGGACCATCATCCCCAAAAAAAATCCCAAACTTCCTTTTGTGGTATTGAACCTTCTTTTTCATTAGGATCTATTCACTTAAACTAAAGTTATTATCCGGAAACCAAAGTGTCTTCAGACGACGCTGACGACGCAGACGACGACATCATACCATTATACGAACCCAAAAATTTTTTGGGGTCGTATAAAAATATCCCAGGGTAATATTTTCCTCCGGATTAAAAAAAAACCACAACAGCTACTGTGACATTTTTCCCTCCGGATCAAATTTCACCCAGATATAATTTTGCTTTACATATTCGCTGGTTTTCCGCCTTTTGAACATGTTGAAAAGTTTGTTTTTCTTGTTAATTTGACGTCTTAATTTATCAAATATCCACCGTAATCGGTGTTTGTTTCGTAGGATCTTTGATGGAATATTTTTTTTCTACAGAGCTCAGAAGAGTTTGGAATTAAATAGTTCCCATAGCTTTTTGGTGTTAAGAGAATCATAGTTGTCAATGATTGTTTTGTAGGTGGTAAATATGTCAAGTTTAATTTCGTCCCAGTTGACTTTATTGTACTTGTATACTTTTTGCGGGGTTTCTCTTATTCTCTTAAGCCAGATGTCTGCTTCGGCATAGACAATATCATGGTCGCTTAACATATTGGTGGTAGTGTGGTTACTTTGTTGATGTATGTTGGGTTGTTAATCATTATTAGATCTAGTATACGGTCATTTCTTGTTGGTGTATTGACAATTTGATGTAGGTTTGTGTCATTCATCATATCTAAGAGATTTTGGTGAAGTTGTATGTCAGGTTTGCCTGGTATTGTGCTTGATGTTGACCAATCAATATGTCCCAAGTTAAAAATACCCCCACAATGATGGTTGCATTTGATTAATTATGAAGACTATCAAATAATAAGTAATGATATATACAGGCATTGGTTTAAGAATTGGATAAACATTATTGTTCACCAGTCACCAGTATGACTTTAATGAACCTAAATACGGAATTTTATTTGTTGCAGAAAATATTTGAATATAGAGCATTAGTCATAGCCAGAAATTAGTAGTGCTTTTCTAATTAATATTCATAATATGTAGATGAGAATTGTACCACGTGATTATAGTTTGAACTGGACTGGCTTGATATCATTAAAATCCTTAAACCACGGATATTATAAGTTGTCCGTCACAGAGTCCTTGTTTATAATCACTCTGATATTTCCGTAAAGTTGTCAGGCGGTCAAAATCAAAACAATAAACGCGAATTACGTGATTTTTTCTTGTTTTCGTGAGTTTATTCTTCTTGAAATATTGGCATTTTAACTTTACGTGGGAACCTAGAGTTCAACGACTTCACATACAAGGTTTGGACTTGCTCATTCATTGGACATTCAAGTTTCAAGTTTCACCCCGGCAACCTGTTTATCTAATGACCTTGGTAGCCAATTTTTTAACACGAAGATTGCAAATTTGACGTTTCAGCCATTTTAGCCTGCATTTTATACTGCAATTTTAAAAGCCTCTCGCTTCAGTTTTTGGAATAGCTCAGGAACCTTGATTTTTGCAACGACAGTCATTATGTTTCGTTTAAATGGTGTATATTGTTGTGTAGATTAATTTTCTGCCCCGGCAACCTGTCTATCACTGAGGGAGCTACCATTTGATCTTTATGGGGGGGGGGGGGGGGGGGGGGGGGGGCTAGGATGAAATTTGAAAAAAATAGGTAGGACAGGAGTTTTGAGTAAAAAAAAAGGCAGGATGAGACACTTGCAAAAAAAAAAAGTCAGGACGACAATTTAGGTAAAAAAAAGTCAGGGTAAACTATAAAAAAAAAAGGCAGGACCGAACAGAGTGAAAAATAAAAAGGCAGGACAGAGATTACAGCTAATAAAAATGCAGGACAAAATTTTTCATCCTAGCCCCCCATAAAAATCAAATGGTAGCTCCCTTAAAATAAAGTTAAAACAGACATTTGTTTCAAAATTCATTATCATTTCAATATAATTTCCGTGACCCGTATCCGATTTCTTCAGTATAATATTCAAATAAGCAAAGTGGCGTTGATTTCTGGATATGTTTAATTAAACAGTCGAATCTCAGACATAAAAAATTCGATTTTTGTTTTTGACTTGCAGAAGCTAAAAAATGTAATTATTATAAAAATGTCTTTGTTCATTGTTGAAGGCCGTACGGTGACCTATAGTTGTTAATGTCTGTGTCATTTTGATCTTTTGTGGATAGTTGTCTCATTGGCAATCATACCACATCTTCTTTTTTTATATTTCATTTTCAGACTTCTTTAAGTCAGAAAATGACAGACTTGTTTAGGTCTATTTATGTTTATGAAAAGACTTAATTTTAATTGGTAGCCAAACTGCACCACCTATGACATCCTAATATAAAAAAAGAAGATGTGGTATGATTGCCAATGAGACAACTCTCCACAAGAGACCAAAATGACACAGACATTAACAACTATAGGTCACTGTACAGCTTTCAACTATGAGCAAAGCCCATATCGCATAGTCAGCTATAAGAGGCCCTGATAAGACAATTAATGTAAAAAAAATTCAAACGAGAAAACTAACAGCCTTATTTATATAAAAAAAATGAACGAAAAACAAATATATATGTAACACATAAGCAAAGGACAACCACTGAATTACAGGCTCCTGACTTGGGACAGGCACATACATAAATAATGTGGCGGGGTTAAACATGTAAGAGGGATCCCAACCCTCCCCCTAACCTGGGACAGTAGTATAACAGTACAACATAAGAACGAACTATAAAATCAGTTGAAAAAGGCTTAACTCATCAGATGGACAAAATACAAGTGGACGTGGGCGGGTACTTATACATCCCAACACAAAACGACACAATGAACAGATCTGAGAGTACTTGCAGTTATCTGACAGCTAGTTCAATTTAGCCACTAACAATTAATAAAAAAAATCATGCATCTAAGACATTTGTAAAACTAAACTATCAATCTGTCTGAGAGTTCATCTAAGACTAAACTATCAACCTGTCTGAGAGTTCACAAGGACCTGAGCTATCTTCTATATTTAATTATCTAATGGAACATTTTTACTTAACATAGATTATATTCCTCATTTTGTGTGATGACATATGGTCGAATTGTAAAGTTAACAAGTGAAACTGCGAGCTACTGCTCACTGATGATAACCCCGCCGCAAGTGGATAATTTTAATAGTGTAAAAATATGCAAGTGTTTGGTAAACAGGAAGTTGTTGAGTGATGAATCTGAAAACGCATTACACGGTATAGCTGATACTAGTTCTATTTAAGAACTATTAAAGACTAGAATGCTCTTATCCGCTAATACCCTCATGGCAGAGTCTTGATTCATTCAAAATTGAGTTGTAGGATTAATCAGTTGTTTTTACTTGCTTGCTTTGTTTGTTTGTTATTTTTCTTAAATAATTAGAAATAAAAGCAGCCACCTAATAGCAGAAGCAGATCTGATGCTAAAGCATAGGGAATAGTTAAATTAGCAACCATGGTTTGGGGAATAGTTAAATTAGCAACCATGGTTTGGGGAATCCAATAGTCAAAGTAGTTAATCTACCTTTCCTTGCAAAACTTCCAATGTCGTCTGTGATTCTTTTAATGCATAGTAGTCCCAGCCTGCTTTTAAAGCACTTGAATCCTTGTTTAACTGATTAAGTATTGCTCTTGATAGAATATTATCATCAGCGGTCTTTTTAAACATCTCCATGTTAAATGATTTGCCATCGGGAGATTTTGGCAACCGTGTGAACTGTAATTAAAAACAAATGGATTTTTCTTAACATGCACTTTTCATGCTTGTAATAATTATAATAAATTCATTTGAAACACAAATAAATGTGCATTGATATGCTATTGCCCTTACTGTCATTTAAACATTTCAATAAAAATGAGTTGCAAGCAATAAAATAATTTTAAAGAATATTCATGATATTTGGGGTAACCTTTTCTGAAAGAGATACTGTTGGCTTATTTCCTGCCTTTTGACCATCATGACACTTTTAAAAATGTACTACATGTATAACTAAATTCCTATACCATGTATACTGAAAATTAATTACAAAAGAGTGAACTAATGAAAAACAAGTATTTTGTTTACTTATCAATATTTATTAATATAATTATAACTGAAACAATTATCCGCTAGAGACAAAGAATTATTAGAAATTTAGAAAATTCTTAATTTTTTGTTGAACTTTTTGATTATTTAAAGTATATATGAAAGAAAATAATGGTACCACTACCTTCTCTTTTACTATGCCTTTCAGATCTCTCTCGGCATTTAACAACATTATGTATTGTCTCTGAGCTTCATCAAGTTCAGTTTCACTTGCAAAGTTTGCAAGGTTACTGACAAATTGATATAAATTATCTCGGACATGTTCCTTCAATGATTCTGGTATAGTGGGTATGACCTAAAATTTTAAAGTACTGCAAAATGATATTGTTCATGAAAATGTAAATACATATTTATACCTCTAAAGGAAGAGATTAATTTCATTGAGCTGCAACTTCTCTTTATCCATACAAAGTCAAAAATATATGTGATATGACACATAAAAATAAATGTAGTGTTTTGTACTTCCTAAATTTGTCTTTGAAACAACTTTTTTCCACAGAAAAAGCCAATTTAGGAGAAGATATCCAAATTCAGAGACCACTAGTATTTATCCATGTCATATATATATGCTTTTGCGCATGCTCATTCAATGTTTTGCCCACAAAATTTTAAAACTTCAACACTTGCCCAATTGCATGAATTGTACCACAATATCATGGGCATATTTTATATAATAATAAGATGATGTGGCATATAATTGCAAATGAGACAACTGACCACCAAAGAAACAAGAGGCTCTCAAGAGCCTGAATCGCTCACCTTCAATTTTTTGTTTAAATCATTCATCAATGATTATTTTTGCTTTTCAGTGTGTGCTAAAATATGCCATTCAAACATTCTTTGTATCTGTCATATTTTCTTCACAGGCAAAAATAATGCATTTTACCCCTAGCAACATTGGCTATTTTTCTTGGAAGTAAAAGGAAATGAAAGAACATTTTAAATTAATAATAATTAGAGTTATCTCTCTTTGCATATTTTAAGTCAGTGTGTAGAAACCAAAAAAATAACTAAATCTATATAAATTAAGTTAATTATCTCCCTTCTAATATTTCAGACCAAGAATATCTTCCTTTATGCACATTCTCTGGTCATGTACTGGATCTGTGTAAAGTTTAATTAATATTGGTACAGTCATTTAGGAGGAGTTGTGCTTATCTCCCTTGAAAAAAATATTACCAGAAATATCTTCCTTCATGCACATCTACAGGTTGTGCACCAAAACTGTGTAAAGTTTCATCAATATTGATTAATCTGTTTAGGAGCAGTTGCGCTTACAGACTTGTTGCCATTTATAGCTATATTTAACTAAGTAAAATCAATTATCTCCCTTAAAATAATTCCGACCAGAAATATTTCCCTTCATGCACATCCTCAGGTTGTGTACTACAACTGTGTGAAGTTTCATTAATATTGGTCCATCCATTAAGGAGGAGTTGCGTTTACGAGACATATAGACAGACAGACGGACGGACAGGGTGATTCCTATATACTTCCCCAAAACTTTGTTTTTTGGGGGGTATAAAAAACACAAATTAATACAAGTTACCCTAAGGATTGTTAAGTTTTAAGTTAAAGTGAAATTGGTTCAGTAGTTTAAGAGAAAAAGATTTTTTTAAGTTAGCAAACAATGAAAAATTGTGTAAAATTATCATTAAAGGGCAATAACTCCTTAAGGTGTCAACTGGCATTTTTAGTCATTAAACTTATTTGTAGATCTTACTTTGATAAACATTTTTGTTGTTTACAGTTTATCTCTATCTATAATAATATTCAAGATAATAACCAAAAACTGCAAAATTTGATTAAAATTACCAATTAAGGTAGATTAATGGTATACCGCCATCTTGGATTGAACAATCACAGTAAAAAATCGGTCTAGTTATTTGCCGAAATCTGCAAATTTGAAAACAGATTTGCAGTTTAATGGTTAGACTGTTTAATAATATAAAGAAAAATTGGCAATTTATTGTATAATTATTTTCTTTTTACTTGTAGCTAGAAAACAAGTTCGGTGACACCATTTTTTCTTTTTATTTTCTTAAAACATATTACAAAACCTATCTTTTCACAATTTATTTCAAAATTCTATCTCATAGATTTTTTTTAATGCACACAAATGTGTTTTTCCGTGAACAATCTAACCAAATTTAGGCAATTTTCAACGACTCATAGCTTGAAAAATAGCACGGTGACCCCTCCTTTTTATTATATTTTTGAAAAGAGCATATTAAAATCTTCATTCTGGCTAAGTATAAGAAAATTCTGTCTAAAAAAATATTTACTTATGATCTACCTTAAGTGGCAACAACCCCACAATGAGTATCGATTTGTCTGAAAATTTCAGGGCTGATAGATCTTGACCTAATAAACACTTAAACTCCTCAACATATTTGCTCTAAATGCTTTAGTTTTTGAAATACAAGCCAAAAACTGCATTTTAACCTATGTTCTATTTTGAGCCATGGCGGCCATGTTTTTTACAAAACACAAACTTTATACAAGATACCCTTAGAATCATTTAACATAAGTTTACCTGCAATTGGTTCAGTACTTTCAGAGAAGAAGATTTTTGAAAGTTAACAAATATGATGAACAAATTGTGTAAAATTGTCTTTAAAGGCCAATAACTCCTTAAGAGGTCAATTTACAATTTTGGTCATTATATCTTATTTGTAGATCTTACTTTGCTGAACATTTTTGCTGATTACAGTTTATCTTTATCTATAATAATATTCAAGAAAATAACCGAAAACTGCAAAATTTCCTTAAAATTACCAAAAGTGGCAGCAACCCAACAATGGGTTGTTTGATTCATCTGAAAATTTCAGGGCTGATGGATCTTGACCTAATGAACATTTTTACTCCGTCAGATTTGCTCTAAATGCTTTCGTTTTTGAGATATAAGCCAAAAACTGCATTTGACCCCTATGTTCTATTTTTAGCAATGGCGACCATGTTTGTTGATAGATCAAAACTTCGAATACAATTTATAAACTAGATACCCTAAGGAACATTCAGTTAAAGTTTGGAAGTATTTGGCCTAGTAGTTTCAGAGGAGAAGATTCTTAAAATAGTTTACGACGACAGACGACGACAGACGACGGACGACGACGGACGCCAAGTGATGGCATTAGCTCACTTGGCCCTTCGGGCCAGGTGAGCTAAAATGATAGAGAATATGTTGGCAACTACTGTTGATTCATTTTATTATATTTTCGTGGGTATCAATTTTCGTCAGTCACGGATATAACTCTAGTCTATAGGGTTATTACAGAAAAATAACATAAATTTGTTATTGTGGACCAAAAAATCAAAGAATAGTGATAACACATGTATGTTACATGTTTCAAAGGGACAATATACATCATTAGTTTAGTTAAAATGTATACCATGTGTATTCAAGTTCTATCGATTTTACTATTGTCTAATACCTAACTATAGAAAGATATAACACTTCACAGTTTGCAAATTTTGCATAGTACATCCATACTATTACAGAACATTTGAATTGGTGGTTCACCTGTACCCACGAAACCCAGGATAATTGGTATCCAACAAATATTAATGAATTTACAGTATAAGTCACTGTACAACCTTTGACAATAAGCAAAACCAATACTAAATAGAAAGTATGAAAGCCCCCAAATGGCAAATGTAAAGCAATGCATTCACACAAAAAAACATAAAAGAAAGATTTATATACAAACAAAAAAGAAAAACAAATATGATTAATTGATATCCAGCTACAATGTAAATGTTTTGCCCTTGGTTTGAAATCATTATCATGATTATTACAAAATGTAGCTCCCCTTGTAGGATCATGGCTTAAGGAATTAATTGATACCTTAACAGTTCACAAATCAGTTTTTCCCTGGTGGTCCTTGAAGAAAATCTGCTAGTGATAAATAAACTCAAATCTTAGAAAACAATTTCAAATGCAGAGAAAGAAATATGAGAGCCATTTGCCCTTTAAACTGCAGAAATATAGATAAATTATGCAAGCCTTTAAAAACTATGTTAATCTAATTAATAAATGAAAAAGATGATATGATCTACACATTTTAGTGCAAAAATATCTCTTGTGATGTTAGTGTGATGTCAATGAACATGTCAAAATTAAAATAAAATGGGCATTTTGCACATTGGTTTAGACAAATCTAGATATGAGCCAAAACCTTCTCAAGAAATGTTAACCCTATAATTATCTTAGTTCAAGACATCTCATTCCAAAATACCTTTTCTCATGTTTGTAGTAAATGAAAGACGGCTGAATACTAAATTTTTTTTTTAATTCAGAACAGTTTAGAGCTTAACATATAACTCATTGAGATATATTGAGTTCAAAAAGTCGGCAAACAGACACTTAGATTTACCCATGGCTATTGGTTTTTTTTTGTTGAGAAACAGCAAACAACCTCTGCCCCAATACCCTCAATAGAGTTATTAAACACCTTCTTTCTATTGTTAAATTCTTGTTTTACATTGTTATTATATTGGCATCATGCATAAGAATCTTAAAAGCACCAACCCTTTTATTTTCAACACTGTTTGAATTTTCATTTTATTCTGTACTCATAATTCTTGTGTTGCATACCAATGGATATTTGCTTCATTTTAAGAAAGCAAAAGTAACTTGGTGTAGTAGTCCAGTGGATATCAGAATAATTGATCACTTTATGGTAAAAGCATGAAACTTGGAAAAATGAAAGATTAAAGGGTATAGACAAAATTCAGATATGGAGCCACAAAAAAAAAATCCAATATGGCCGCCAAATTCAAGATGGCCGAAATAAGTATAACATCATTCACTTGATGAAGTCTTCCAATTCTAATGAGTTCCAAAGATGTCAGAAACTTAAGGAAATACAATTCAGATATGTTATTTATTATGTTGTTAAACCTTATGGTACAGAAATCATCAAAATGGCGCGTCAAAATGTCTAAGTTTTACCGTATTCGAATGTATACACAATCATTGTGTGATAGCAGAAAGTTACCAAAGCAGTGAAACTGATCATTTGATATCGACAAAGGCTTACAATGTATCACTTTTACCTGGGTACAAAGATAATATTTTCAAAATGGCGGCAATATTCAAAATGGCGCCGTTTAACATGTAACAATTTGACGTTTGTTTTTGAATATGGTATAAAATGATTAAAAAATAATGGATCCAAATGCAGGGAAATCAAAATAAAGCTCAGTCTCAATCGGTTTCTCTTTCACAGTCCGGTGAGCATTTGCATAATGCTGTGCATTTTAGTGCTGCTTTCAAGCATTTACATGCTCCTCGACATCCTTTCTTACAGCCACAATGGATGAGCTCTTGGCATGACATTGAAGCTTCAGCAAGCACAGACCAGAATGGTACCCAAGTACCATCAAGTTTTTGCCAACCAAATAAATCTGGTGATGGCATACCTGGATTTGCAACTAAACAATTTCCCCAAATAACACTACCTTGGTAAACTGCACGTTTCGTATGTTGGAGGAATATTGTCAATTGTTGTTGTCTTTTGTGTGAATAACTGTTTTCTTAACTCATTCACCGTTTGAGCTGTACTAGACCGATCATACAAAAGAACAACATACCGTTCTTTTACTTTCAACACTTTTAAAATTTCCACTTCATTTGGATTCTCAATAATCTGCAGAAATGCATCTGACAACTCCTCATATACGGACCATGTGTCCCAAGCTGATTTCTTACCTTTCCCAGAAAAAGCTGAGACTGTGTCACAACCGGTAAAAGCATGGAACAGTGGAAAGACTTTCGATTTCAATGGTCCTAGAGCAAGGCACAATCCATGAACTGAAATATATCGGAAGTTCTTTCCAGTGCCAAAACCTATCCACAGCTGTTCAATTTGCAGTCTGTTGAAACAAGAGACAGACAAGACAACAACATCTGTGTCAACTGTTCTGATCAGTATTCTGTTGTGGCCTTTCAGGGAAGCATCTAAGGCATGCAACAACATCCTAGTATGAGCTTCCTCGTGTGAACATGGGCTTAACAATTCATAGCTGTGTTCTGCAGTATTTCCAAGGGCGTTGATCTTGTCAGTTACTACGATCTCATTGTCGATACCAGGACTGGTTATTTTATCAGCGAGAAAATGAAACAACTCAATTTTATTTTCATCTAGGCGCAAGAATTCCTGCCAATTTCCTGGTACATTTGTTTCATCTTGAACTCGTCTTCGAATACCTTTCCCACGTTTTCCTCGAGTAGATGCCTTTAAGCTATTGTCAATGTATGTGTCAAATACAATGTCAATTCTTTGTACATCTTTTCCAATATTCTGAATATACGGTATAAACACTTTTAAAGCGTATTCATTAAATGATTTGATATTGACAGGCTTAAGCATATTAACAACTGCAGATCCATCAAGAATAACAGACGACACTACAGGTTTAACATCTGTTGGAGGGGTTAACCTCTCCAGACATTTTGAAAGAAGGTCAGCTTTTGTTCCTAGACGTATAGTACCATTTTGACTAAGCGATGGAGGGAAAGCATGATTCTCATGTCTGAAGAAATCGTCAAGGTTTCCATCTCTTGATTGACAAGCAATATACAATCTTGAAAATAAAGAACAATTACTTTTCAAAGCCATTAGCTTGTGATCTGTCGTAGACGTTTTCTTTGCAGGAGGTGGTGTTTGAAAAAGTGGTAACTTATTCCTCTTGATGGTATCAAAGACAGACGTTGTTCGATCAACAAGGCGTTCTTTCGTATACTTTTTAAACTGTTCTTGTCCCAATGATTCTATTGTGTTAACAGTTTTAACAACTGATATGTTAACAATGTTCTTCGAATCTAATACAAGCAAATCCTTACTTGTCTCTAAAAACGGATTTCCAAGATCATCAATTACATCATACAAAGACACAATGTCATTTCGGAAAGATTCTTGAAAGGATAATGTTTGTTCATGATGAAGTTTATTAGAGGCGTTAGTGTTCACAAAGCATTCAGTGACATTTTCAAATTCATTTACCAACCTAGCCATTTCAGGCCCTGCAACCATCCATCTACGAAGCGCCCCTGGATTTTCCGTCAACCCAACAGCACCACCATCTGCTTTAACACAAGCATTATTTTGTTCGTGGGCTTGATCAATAGCCATACAGGAAAATTTCTTCTCGGTCTTGTTGACAACAAAGTTGCCTTCAAGGAATGCTCTGTGGGTTTCTGGGTTCGTTTTTGGTAACCATATCACGCAGATGAATTGGTAGCCATCGTGAATAGTTGGTGTGATCCAAGGCAAAAAACCAAGGAATGATCTTTGAGAGAGCTTCAATATATAATGAAAAGTTAGCCTCACGTATAGACCTTATAAATATTAATACTGTCAATTCAAATCAGAGAGTTGTATACCAAAATTTATAATGAGGAGATTCTTTAGATCGTTCCAAACACCAGTCTTCAAATTCTAAGGTAACCTCATCATCCCTCAAAACATCTTTGTATTGACAGTAAGCATTTGACAATAGACGGTAAAGTGTGCATGCTGTAACTTGGTGTGCTGTAGGTGTTTTGTAACATGAGATGCCTTTAGGAATGAATCAGCTGTACCTGGTGATGTAACCTGTGCATTTACTAACACACTAGTCCATCCACTATCTTCAAGCCAACTTCCAAGTGCTTTGAACGCAGCCATTTCTATGTGTAGGCCACCGAACATCATAACAAAGTGATCCTCACCATATATCTGAGGCCAGTTCCACTGTATTAGTTTTGCTACAGTGAAAAGGGGTTGGTCAAAAGCAACAACTGGAGTTTGGCCTGGATTTAGCTTTCTAACAGCGCTACAAATAATGTTCAATGAATGTCGTATCATTGTAACAGATTTTGCTTGCTCATGAAACAGAGGTAAAAGGGCAGACACTGCTGGTAATTTATTCCCATCTGGCAGGACTGCAGCATGATAGGCGGACCATGAAATATTTGTACCCACTGTAGCCCTAACACTTGAATTTTCTGCAACATGTTTCAGCCTTTGAATACCCCTTTTAATGCAGCTGGGAATGAGAACATATCAATTGAAAGTTCTCCTTCAACTAATGGAATATCTGGTTCGTTGAATCTTAGTACAGCTGGTGAAAGATTTGAATAACTCTCTGGTAAAAGAGAAACTCTCTTTGACTGACATTTCAACATAGTTTCAGATTGGTCCAATGCTTGAACAACGCCTTGAGCATCCTCTGAAATATGTTGGAATAAAGATATACCTGTACCATGGAATGAATCTTTTGACGATATACTGCTTGGATTGTGATCAATGTTGTCTACAGCAGATGAAGTGAATACATTTTGCAATAGATTGGTAGGGCAAACAATACCTTCTTGAACATAACGACGACAAGCATCATTGGCCATTGAAGTAGAAATTTCTAACACTCGATCGTAGGAGACAGACAGTCCAAGTTTGAAGAAAGTATCTACTAGATCACGTTTTCTAGTCTTACAGTGGATCATGACTCCCAAATAAGCACAAACTGGAGGTTTATGATCTTTCATGTGACGGTTGGATTGTTTCTTTGTACAACTATACATCAGAAGCTGTGCTATTGTTAATGTCGACTGAGAATAGGAACGGTCCTGAATGTTGGGTCCAAACTGAATCATACTGATTAAAGAAAGCAATGACTGGGGTACAGAAGCTTCCTGACATCCCTTTGGGAAGATTCCTTTGAATTCTGAATTTGATGCGAAAATATATTTACGAACAAACGTAGCTGCTTTTGATATGTTGACAAACTCATTATCAAAGTCTTCTAAGCAGACTCTCTTCAATGCAGGACCAATGTCATCTTTGAAAGCAAGAATGTTTTCACGGCCTTGTTTGTAAGCATCTAAGTCTGGGAAATTAGATACAATTCTGTCTTTTAGTCGTGAACTATTAACTCTAGATGAAACATCTGCACCTAGACATGTTATTCTTTCCGTATACAGTTTACATAGATCTGACAATTTGTAAACACTTATGGTCTCATCGCATGACCTTGTTTCCTTTATATAAGAGACTAGTTCTGAAAATCCAATGCCATGGATTTGCCTTTCTTTCTTAGATTCGACATTATCCTTTTTCATTTCAATTCGAGATGCACGATTATATAGGGAAACTAAACATTTAGAGTGGTACTTTGCCTCCTGTGCAATTAGATCACCAGCACTTAACTTTGCAAGCAACAATGTGTCATTTAATTTTACTGCACATTCTCTCACACGTGTATCTTGTCCAAATGTTGAGGACTCGTGAAGGGCTTCTTGGCCATTTTCATTACAGAAAAAGCACACAGACGGGTTACTGGTGGACTGAACGGAAAAGCTATGTCTAGTTTTATTTTTGAGATGTGGTGGCTTCATCTATACTCTCACATGATGTTCGTTTTTCTTCTCTATTTAACTTTGTCCTGTTCAGTTTTAAGTTGCAAGATTTATGCCAACATGCCTTGTGGTCAATGAAAGACTGTGCTATTCCAGATCCCTCATCTAAGTTTTCAATGCACACATTAATGCCTTCAGGCATTAATCGCAATGCATGAAACTTCTTAATATTGTCACCTAAAGATTGATAACCAGCCCCAACATTGAGACGTTTAGAACCAAATGGGCATATCAGTTTTTCATCTATAATTTCTTGGCATAGGACGCAATTTGCCCAATCAATATTATTTGATTTAGTTGGTTTGTCATATTCTACACTTGATACCCTGAATGTCTTTTCACTAGTAGCCATGTTGTAAGAACTATGATCGTAAATTTGTTTATATATTCCTTGTGGATAACTTCTGTATGCCAGACGCGTGTTTCGTCTACAAATGACATATCAGTGACGCTTGAATCACAAAAGTCAAAAAGACAAACAAAATGTATGTAATTCAAGATGATAACCTGAAATCTTGAAATTTTCGCAAAACACAACTATTTGTTGATTGTTAATGGCTTTCTAGATATACACGATATAATGTTTGAAAATAAGACTTTTGGCGGCCATTTTGAATTTGTCGGCCATTATCGAATTGTTTTCCATATTCAGAAAAGATAAATTAGCATCATATGCAATATACAAAGTTTTGTGCTTTTATTTTCAAATGTTCAATTAAACCAATTTTTTTTTATTCTGCCTAATGACTGTTGGCCGCCATTTTGAATTTGTCGGCCATTTTGAGATTATTTTTGATTGTTCAATATTCGTTAAGATTAATAAGCATCATTACTAGCAATATGCAAAATGGTGTGCTTTTATTTTCAATTGATAAATTATACTTTATTTTTGGACTCTGTCTCATGACTGTGGGCGGCCATTTTGAATTGGCGGCCATTATAGAATTATTTTTTTATTTTTCCATATTCAGAAAATATTAATTACCATCATAACCAGCAATATGCGAAGTTTTGTGCTTTTATTTTCTAATGATAAATAATACTATATTTTTGGACTCAGCTTCATCACTGTTGGCAGCCATTTTGAAATTGGTGGCCATTGTGGATTTTTTTTGTATGGCTCCATATCCAAAAATGTTTATAAGCATCATAACTAACACTGTGCAAAATTTCATGCTTTTACCATTAAGTGATCAATTGTCCCAAAATATTGGACTTAGCTGCTGGACTATAGTTAGTCCAACTGAAGAGAGCATTTTTCTATGTGTTTGCCTTTTACTAAAAAATAGGTTTTTAAAGTGGCAACATCATCATCATGATCATGTACATGTAGAACAGTGTTTGCCAATCAGAGATATTAATTTTAAGAATTTGAAAAATTATGTACGATTCCTTGTACATGTATATCATGTATATTCATGCTATAAGCTTATTATTACTCTTGCATATATGAAGGAAACGTCACAAGATGGTTTGATATGAAATAAAAAATAAAAAATAAATCCTCCCACCCGCCCCATTTTTTTTTTTAAATTTGGATGAAAATCTACTAATTAAAGTCATATGAAACCTCAAATTAAAAAAAATATGCATATGTTTTTTAAAACTTAACATACCTGCCAACTTTCACGCTTTAGGCGTGCACTACACGATTTTGACCCTCTGTCCCGATTACACGATCGTGATTGTGAAAATAGCCAAAAAACACGATTTTAGTAAAATTTAAAGTATAAATGGATAGTTTTCATTATACAACTTATGTACAAATACTTTTTTCTGAAGAATTTTTTTTAATTTGTCCACATTTAGAAGAAGTTTACTTATTTTTTAATTGCTTACTGCCAGGAAGCAATTCGCCGACATTTTTTCCGTATGCATAGTGACCTAAGCGTGACCCTCCTCGTAAAAATCCGGTGATAGCAATACGCATGAATCCTTCATTAAAATAAACAATTACCAGATAGTATATGTTAAACACGTGCTAAATACCCATGCTTTATGTTGATTATTTACTATAAGGTGACAATCGGTAAACTTCGACTTCAAAACACGGCATTTAATGAGTAGCCATATTTGTTAAATAGAAAAAAAATTGACGATTATACGATATATTTGCGTAAAAAATGATAAAATCGTGCACAGAGGACTAAGTTTATGATATATATATACATGCATTGGTTCAACAATCGGATGAACATTATTTTTCACCAGTCACTCGTTTCTTATGACTTTGAATTTAGTTGGCCTATATATATATGTATATCATGTATATAAATCATCTTTTTTGTTTTAACTCTGACAGTCCTTTTTTTTTTTATCAAACTACAGTTATATTGTAGCAGTTTCTTTAATTATATTTTAAAATCTCAATTTCGGCTTTTGTTTCATACTGCTTACGAAAATTGGTGTTTTCCTACTTTCGATTTCGTTAATTTACTTCCTTGAAAAATCTATTAATTTTTTAGATGAAACTTTCATTTTGGGTAGTTTTCCAAAGAAAATTAGCCCATCTTACTTTTTGAGTTGCCATTTTTCCGTCTTCAATTTTTAGTGACCGCTTCTTTTATAACACTGACAATATTCAACTAATTTGTTGGTCCAAGTCTATACAAAGTTCATATTGAAGATTGTCATACAGAGTTATTTCCCATAAAGAATCAACAAACAATATTCTGGCAGTATTATCTCCCTTTGTCCGATTTCTAGTGTTGCACTGAAGGTTAAAAGGAAGTAATTATTTACATAGGCGACAATGGTAGCCTTATTTGGTTCTGCCTTTTCACTATCAAAGATCCATTTAAAAAAATTTCGAATTCTGAATTATCAACACCTTTGGGTGTAATTGCAATGGTCAAACACACATGGTGCCGCAGCTTTTTTGATAGAAAAATGGCATTTGTTAAGGGTACTCAACGGTTCCGGAATTTTCGAAATAGTATGAATGAAGAACACCCCTTGCTTAATTTGGCACAGAAAATCTTGCTAGTCTTAGAGAGTTTTCTCTAAATTTCTCGCTATTTCTACACCAATGGCCAATACTCATTTCTCACTATTTCAATTTTAATTTCTAATTACCAAGGCAGCAGAAAATAAATTTACTTCTACCTATTATCTTGGATGTAAAATCTAGGTGGCGCCAGCGATCTATATTTACTTCCTTTTAACCTGAAGGACAGAGGGGGAGGGGAATTAAAGCAGCTTTTATTCAAGGCGCGAATTCCAGATTTATTTTCTCTTGGGGACTTGTTTAAATCCTGAAACCAAATTTCAGAAATCCTTGTATAGTAATTCCTGAGAAAAATGTGACGAAAATTTTCAACTTGGCTATCATATGTAAAATCATACAAGTGTTCGGTAAACAGGAAGTTGTCGAGTGATGAATCTGAAAACGCATCACACGGTATTGCAGACTTATATAAACCCTGAAACCAAATGTCAGAAATCCTTTTGTATTGTAATTCCTGAGAAAAATGTGACAAAAGTTTTCAACTTGGTTATCATGTGTAAAATAATACAAGTGTTCGGTAAACAGGAAGTTGTCGAGTGATGAATCTGAAAATGCATCACACAGTATAGCTGACCTATATCAAGTGTGTAACCAAATATCAGAAATCCTGGTAGTGCAGTTCCTGAGAAAAATGTGACGAAAAATTTTCAACTGGCTATCAGGTGTAAAAATGATACAAGTGTTCGATAAACAGGAAGTTGTCGAGTGATGAATCTGAAAACGCATCACACAGTATAGCTGACTTATATCAAGCCTGAAACCAAATTTCAGGAATCCTGGTAGTGTAGTTCCTAAGAAAAATGTGACGAAAAATATTCATGATACAGACGGACTGACTGACAGACTGACGGACTAACGGACTGATGGACTGACGGACTGACGGAAGGACAGACAGAGGTAAAACAGTATACCCCCTTTTTTTCAAAGCGGGGGTATAATTAACATTATCTCCGTTTTTTTATGCTCTCATGCATATTTTTCCTTAGAAGACAAAGCATCGGTCCTACTAAAAATTAAGCGCCTGGGAGCGCCCGGGAAAAGAAAAAGCGCCCAGGGAAAAGAAAAAGCGCTCGGAGAAGAAAATTAGCGCCCGGGTGAAGAAAATAATAATATTTTATAACAATGTTTTTTTTCCTTAAAAAATAACTAATCATTGCTAATGTTTAGTCCTTAATATAAATGGGGATATGTACGATGCTACATCTAAAGTGTTGTTGCACTTTTACATTTTAGATTTCAAAATTGTATATAAGTAAGTAAATAAATATAAAAAAAGTATATAGAAGAATCATGAAAGACATTGTCCTCGATCAAAATGTATATTTTGTTATTTAAAAATAATCGGTGTCTGAGGTCTGATATTTTTGCAACTGCTGAGATAGATTTATTATATCATTTTATAAAACTAAAACTCCTTCAACAAGTTCAATGGCTATGCTTATCAGGGTTTTAATGCTTACTAGACTTAAATTTAAACCAAACACCTGTTTTTTACCCCCTTGTTTTAACTACGGTACATGTATAGTACTGCTTTTTTCATGATCTAATTTATTATGTGTACCTCTTTTAATTTTAATTAAATTAATATATATCTGTGAAATTTGGGTTGTCTTATACATTTTTCATTTTGATATCGTTTTTGAAAAACATGTCTTTTGATGTCTTACATTTTATAAATCTTCCGCATATAAACTGTGATCCATTATTATCAATCTTTTGAAAAGTATTCATATATTATTGTTAAAATTTGAAATATTCATACTTGTTTTTGTGCTTTATCATTTTTATTACAAATGTCTATTATCTGAATTTGAAAATTACTTGTCTAAAATAAAAATAAAAGTTAATGTTCATAACTTAACAAATTTGTCTCATGCCAATAAAATATCTATATATTTTCCCCGGGCGCTTTTTCTGTTTCCCGGGCGCTATATTTTCTTCTCCGGGCGCTTTTTCTTTTTCCCTGGGAGCTTCACCCGGGCACTCACGGGTGCATTTTAGTAGGACCCATATGCTTGGGTCTTGAAGTTTACAAATTTTGGTAACTTATTGACTTGTAGGAGTCAATATTTGCACATTTTTAATTCAGGTCAAATATTTCTTGCTTAACACTAATTGACTTATTGAAGTCATAATGTGTCTTAAATTAAAGGGAGATAAATCTTGAAACCTTCAAATTTAGACCTCAATGAGTCAAAAGCAGATTAAGACTTATTTATGTCTGAGGTACAGAGCGATTTGATAATTAATAGATTTTATTGAAAACTTAAGAATTTTAAAAAAAACACGGTTGAATTGCACATTAAAATCAAAGTGAATTCTGAAAAAAGGTTCGGACACAGAAATTCAATATTCAATAAGGATTTCTACTTTCGTTTTCAGTTTGATTTCCTTATTAATTTCTGCAATTTGTAAAAGTAAAAGAACAAATTCACTTATGCATGCTTACCGCGTAGGACGTAGCTCAAAATAATGTTGTCTATTAAAATATATTGATGTCAATGACTTAATATATAAAATATTATATGTAAAACGGTGGTCGGTAAAAGTGGTAACCCGAACCCGGACCCGAACATAAAGGAAAAAAGGGAGAGATATTGTTCTTAGGAAAAGAATATAATTAAAAGCAAAAAAGGGAGAGATATTGTTCGTAGGAAAAAAATATAAAGCAAAGAAGGAAAGAAATTGTTATTATGAAAAGAATATAAGGCAAATATGTTTTAAGACGAATACAATATTTTTGAAACATGTCCTTAATTTTAATTAAGTAATAAAATCCAATTATAGAGAATTGACAACCATTTATACGTACAATGACTATGAGACAAATCAAATTGGGATGCTCAGATGCTGCATATAATTTGACATGCTAGTAATATAAATCTTAATGACCAATTTTACTCACAAAGTTCTTTTCTATTTTGATAACATCTTATTATGTATGACACATGTTAATCCATTGTAATAAATGTAGAATGAAGTCCTAGAAGAATTCTTTATTTTTTTCTTATATAGAACCAGAACAGTTGAACTGTTCAATGTGCCTATTTAGACAATTTGTAATTTTATATGTCAAATGTAATAGAAATGACATTGAAGTTCGCAGAAAATTTGTAAAGGCTTCACTAGGACTTACTAGGACTTACGATGAAGAACAGCAATGAAAGTAATGTTCCTTTGATAAATAAACGAATAACTATGACTATAAAATTGAATAACTATAACTATACCAATTTAAGCTGACCAGGAAGAAGGACTTAAGATTTGAACCTCCACTGAAAACAGTTTTGTGATCAAAATTATACTTGAAGATGGCAAAAGTGCCACAAACTCTCATAGAAATGCTAAACAGAAGTGCTGAAAACATGCCCCTAATTGTCCTAATATAAGATACATTATACATCTTGCACAGCAAACGACTTTTATTATGTACAGTTATTTATAAAAATATAGTGTGAAACAACCAATTCCCGTTAATACAGAAAAATGGTGGTATTTTATAACTTCCAGAGGTGTCACTATACAGATCCTTGATATGTTTAACCAAAGTATCGTAAGCTTTAATTTTTTCATAAAGTGATGAAATAAAACTGAAAAAAAACATTACCATGATAAAAAGTTTTCGGCAAAGTTGTAAAAACAATTTTAAGTATAATATAATTATTTGAATAAAGTATTCATTCTATTGGTTTGTTTTTCTCTCAATGGAGCTACCTGTATTTATTTAAAATCAGTTTCAATTTTATAGCACTTCAAACCGTTCTTTTGTTATGTTCATTTAAAAAAAAAACATTAAATTTCTGGTCGGGTGATCTATTCCCACGTGCTATTCGTTAAAAATAAACTTAAATGAAGTGTGCAGTTCATTTATAAAAGTTGGATTTAAGGTTGTGTTTCACAAAAAAGATTTGTATTTCAAATATATGGTGAGTAAATATTTGCTTATACATGTTATAATATGTACCTGTTGATACTGCATGTCCTTGTTACAAGTATTCTAAATAAACAAAATTTACATACCGCTAGAAAATACATAATACATGAATCTTAAACATGTTTAATCTCTTCTGAGTTTATAAGAGCGTATTTAAATATTGCTACGCTTTTTGTCAAACAAATCACGCCCATTATACGAATAGTTAAGAATATCTGTAAAATGAATTATACATAAAAAAAAGTATAGCAACAATTCAGAGCTCAAAGAAAAATTCAAAAAAGGGAAGTCCATAAAAACCGACAAAAATAATCACTTTCAATTCGCAATTTCAGAATCTATTGCATTCTGGATAATATTTTCAAAAATGTACACCGAAACGTCATGATTGGTTGAAAACGTACAAAACAATGGAAATTCAACCAATGTCGTGACGTTATTTTCCTTTTGAGGTCAAACAATAAAATTACTCATCGTCCTTTAGATTCTGAAAAGGCTAATTACGGAACAAGCAAAATCATACTGCCATATAAAATATAGTGTATCAATTTTACACCACACACATTAAAGAAAACAAAATGAGCGCAAGAACAAAATGTTTTATTCCTGTTCACGGCCGACACTCGGCTAACCGAGAGATTGGTCGGTTAATCTATATTGAGTATGTGGCTATATCGGCGGTGGGTCTGTTAATCGGGTTGGCTAAAGTCTGTTAATCAGGTGTTATCGAGGAAATCATTGGAAATTCTGCATGTTTCATTGTATAACTTTTTAAATATATGTTTATCATAAAAATTATTCATGTCTAACAAAACAATTCAATGTACTGAATCCAGTGGTGTAATTATTATTTTTCTAGCTTCGATGTACGATCTATAAAATGAAAAGGCGTGTTACTCATCAATAAATTTATACACATTTTACACACACAAAATGTACACAAAAAGACACGTTGGTTGAATTTACTTGCATGCGATATTTTGAACATCGAACAAAGACAGGCATTATGTTTGTCAACCAAATTGATATCATTGTGTGAAAAATCTACACAAAAATCTGTATTTTGGTGACATAAATCAATCTTTATTTAAAACCTGGTCTGTTAATGGGTCGGATGTATAAAACCCGGTCTGTTAATTGGTCTGTTAAGAGTTATGAATGGCAATAAAAGTATAATTTTATTGCTGTATGGGGTGTTATCGGATCAAATGGGTAGGCTCAAGACGAGTGGCTAAAATATACGGAAACAACACATGAGCAATGAAACATAATATATACGGAAACACTGACATGAACAATTAATTTAGGCCATGAATATTGAAAACTGATATAAAAAAGTGTAATATTAAAGTATTATTATACATCATGTTAAAATGCCATATTTTGATTGCCTAATACGAAGGTGTTAATTTACTCTATCACATGACTGAGTGGGTGACATTTTTTTGGAATGTCACCCTCTCGGCTAGACCAATCAAAAATCGGCAGTTTAAACGACAATGAATTGAATCTACATCAAGTTATTTTATAGACAATGCTTAAAGTTCTAATTTACTATACAACGAAGCGTGGAACGACTCAAACCTATTTCTTTTACAATTGTTGGAAAAACGTATTTCACTTGTTAATATTTTTACTTTAAAACCTATAAATCATTGTGTGTTATGCTTATTGTTGATATTAAACGCATTCGTTCACCATCGATGGGGTTTCAACTGGTGATGTACATTTCATCATGTTCATTGTGATGTATATTTCTCAGCCAGATATGAGGCCTTTTGAAAGGGATATTTACCCAAAATTTAAATAAAATAAATAACAATAACAAAATAACAACAATTGAAAATATTTTTTTTCTTGATAGCAGAGCTTTTTTCCCGTTTCGGGCCTAATCCTTGTATCGTTTATATGTCAAGTCAATGCACTACTATTGTCTATTTACTTCACTTCTGATGATTTTTCAAATACCCGTTACGCTGTCAAGTACGTGACTACATAGAAAATACTTTATAATAAAACTCATCTATTAAAGAAAATGATGATAGGACATTCATTATAATAAATCAAATATCACATAGCTGAGAGGGTGATCGAGCAGATCGGTATCCCTCGAAAAAACATTGTCAACCTTGGCTTCGCCGCGGTTGACAATTGTTTTCTCGGGACCCAATCTGCTCTATCACCCTCTCAGCTATGTGTTATTTATATCTTATCACATATTTGTTACGGATACGGATAAATTTTTAAGATTTACCTGTTATGTTTCATTAAATTGTTATAATTGAACTTTTTTTCCCTCTTTTCTGCAACACTTAAATATGTGATAAATAGCTTAAAGATTATAACATGTTTTTCCATATTTGCCCTGGTATCATCCCTCGACCCATATCGGCCCTCGGCTAAAGCCTCGGGGCCGATATGGGAGTCTCGGGATGATACCAGGGCTAATATAGAAAAGGGCATGTTATAATCTATACATATTGATTTCATCCAAGAATGGTCGCATATATCATGTGGATTCTGTTTAGGTTGTCATGAATGACACTAATTTGTATCTAAATTGGTATTAACCAGTATATAAATCAGAGATAAACGTCGTAATGTAACTAAACATCAGTAAGTAAAATATATTGGGATGCTAGAATATATAAAGAATAAAGAAATAATAATGAGTAAGATAAAATAAAATGTAGAGAAAAGTAACAGACAATTTAAAAAATATAGAAATAAACAACACCCCCAATCCGGACCCTCATTGTATAGACGAGAATCTGGATGGAAACACAGAATATATAGAATAATAGATAAGGACAGTAGGAAGAGATGCATTAATAAAAAAAATTGAAAAAAATAATAACTGTTTGAGAATAAAGACATGAAACACCCCTGGGTGTTGAAACAGTAACGGATTGCTATGTACTCATATTGGTAATAAATGCTAAAAGTTTACATGCGGACAACTGCAGTTCTCCTCTGCACTTATGTAGAAAGGAACTAAACGGAATAAAATGAATTAAAACTTAAGATAACCAAATGTAGCTGCATTCGCTCCTTTCTATTTACTTCTTTAGACTGATTTGTAAACAACAGACGATTCAGTAATAAAAGAAAAGAACCAATCGGATGATGTTGACGATTTAGAGTTTAACGTCCAGTGACAAATATCATGTGCATATGAGAACGACAACACGTTATATGTACCCCGTGTTGTATTAGAAAGACACTTTCGGACGGATGTGAGAACGTGCTACTTTGAACAGACACAAAAATTAAGGCTGAAGAAAACGTTAATAATAGATTCATGCATATTCCAGCAGGCAATCCATATCCATATATTGAAGTGACACACCCCTTAATAAAATGCAAATGAAGTCAAAATAAAAATGTTCTTACTAGAAGGATACTGTTGCAGCGTATTGTCATTTTTTTCCCCTCAAGAGCATCTCATTCTTAACTTTTTCAAAGGGAAAATATAAAGGTAGCACAACTATTGTCGTGGCTAAATAACTCTTAACTGACACAATTTCAATTGTCCAACCCATTAACAGACTTTATTCCCATAATGTTCACTAAAACGTGGTATTACTCGCGTTATATTACAATTATGAAATATTTACTAATTTCAATTTGTATTTTAGAACCAAAGTACGATTTTGTGTCCTTTAAATGATATCTAAAATTGTTTTTTTCGCCTTTCATTACAAAAATTGCTATGCGTATAAGCTTAAATACTACATACTTGCGCGACGCCTTTTAGTTTTACTGAAAACTGCGCAGACTATGAAATGTTTTTACAGTTGGAAAATGTTCTATGATATATATCATTTTGTCAGACACTTTTCTTTTTTTGATTTGATTCTTATAATGTACCTTAAATCTGTATATTAAATAGATTTTAATATTAAAATTGTGCGTTTTACTCTTAACAGACGTATAACCAACCCGATTAACAGACCAACCGCCGATATAGCCGCATACTCAATATAGATTAACCGACCTATCTCTCGGTTAGCCGAGTGTCGGCCGTGCTGTTCTTCATCTCAAGTCACAGTCAGACTGTTTAATACAAAACGCTTATATGTGTTTTAAATTTTAATTTCTAAAGATGGGGTTTTCTTTTCTCGTCTCATTAAAGAAGGATATGATGTTCATTTTCATTCCTTGATTCCTAAAAGTTTAATATCTTTTATTAGCTTTCCTTGTCACGGTAATATGTAATTCTACTACTGTTTATGTAGGATATAATTACATTTAATTTCAAACCTCTGCAGTGACGTTTACGTCTATTGAGAACACTTTTATTTGCACGTCTTATATGTTGTTCTTAACGGTATGTCGATTAAGATAAAAACCTAAATTTTAATCATGTACGGTGACGTTAATATCTATCTATGTGAAGATCGTAGTTTAAATTATATCTGTATAAAAACGCAGCATAGTTGTTCTACGATTTCGGTATGACTATTATTCTTTCCTAAATAATGATGTAGAAAAAGATTACAATCTTTTTCGATATTGATTGAAAAAAATAACATTATCCGGAAACACATGGAAACTGATAACTAGTTAGAAATCATCCCAAACTCGGATGAACTATGAAATTCCGAAAATAACACCAAATGATATAAATACTTTAATATAATTAGAATAGCATTTATTTATCTATTGATGTTATATTTATTATGTTTTGTAAACGACTTACAATATGCAGTTTATCTACTAGGATAATCCCTGAACTTCTGGTACTAATAAAACACGGACCAGCACTGAGATAGTTGAATGTGTCAGTGGAGTAATTGTGAACAGCGAGCAATACTGTTGCTGAATTAAAAAAAATTGAAGAAAATCTATCTATGTCAAGTCCTCTACACGTTTATATGTTTTTTTCTACTACTGTATGTAGATTATATTATACTTTTAATATTATACTTGTGCAATGACGTACACATCTATGTATAGCACTTCCTTTACACTTTTAACAACTACTGTTAATCGAAGATGAAATTATTTTTAGTGACGTTCGAATTTATATATAGCACGTCCTTTACACCATGAACATGTTTTAAATGTTTCAGAAGTATACTATTTCGTCCAGCAGTGCTCCAGAGTTGTATAATTGTATTGACTATTGTAAACATACGTAACTGACCGTAAATAGATGTTGATGTGCTGTAGAAATGAGCAAAAACAAGAAAATACGAATATTGAAAAGCGAATAAAGAAGGACAACAAGTACTTACAGAAAGAGGTCAGAGTCCTATTGTTGGGTAATTTAAACCATTAAACAGTTAACTGATGTACATGTCTAACATGCTATGAAATAAAAATCATAATTGATTGTTTTTTAAAAAACAGTAGTTGTCTCGGACTCTAAGACCTTTAAAAAATCAAATTAATACTGCTATGAATGAGATATACAATTCTATTTTTTGAGGGACAAATCAAAGTGGCAAAAGTACTGCATAACGGGGTTTGAGACACTGCTGCAAAGAAGGGAGACAATACCAGTTATCAGATTCTCAGCGGTAGTAAGTTATTCAGTTCTGTGGGAGATAATGGCTTGCAGATCAAAAACATAATATGATAGTTTATTACAATGTGTTGAACATATGTGTTGGTTTTTTTCATAATTTATACGGTGGAATATCTTTTTGTTGAAGTTAACTTGGTTGAACGGAGATACGAAAGACACCAAAGATATATTCAAAATCAAAGACAAACTGACAACGTCGTAACAAACATAATAAATGATAAAAATACAAACATTATTATACAGAAATAGACATTGATCGACACAATACTATACATTATTAAAACAAAATCATCAAACACACCGGGCATCAATCTTAGAAGAAGAAAGACCGAAGTCTTTTTATTCAATGAATAAAAATTTCATAATCAGTAAAATGACAGAAAACTAATTAATGAATGCAAGTGCATGGCAACATAACAGTGCTGAGAACTAAGCTGGTGATGCCCTTGGTGACGAAACGTACACCAGCATTGAAACCAACCTAGTAGTTTTGATATCTTCGATAAATACCAAGATTATGTTTTGTTCCCACCAGTCACTCGTTTAGTTTGCCTCCGACACATCACTGATGATTACCAATTATCGAATCAACAAAGTTTAAAAGCACCAAATTAGTGGGAGATATTGTGGACATAATTGTGCAAATCGTGATACAAGCATGAAATTTGGTATAAAGGTTGACTAAATGATACTTATAAAAAGTCCGCTGCTGGCCAGAAAAAAAAATCAATTTTTCAAGATTTTAAAAAAATTCCATCAAGTTAACAAGTGATAACACTCTTTGTTAAGTTGAAATGCCAAGTTTGGTTTGACAGACAGGTTGCTCATCTTATAATTATCTGACAGTTACCTATACAACAACCCGTACAAGGAAGGCCAGAACGGTAGCATTTACACTTACCAACACAGCTGGATTTTTGCCTCTGCATTTCAAAAGTTCCTGACACGAGGATGCAACGGCAGTCATAGAAGTCCATTTCGGTTTCCAACTGTCATTGATTCTTGCTTTCATCAAACCCCAGTGTTCATGACTTGGTTCATGTACCTGTCGAATACATGAATCAGGCTGAGCCCGAACAACTGCTCCTTGATTAGTTCTCTTTTGATGTGCTCTGGAAAAGAACCTCTTGTAGTCGGAATTGCATCACAATGCCGCTGCTTCCTGGCAAACAATTCACATCGTGCCTCGCTTCATACTTAAGCCAACAAAAACGTCCTTTACATCTGAAAAACCATCCATTGTTAGCCAAGCTGACCTCTTCCCTTCCCTACGACAATTCGACAAAGTGTCACAATCACTGAATGCATGGACGAAAGGAAGAGCAGCTACACAAGGACTTACTGCATTTGATATGTCACGTACAGGAAGCCATCAAAAGTCTGTATTCCTTCCATAACCTATCCACAAAGTGTTCTACCTAGTTTTGCGATTGCAGTTATTCTTGATACTATTACATCTGCCTCAGTACTACCTGAAATTACATTTTACAACACTTTTCATCATCATGCCGAACATGGACAAACATTCGTGTATCTGCTTCTTCATGATTACAAGGGAAAGATAGGAAGTATCCTTATTTAAATTGCAAAGAATATTTCCACCACGAGTAACATACACATTTTTATTAGTCTCTTAAGAAGCAATTTTGTCAGCAAGAAACTTGAAAAATTTCGTTTCGTTGTCATCTGAGAAATCTACTCCAAACCCTTGGAATTTTACCAGAATCAACACGTGACCATCTGACACAAAAACCTTGCCTTTGTCTTGTCACAGCCTTTAAATTATTAATTTAGTAAACATCAAATACAATGTTTACTCTTGAATACTTATCAATGCAAGATTTAATGTAAGGCAGTATGACATCATTTGAATAATCATCAAATATGTTTGCCCAACTTTGTGACCTAGAATTAACCATTGCTGCCCAACCAACCATAAATACGTCCGAATTTGGATCAGAAAATCGCAGAATGTTTCAAGTAAACCCATTTGCAGCAATTTAATACCACTATTTTAAGAAAATCAGGAGATATAGACGGAGGAGAA
The DNA here is from genome assembly GCA_037788925.1 of Mytilus galloprovincialis. NCBI lineage: Eukaryota > Metazoa > Mollusca > Bivalvia > Mytilida > Mytilidae > Mytilus > Mytilus galloprovincialis. The sequence goes on along the minus strand of CM075336.1, from coordinate 84,141,212 downwards.
TTTTGGTTTTTATGGATAAAGAAATATTCCAAGTAAAACTGTCTACTGTGACAAGAAATGCAAAGTCTAGAAAAGATATTGCAATCACTTTTAATGTTCTCTAGCTTTATCTTTGACAAAGACGTTGTCAGTTTCATTTTGCGGTCAAAATAAGAAGTTGTTATTTTTAATTTGGTTATAAAAAGCAGGTCCTCCTTCATTTTCATTTGCTTCAAAAGATCTTCGTATTGTTTGGACCAAAATTTTTCGTATTTATTTACATGTCTTACATGTTCAACAATTTCCTAAATGGAGTATTTTTTTTACAAATCTTACGACTCTTCTAGAAATGAATTTGCAAACTAGTTCATCACTTTACAAAGTCTTTAAAGCTGTTTAAACAGATCGTTTTGTGTTTTCGCAGAGTTCATTAGGTCGTTCATCTGTTATCAAATGACCCAAACCACAAGATATTTCAAATTCCTCTTCTAGTATACTGACCCCTGGTCCAGCTACCATCCATTTGTCTAAACTGGATCTTCGGTTAATCCTATGGCACCAACATCGCCCTTCACAATAGCATTATTCTGTTTTTGTGCCTGATCAATTGTTTTATTAGAAAAAAATTTGCTGGTCTTACGTACAGTGAAATTATCATCTTCAAATTCCATTGCCACCTGTGGGTGATGTTCGCGAAGTGAATTCATATCTTGGTGATGGTCGGTAACGATCGAGCATAATTTACACGATCAAGACCTAAAACAATACGCTATCATGCTTTATATGGACTGTTTGTAAAGTACGAACTCTCACTCATATAATGAGCATAATACCAAAATCAGAAGAAGTTCTTAATTTATAATTGAACGCCAGGAATGAAACTGTGGTCGAGATGACTCTATGCACCAGTCTTTTAAATCATTGAACGTCACAGAGTCATGACATAACTATACATTTTTAGTTTAGCTTTCATAATCCGAAATTAGCAGTTCAAGCAAAATACATGCAGTTGTCTGATGCACCTGTCTAGTCCTAGGTACATTTGAACATACATACAAAGAATCTGCCGTTCTTGTGTTGCAATGTTGGTTTCAGTAAGACAACATTTCCATCCCCTATCACGCAATATATCACAAAGAGTTTTATAACATGTCATTTCAATGTGCAATCCACCAAAGATGACAATACACTTATCTTTTCCGTAAAAATCAGTCCATTCCCATTTAATTTGCTTAGGCATTTCCAAAAGTGGCTGATCTGCAGTTACAAATGATGTTTCTTCGGGATTCGCCACATTTTCGCCTTATCCATCGAATACCTGATAATTACCTGGTTGTGCTTACAAATCTCTCTTCATGTCTATGAATAGTTTGCACATGCGCAAAAGTGTTAAACAAATGTGTATCATAACCTTGAAAAATGTTATTAAACCAATTCATAATATTATTAGAAATCCAAAAACACCAAATATATGGTAATTAGTTTAAATGTTTTTGAAAGAATTGTATAACATTTTCGCGCATGCGCAAATACTGGATATGTCAAATATTCATTTTTGATAAATATGTGATGTAAGGAAGGTAGCCGCCAAACCTGATAATTGTTTTTTACAAAAAAAGAATTTCAAAAAAAGTTTTCCAGAAAAATCAGTTTCTTTTAAACTGAAGAAAACAGCCATTTTAGAAAATGGCCGTGTCCATCTTGAAAAAAATATTTGTTTTAATGGCCAGCAGTTGATTCTTAAAGAGTATATAATAATGATGTTTTGTGGTAATTTTCATGCTTGTATCATCATTTGCACAATTCCCTCGATTTTGCTGCTAATATCTTCCACTAAATAGAGCCGCAAAGTTTGAAAATATAACTCAAATACGACTAAAGCAATCTATATCGTGGGGTCTCAATGGTTTCATTCTTACTTTTTATTTCCTCTCGTATTGTCTGGAATAGGTTTTCCATAACGAATCAAGAACAACTCGTATTTCATGATTGTCATTTATGTAACAACCGGTAATAGTATGACACTATTATGAAACCACAATGCTGTTAACCTCTGGTTTGACGGATTAAGTTTTGTAATCAAATCCTTTTAGAACAATAGGATCAAAAATCAATCAATCAGTTTTCTTTTTTTTTTCTATGCTAGCCTAACGCACAATACTCTGGTTGAAATGTGTAACATGTCTTCATTTTCAACGTCTTTTCTTTTGCAATTTATCAACTTTTCACTGACCTTTAAAGAATAATAATGATAATAATAATAATAATAATATTTTTAATAATAATAATAATAATAATAATAATAATAATAATAATAATAATAATTAAAAACCAATTGTTCAGAGAACAATTGAAGGTCTTTCCATCAAAACAATGTATTTTGATATGAAAAGTTGTGAAACTAAGTTTAAAATGTCATTTCAATCGTCAAATGATAGCTCCTAGTAAGCTGATTCCAAAAATATATTGTTTCCATACATTTTTTTTAAATAAGGGAGATAATTTGTTACTTCCGGTTTGAAAAATGTTACTTCCGATTATATTTGAATATTTACTTGACACTGATTCCAAAAATATCTGGTTCTATATACTTTTATATTAAAAAGTACAAAAAAATACCTATTTCCGGTTTACAAAAGGTCACTTCCGGTTGTTTTTTACAAGGTTAAATGGTTTGTAATCTTTTTCTAAAAGTTGTATATCTTTATCATGTATACATATAGAATAAAAGCAAAGGTCAAAATCTAGAACGTCAAATTAAGCTATGACCTTGAGATCAGTTTCAAGGTCATAAACCAATGACCTCAAATCAAAAGACCATAGGTCTTTATTATATTTAGTTAATGAGTTATATCACCAAACGCGAATTTTTAAATACAAGAGGGGAGAAAACTCCCTTTTACATTCAACGTACGCTTGCAATCAAAATTTACATCTTACGACATGTCGCAACTAACAATTTAGTAAAAATAATTTGTTGATATCTTATACAGTCTTTGGATATAAGTGAAAATAAGCCAAATTCAAATATTAGAATATGACCTTGACCTTTGACCTTGACCTAATTTTCATTTTTTGGGACCAAGGACCTCAAATCAAAAGATCCTAGGTCTCTATCACTTATGATTTATAAGATAGAAATTCATATCACTTATATCAGATGCATAAGGGGAAATAACTCTCATATGGAGTGGTCATATCGCTTCGGTCAAAATAGGACAAATCATGCGAAGGATATAACGAGCAATTTTGTAAAATAAATTTGTCATAATCTTTTACGGTTGCGAAGGAGATGCGCTAACAAGGAAAACAGTGTTTGGGGAGATAACTCCTACAAAGAAAAGTATTCGTTTACGCAGGGTAAATTTCAAAAGTGCATAAACTGTTCGATATCATATACCAAATATCTAAGCGACATATTGCGAAACAAATGTTTATCGCAAGAACAAAATTAGGCGGAAGAAAAAAAAAAATAATCAGAAGAAAAACAATAGGTCTTTCCACAGAAAAGTGGAAAGACCTAATAATAATAATAATAATAATAGCAACAAAAACAATTACAACAACAACAACAAAAACAACAATTTGGCACGTCGTAACAGGATTACTTGCAGAGAGGAACCTATATTCGATTATATAAGTTGACTCGGTCACCGAGTCCAAGTTCAACGATGGATGTTAAAAACATCCCTTTAATCTAACTGAAAATATCAATCACTATATGTTATACTGCTGCATAGGGGTTCTAATTGTATGTCATATAATCAGCAGGTTGATTGCTATAATCAAAGATGTAATTATAAAGATAAAATAGTCAGGTAAAAATGTAATAATCACGAACAATAAAGTGAATATAGTGAATATAGTGAAAAACGGAACAGATATCCCCGAGGTTAAATTACGATCCCTAACAATATACAGATATCAGTTTGTGAAAAGAGTTAAAACAATTAATAATAAATATATCATTTGTGATCTGCCATCGATATACACCAACGACAACACTGCATTCAGATATAACACAATCATAGTAACTGCTTTAAATGATATCATGATAAACATATTTAAATATTATCACTGAGTTCGTAAGTTATATATACTAGTCAACAAAAGAAACGATACAAGACTTTTTTTTCAAATTAAAGATAAAGTTTTCCGTTCATTGGACCAATATTGAAGGTAGTAATACTTAATCATTATGGAAATATAAATTCGTTTTAAAAAAAATATTATTTTGCTTTCGTGACGTTTTTTCGTGATTTTTTTTTTTTTTTTTTTTACAAAATTTACATAAAACGACAATTTTAAAAACAGAAGTTCCAATTCCAACCTCTCATTTAAAAGTAAAGACAATGTTTGCCATCAATTTGTTTTTAAATATCACACAGTTTCTTTGTTTATTTGTTAAGCAAAGTTCGGCCCCACGAGAAATCGTTAAAATGTATTCATTATCAAAGGATTTACCATAGACAGTACGTGTAAAGTGATATTCAAAAAGCGGTAAAAACCTTAAAACTAATCCGAAAGGTTCCAAATTTACTGTGTGTTGTTTTCATATCTAAAGCATTGATTTGAGACGAAAATAAAAAAAAAAAAATTTTTGAGATTTCTTAAAACACTTTTTTCCCAAAAATTAAAAAAAAAAACAATATTTCAACCCATTAATTACAACATGAACATAATTTAATTAGCATATTGAATATTTTTAAACAAACTTGAAATTTTATTTAGTACTTAAAAAATTAACTGTCGATTTTTTATTCATTCAACTTTCCGCAAAACTAATTTGCACCCTATGCTCGTTTACACGGAATTTAGATACTTTCCGACAAGTTTAGATTTTCATTATCACATGTGCATACATTGCAAATGAAAGCTTTTTAAAATAGTATATCTCATTTTGTTTTATATTTAATACTTTTTGATAAATTTTAATTCAAAGTCGTGTATCGTTTTTTTTTTGTTGACTAGTATATATTCAAATTTTATACAATTATTAAAATACGAGGCATTAGGACAGAAATACGTAAATGGATCCATTATTTCGAAAATAAAAATAATTCACTGCTCTAAGTGATTATTATCAAATTGACATTGATAACAGAGAAAGCAAGTGTAACATTTCTATCCACTGAGAAGTATAATTTGTTGCATTTAATAATAACCCCTTTCACCAACGTTGACTGGTCTTTCTGAAGGTACCGTCCTGTTGTAAATTGTAGGATATTTGACTTGTAAAATTCATGTTTTGTGTTTTTTACTCGCTTTCAAAATTTAAAATGAATACCAACATTGTGGTATGTTATCTTTTCCTTTTTTGTCAAGTTGATATGCTGAATACAAATGTTTTATAATTTTTTATCGGCTTTTTTTTTAGCATCAGGATATTTGTGTATTTTTTAACTAAGTTAATTTCTCATTTTTTTTTTGCCAAAGTTGATCATTTTAGAATTATTTTGAATTATTTTCCCTATGCTATATTGACCACTTTTTATTAAGCAGAATGCTAGTATGAATATCAAATTCGATTCTTTGCATGTTTCAGAACCGTATGGATTTAGCTATAACCCTGTTTAAGACATATATCACTAATCAATGGTTAAGGACCTGTAGAATAATGCTGCTCAAAATAAAAAAGACATTTTAGAAGAACAAATCATGATATCCCATCTTGCGGATTACTTTACTGAATTTAAAGTTGAGTTTTCAATGATAGTATATAACTGTAAAGACTTCTCGTCAAAGTTTGTCGACAGTTAAAAAGTTTTATGTTGTTAACTAATACTGACTGTTTGTGTAATGTTGTAATAAGTGAAGTAATATTGATGCTAGACAAAAAAATAATATAAGTGCACCTAAACAAACCAACTATTGGTGCAAACCCAGAAAGCAACTGTCAGTGTATAGGTATAAAACATCTACTTGTGATTAATCATATCAATATAAATGTTGGTACAAAGCAAGACATGAATTATGAATTCATATCCATAAACAAACTATCAAAGCATAACCGTGAACCAATAATTAGTTCAATTATTCGCACTCATAAGGAAGGATGCACAGGCAGCAAGGGAGTTCATTTTACAGATGTTTTTAGAATTAAATACTGACCAGGATCGAATCATATAGCCAAAACCAATTAGTTGTGCTGAACCATAAATTAAATGTTGGCAGATAGCAATATATCAACTATGTGTTCATAGCCATACACAAACGTGTAATGCATAGCCATTAACCAATATTTAGTTCAAATATTCGCACTCATTAACATTTCGATGTTTGTTGGACCAAGGAAGGATGTACAGGCATCAATACAGTTCATGCTGCAGTCTTGCAGATGGTTTTAGAATTAAATACTGACCCGAATCCGCTCATCTATGAACATGTCACCTGTTTGTCTGGTAACTGAGTGACTATAGCTAATTTATTTGTCGAATCATTGCACTATTTCAATTATTGAATTAAGGCAATCCTTGAATTTGAATATTCGTAAGAATTTGTTCTCCCAAACTACAGTTAGCTTAAAATAATGTCCGATGCAGGGTATTTTGGATAATGAAGTATATGTTTTCCTATACACTGAATGAAAGAACCCAAATGTTTTCTATTTGGTCACTTATCTGCCCATGGATATTTATTGAATTGATATATGTTACTGTAAAACCTGGTGATAATTTGTTTTTCATTACAGACATATTCAATGTGAGATACATCCCTGAAATTGTTAAAGATATTATATAAGAGCGAAATTTGAATACCAGTACATACCATGGAAAGTCATAACTCGCGACTGTGTCGTTGATGTTGACTATAACAATGTAGATTATTGAGAGATGTCAAGAACACTTCCGTCAAATACATAAGCGAAAACGTTCTTGCACACCTCCATAGTCAATGTCCGTGCAAAATTAAAAGAGAAAATAGTTATTGAGGTGACAGTAGTTTGACTATGCTTAAATCTAAGAAATTTAATCCAAACAAACAAATAGAGAAATCACACTCAAACACAGGAGTCGAATGAGGTAACAATACACAGTTTAGTTTCACATTTTGGTCCCGGTGGATTTTTTAAATAGGAAAGTTATTGTGTAATTAAATCATTTTTAGACAGCTTAGTGCTAATTTAGCCTTCAAAGATGGTTTATAAGAGCACCAAAGATTATTTTTTACCTGTTTAATGTGCTATTTTCTGTTTGACAATCAGTCTTTTCATAACTAGACCGGCCATCGGTCCAGAAATTAATGTAATGTTTACAAACACTTTTTTTCTACACAAAGTTGTTGACGCAATTGTACAAAAAAATGAAATGATAGACATATGACTTTCATTGACACTGCTTAATGATATATGTACACAGTTTCATATTGCAAGCGATTGAAATTCTACTTTTAGCCAAATTTTGGGGAATTATGTGACATCTTTTCCCCACTTTTTGCTATATTTTATAACAAATAAATGCAGATTCTTGCCATGGATACACCCAAAAGAAATTATATTTAACCATTTTATATACTGGATATAAAATCTATGGAAGATTCTGATTACATACATATGTACATATATGACACGAACAGTAAGCTTAATATTGCAAGAGAGCAGTGAAAAGGGGATGGTAAAATATATAAGGGCACATTTCAATATTTTTTTCCTAACTGTTTATTGCTACCTGAACTTAAAGTGGAACCAAACTGACAGGGTAAACGTCCCCTTATATGTTTGCATCACCCACCATGTGAATCATCACAATGTCATAAAGCTGTCATCAGGAAAAGAACACAATCTATACTATTACATTTCAGACACCTTTACAGATATCTAAAGAATAAAAACCCAAATTCATTTGATTGTGCCATTTGATTAGGGACTTTCCGTTTTGACTTTTCTTAGGAGCTCAGTATTTTTGTAATTTTACTTTTTACTGATGTTGAAAGAATAAAGACACCAATTTATGATGGTGACTATAAATCTTGTATAGTTTAGATTTTCAGTCGTTATTCCTCAGACTCTGTTGACGCAACTCATGTTTGTGGAGCACACTCTCTGTTACCAAAAGTCATAAAGTGTGTGCAAACAAATCTATTGTTTTCAATCAGAAAGTTGAAATCATCACGTATGTCAAATATTCGGGTTTAAAGTCATTCATCTGTCTTAATGTCGAGAAAAAATATCAGAATTTGAAGCAGATCTTATAACTTTGATATAACCCTTACTATCAATTTCACTGTGCTATATGTGATTTAAGCTATATTGGAAATGTGGGCTATTGACTAAAATGACATCATTGGTATGTCTTAAAGTGAAATTAGGGAGCTCATTAATGCTGATTTATTTTTCTTTTTTTCTTTGGAAAGGTATTGCATGAATTTTGCTTTACATGATTACAACAAACATCAGGAAGTAGTGGTGCAAAATAGATACCAATTTCAATGCCGACTGTCGGCTGAAAAACCAATACTCAAAATTAAACGAATTTGTTCAACTTGTCGATTACAAATTTTATTATTGGAAGATATGATAATTTTTGTATATGTTGTGGGAATCAGTATGGTGTTTCAAAAGTAAAATGTTGAATGACAAAAAAACATTGCATTTATGTTTGTGCATCCAATTTTGTTGAAAACAAATTTTGCTGATACGGTGTAGTTGAGAATGGGTAGTAGTAATGTAAAATATCAATTAAATGACCAAGAAAAAACCCCATAAAACACGAATAGCTAAAATGTCATGCACTTATGCGTTATGGTGATACATGTAGTGTTAAAAATTCAAATGCTGTTTTTAATTACACAACAAAAACTTTGAATGTTGGTTCAATAAGACATGATTGCCTTGAATGTTTATCCATAATATTTTATTAACTGTGCATTTACATTCATATACCGCAGATCAAATTTATTCGTTCATAGTGTATTAATTTACGTTTTTTGATTGAGTTACGCATGCCAATTGATCTTTTATCGTATGTTTTTCTATGTTGTGATGTTATGCTATTGTTTCAGAAAAAGAGAGAAGGTTTGGTACCATTAAAACGTTTAATCCCGCTGCAAATGTTTGCACCTGTCCTAAGTCAGGAATCTGATGTACAGTAGTTGTCGTTTGTTTATGTAATTTATACGTGTTTCTCGTTTCTTGGTTTTTTTTTATATAGATTAGACGGTTGGTTTCCCGTTTGAATGGATTTACACTAGTAATTTGGGGCCCTTTATAGCTTGTGGTTCGGTGTGAGCCAAGGCTCCGTGTTGAAGGCCGTACATTGACCTATTATGGTTTACTTTTTTTAAATTGTTATTTGGATGGAGGGTTGTCTCATTGTCACTCACACCACATCTTCCTATATCTAGATAACTACAGTCTTTACACAAAAGTGAGATCCCACTCCAAAAAAGTCCCATCATTTCAACTAAAATCAATATTTTTCCATAAAGTTCGTTGGCAATCATTCCACGTCTTCTTTTTGAATTGTATGAATAGTAACGGTTTTTTTTTTTTGGGGGGGGGGGGGGGGGGAGTAATTTATGACGAAGACTCCTGTTATCAACCAAAGATGTATAGGTTACTTACGATAAATGGTAACAAAAAAACCCAACATTTTAATTGAAAATTATCAAAATTGAGGCATGCAACGTTTTATATATATGAGGAACATAATTTTCAAATTAGATACTTAGAAATTAAGACATATTTATGTACTTACACAACATCAAACATTACGGAGTTTTTCAATATCTAAATTTTCGTTAAAGAATATTGGTCTGCTACTATAATTCGTATGTGCTCTTTTTAACAGCACAAATAGTTCTAAAACAATATCTCGCATTGTAATATTTTCTATGGAAATACTGTGGAATAATTTATTTTCGTGGATTCAGTAAAACTTCTTTTTCGAAGTCTTGCAAAAGTCTGCATTCATCTTTATAGGAAATTTGTATTTTGTTATACCGGTAACCACGGAATACACGAAGATCTACACCCAACGATAGATTATGAGTCTACAGTGTAATGATTAAAAATATGACGACATAGTGATAGGGACAAATTATCTGAAAAACAATTGACTAAAAGTAAGGTCACATTATGGCCATTTTGTTTGTGAAACACAGACTAAAAGTAATGCTACATTAAAGAAATCGAAATCGAATCAATAAGAATTTAAAGCTTCTTTCTTCATGATTCAAAGGAATGATTATTCTCAATTCTTATTCTTACAATGTTTGTCTTTAGTGCCGTTTTGAGACAGTTCTTCAGGTGTATGCTCTTATAATGTACTATATTATGAAGTCTGTTTCCGAGCGAGAACTTATATATTCAGGTATTTCACATCCAATCTTTTACGGTAATAAACTTTACAAAGCACAAAAATGTCAGTATTTACGTCAAAAGTTAACAAAACATTTAAACAAACTTATTAAGGAGGAACCTAGTTACGATACTGTTGTCAGGTCATTAGAGATTGCATATTTTGACTTTTATATTGATTCACATATAGGGTCTTTGCATCGGAATTAAACATATTTATTTTAAAACCAGTTGTTGACATCACACAGGTTATGTTCTTCTCATATATTTTAAGATGGTATTATACTAACCCCTAACAGGAGGGATTGTGCTTGATATCGATATAAAGAAGACATCATCTTTCAATCAGTTTAACTGAGGCCTGGAGCTGGCATGTCAATAACTGCTAGTATACTTTTGTTATTCATGTATTATTGTAATTTTGTTTATTTTCTTTTGTTAACTATTCTGACATCGGACTCGGACTTCTCTTAACTGAGATTCTACGTATTGTTGTGCGTATTTTTTTCTACATTGGCTAGAGCTGTAGGGGGGTTGAGATCGCAAACAACATGCTTAACCCCGCCGCGTGTTTGCGCTTGTTCCAAATCAGAAGCCTCTTGTCTATTTTAATCTCGTATGATTTTTAAGTTTAGTTCTTGTGTATAATTCGGAGTTTAGTATGAAGTCAATTATTATTGAACCAGTATACATATTTGTTAAGGGGCAAGCCGACGGACACCGCCGTGTGTGGGTGTTTCTCGCTGCATTGAAGACCCATTTGCGGCTTTCAGTGGTTGTTTGCTCTATGGTCGGGTTGTTGTCTCTTTGACAGATTCCCAATTTCAGTTCTCAATTTTAAAAGATCTAGTTTTAAAAAATAATGACAAATCGAATCAATAAGAATATAAAGCTTCTTTCCCTATGTTTCAAAGGAATGATTGTAAGAAAATATCTAGTTTTGAAAAATACAAAAGGACCCGACATGCCCTTTTTCGTGCTCTAATGGCTTAGTGTTTCAGTGAAATGTGTAGTGTTTTGAAGTGTTATGTTGGTTTTGTTATTTTGTTAACTAGTTAGCACCGTGATTGTCTTTCGCGTCTTTTGTTTTAACAAAAAATACGAATCAGACTTAAACAATCCACAATATTCTTAAACAATAATTAACGGCGTAAATGGTGTTTTTTCAAAGTCCATTAAAACGTCAAGTTGATAAAGTTAGTTAAACAAATACTTTCTTTTTACTTAAATATACATATCTTCCCAGCTTGTGTGTAGAATGTTTAAAAACTACTAGTGAATCGTGCGTGTTTAAATGAATCAAACAGTATCTTTAAATCAACGACCATACAAAAACACTCGCTAATTGTTGACACTTTATTGACCTTCGTTTCTGCAAAGCAGTTCCTTTTCCCGACAAAGGAAATAACATGTTTGAGAACATAAATCACTAATGTTTTTGTTTTACAATTTTGAAATGAGCGTCACTAATGAGTCTTCATCAGACGAAACGCGCGTCTGGCGTATCAAATTATAAGCCTGGTAACTATGTATGCGTGTTACGAATAACAAAAGAGAGGACACAAATTGAGATGTATTTGGTTTATGTTTGCAATATCAATTACTCAATAACAGAATGTCCAAAACATAATATACCAAACAGAGTATAACAAAATCAGAACACTTAACCCATTTCTCTGACGTCAGTCTATTGTTCTAACAGTGGATTATTTTTCAAGAATCCACTGACCATCATGTTAACTTAAGATAACTTATATCAGAACTTTTAACTTACGATATTTTATCCTCTCAAAAACGAGTGACTATATATAATGAAAGGTTCGAACTCGCGCGTATTTTTGACAGTAAAGTCTGTAGTCCATGCATGATACCACTAGACCACGAGTGCTGATATAAATTATTATTTAAATATCACTCTTATAGCGTATATCTGCCAATGCATGTCAATAGACTGTATTTCTGTCTTTTTGTTATCTAATAAAATATATAAACACTATAAATCAAGGAATTGTAAATATTACTTATTAGTACAATTCCTTGATCAAATAAACATCCATGTACACATTACACTTATCACTTTTAAGGTACAAGGCCTTTCCCTTTTCATCATAGCAAATGCTTACTTTTGGTTTTATGATTATAATGATATCAAACTATGATCACTTAGTTTTTCTTTGTTTGATTATAAATGGTCAAAATATAAATCAACATTTAATTGACTCTTATGTGAATAAAGTGTGATAAGCTACGACTGTAAAAGTACTTCTTTGACGGTGAAACCAGAAACAAAATTGTCAACTTTATAGTAAAAATGAAATATAGATACCTCTAAGATTGAAAACAATATTTTGGTAGAGAAAAACATTACAGCACTGTTGATATCACATTTTTTTCTTTCGGTACCAACGACTAGACGATCACGGCTATGAACAGCTTACATGATACAATTCAAAATTGACATAATTATATATTGTACATTTGAAGCAAACGTAATTCTGATTGGGTTTCAGAATGCGTACCACAAATTATACTAGTTCATTAACTGATTGACGATGAATGCCAAATGTAATAACGTTAACAAAATCAAAACAAAATGAAAGGGAAGCAGTTTAAACAAAATTTAAATATGATTTTTCAATTAAGACCAATCATTGTATCTATTTTATCATCAACTTGTGTCTAGTGAAGTGGTGTTATTGTGAATTTTACACTTCCTTTAGTTTTTTAGTCATTTTGCATTTGTGTAATATTTACAATAAAATGGAAGATGTAACTGCAATAGATTTGATGCTTGGGTTGCTAAATACTATATATCTAAATATTAAAGGTTGCTAAATGTTGGTTATTAATTTTTTTTTACTTTCCAAAAAAGATTAAAAAAAATCTATATATTAATTATATGTCTTTTTGAATGAATTATAAATACTAAAATCTAATCAATATAAATTATTAGTAATGATTCAACATTGAATGAAATAATTATTTACAAATACAATATCTGGTAATAAAAAGGGAAGATAACAACACATTTAAGTTAAATTGAACTTATATTAAGTTAAATATAAATGTGAACCGTGTAGATCTAGTCAGTTCCAGCTATTAGACAATAAAAAAGACAAAATACGAAATTATTGTCATGAAATTCAGTTGATTCATTGTCAGATCATGAAACAGATAGTCGTTTTACTAGAAATGGGTTAAGCTAGAGAATTGATAAGAAGTAGTGGATTCGAAAACGATAATCAACTCGCGACTAAAGTCGCTCGTTGATTATCGTTTACGAATCCACTACTTCTTATCAATTCTCTACTACAGAATCCACAATTTCAAATGATTTCTGAGTCTAATAAAAACCGTTTTAATAATTGTTTGTAAACATTTACGTTCACTTATTAGTTGTAAAAAACATGCCCAATATGAGAATAGTTAGGACCAGTTGTCAAATAACTCTACACTCTCAGAAATGTAAAACTTCAATGTTTGGCGCATTCAATAGAAAAAAGTGCTGCTTGTTATAAGATTTTGTGGATATGGTTAGATCACTTTACGTTTAACTTCGCATGCGATGAAAACAGCAGGTTACTAGTTTGGTGTTCCTTAGTTTTAAATGTTGCTATGGAAACAAATTCATCAAAAACCTTTAAGTTATTGTATATGTTCACTGGTTAATACCGTAAAAATCGATCTATATACGATAAATTTATCAAAAACCTTATTGTATATTGCAACTGGTTGATACCGTCATAATCGATATATATACGACTAATTTTTTTTATTTCAGATTGAAGCAAATACCCATATACATCAAGCTGATACAGACAGTCATGTTTCGTATACCGAGAAGACCTTACATTAGATATGAAAAATCTGAAGACCTATTTCAAATACTCTTAAAAGTAAAAAGAACAGAAAGGTCGTTCATGGTTCATCCTTTTGTCAAAACATATTGTGTTTTGACAAACGAATAAAATAAAAGTCAATACGGTAATTTTGTGTCTTCATATAGTAATTATAGAAAAAAAATACAACGTAAATTTTATAACCAAATGGGAAATCAAAAACGATTGAAAAACAATGTATTATTCCTGACTTGGTACTTACATTTTCTTATTTAAAATATGGTGGATTACACCTGGTTTAATAGGTAGCTAATCCTCTCACTGAAATGGCAGTCGCATAAATTATATTATATTGACAACGATGTGTAAACAAATCAAACAGACAAAATGTCAAAAGAAGGGTTCAAGCAGTCAACGTTATAAATTTAATTGCATTTATTTAAATATTGGTTCCACATACTACATAAAGTTCGGAATAACTTTATTTCGTTGAAAAAAACCATGTCAAATGAAACATCAAAAACATTGTAAACCTTAACTGAAACCAAAAGTCGTACACGAATTGTCGATTGTAGGCCAACGTTTTGCTATTAACAACGAGAACAACTCATACTGTATAAAACGTTACTCTGTTTTCGATGGTTTGGTCATTAGAAATTAGTAACATACCATGGTCTTGGTCATCTGATATCAATAAGAGATATAATCCATGTTTTTAGTCATTTGAATGTTGTAGAGGACCATGGTTTTGGTCATTAGATATTAGTAACGGAATATGCTTTTGATCACTATATATTTGTAACAGACCATGGATGTAATCAATATATTACTTTCAGGACATGTATTTGGTCAAACAGATGTTTGTAACAGACCATGTATTTGGTTTATATTTTATTTATAGACCATGTATTTGGTCAATAGATGTTGGTAACAGACCATGGTTCTGGTCAATATTTCTTTGTGTAAACCATGTTAGTTTTAGACTATGTATTTGGTCAATAGATGTTAGTAACTGACCATATATTTTGACAATATATACTACTTTTAGACCATATTTTTGTCAATGGAATATGCTTTTAAGTTATATAAATTTGAGATAGAACATGTATTAATTGTGTATAGACTATGATTTTTAGAATCAAACATGACCAGTTTACGTTAACCTGGTATTTGTTCATTAGCACATGACTTTAAGATATATACATATTAGGGAGACGTTGAATTTTTCAATAGATTATGATGTCACACTCCCACTACGTTGCGCTGAATTAAGCCATATTTTGGTCATTTGATTAAGCTTGAGTGAGACGTAAACAAACAAACGAAACATCTTCTGAATAAAGTTTGTATAAAACTCAATAATGGCATTATACGTTCTAACTACGCGACGCTTGATTAAAGACAGGTTCATTTATTAAATAAAATTAAGGTTTATGTACCCTTCTGTAGCCATTTTTGTACGAATTTTTCAAACCTCAACTGTATCAAAACTAAAGATATAATAAATAATAGAGATAGGCCATTTAGTACATGTTCCAAGGGGAAACTTGATGCAAAGCATTATTTTTTACTGTTTCATTGCATTTGATAGAAAAAGAGGACTTTGTGGCAAATAAATCAAGATTTTTATAGAAAATCCACAGCCTTTAATACAGAGATTTCTGTTATAAAATTTGAAACATAAATTACTCACTTGATTTTCTATGATGTGCTAGTGTTTATTTTTTACAAAAAGTTCTAAGTAACCTGTAAATTCCAAAACACCTTGTGCTGAGTCACTAAAGTCGAGCGCACCCTAAAAGGTGTACTTGATTTTGGCCATATTTATACTTGTCTTAACCAAAAACTACATTTATAAACTTGTTTTAAGAAAATCAATGCTAGCACTGCATGCAATAATCCTATATCTATCAGTCATCAAATTGCCAATTATGAGAGTACAAGGATAAAGGCTGTGGATTTTCTATAAAAATCTTGATTTATTTGCCACAAAGTCCTCTTTTTCTATTAAATGCAATGGAACAGTAAAAAATAATGCTTTGCATCAAGTTTCCCCTTGGAATATGTACAAAATGCCCTATCTCTATTATTCATTATATCTTTAGTTTTGATACAATTGAAGTTTGAAAAGTTCGTCCAAAAATGGATACAGAAGGGTACATAAACCTTAAGAATTGACATAGGAAACATGTCAAAGACACAACAACCCGACCAAAAAGCAAAAAACAGACGAAGGCCGCTAATGGGTCTTCAACGCAGCGAAAAAATTCTGCAACCGCAGGTGGTCCTCAGCTACCCCCTTAATATGAGTGTGTACAAATTCAGTGAAAATAAAAGTCACACTAAACTCCAAAACATATAAATGAACTAAAATTTAAAAAAAAAAACATACAAGACAAACATAGACCAGAGGTTCCTGACTTGGGACCGACGCAACAATACGGCTGGGTCATACATGTTTTGTGAGATCTCAACCCCCTATACCTCTAGCCAGTGTAGACACAAAGAAACACATATCAGTACGCTCAGTAAAAATCAATATAAAAGAAGTCGAGTCCGATATCATCATAGGTAACAAAAGAAACTAAGGAAAATGACAATGATACATAAATGAACAAAGGACTACTAACAGTTACTGACATGCCAACTCCAGACCTCAATTACACTGAATGAAAGATTATGTCGTCATCATTGAATCAAACACAATCCCTTCTGTTAGGGGTTCATTGTCATACCGTCATAAAATAAATGAGAGGAACATAACCCGTATCATGTCAACAACTGGTTATAGAATAAATGTCTTTATTTCTGATGCAAAGACCCTATGCGTGAATCAATATCAATACCAAAATATGCAGTCCTTGACAACAGTATCGTAACTATACCCTTTTCGAATAAGTCTGTTTAAATGTTTAATAAGCTTTTAGCATAGTATATCAAAGATGGCGATCGAGAGAGATGCATAATCACGAATTCAATAGTTCAAAATGAATATGCACGATCGAATGCATAAATAAAATTACATATTTCCTTCCTAACACATATTCAATCATTTTATATGTATAAAATCCAAAAAGTTAATAAAAAATTAATTAAATCCCAAAATAAATATCATGTTTACAAAACTATCAGATCAAAACTGTAGATCAGCAAGAATGCGATATACGATAAATTGTGTAGAAACTGACGAATGGTCAACAATAATAAAGACTGTAATGCAGGGGTTTCCCAAAGCGATGAGAAAATAATCTAGATTCAGAAACAAAATGTCACCAATATCAAATTAAAAGGCTAAAGGTGTTGAAAGGGGATGGAGGGTTGGAAAGTCTATTGTTTTATTATATTTAACTCATTCATAGTCTACTCTCATCTGATCGTTCTTTTTTTCACAGAATTTTTATTCGTAGAAACTCTTTGGCTGAAATAAAGTCGCTCTGAAGTGTGTACTAATAGCTACTTGGTCACTGAAGTTTCAAGTAATAGACCATTGTTTTCACATAAAAAAAAATTCACATATAAACGAAAGGATTCCGTCAATATGGGCTATGATAATTGAACACTTTTTAAACTAATTAGTTCTGTAAGTAAAAACAATCTTAACAATGTTAAGCAATAATCAGAAGTACAACTTTAATACATACCCGCATAATCGTGAGTAAGGTTCCACACTGTAAAATAAAATGACATACTTTTTTTATAAACAGTTTCGGAAAGTCACACATATTTACTATAGTACAGGACTGGGTTGCACAAACGTCTATTAAAGTTAATAGTCTATTAAAAGTACACTTAAATCTAATAGTCTATTACTTGCGTTGCACAAAATTTGATTAACGTTAATAGTCTATTAACTCACTATTAAATTTAATTGAACGAAGGAGTGCTATTAAGTCCTTAATTGTACATTTAAAATGGATGCCATGCAAGTGCTTGGATTACTTGTACCTCAAAATCAGCCGAAGAATACCGTGACAGGCTCTTCTCAACTCGATGATTTGACGGACTGAGAGCCTCGCACAGCCTATGATATCCCACATTGTATGACTTCGTCACAAAAAGAATTGTTTTTGTTATTATTAAAATAACTAGAACACACCCGTGATATCGCGGGTCCGTGACTGAATTAAAATATATAACTATGCGCAAGCCTTATTTTAGTATTAGTATTGTCATCTGATAAAGTCATGCCTAAGATACACTGCTTTCAAATCTTTCTGTTTGAACCCGTCGAACTGGAACTTATCAATTATTGGTAATATTAATTATTTGGAAAACAAAAGGTCCTGGAATGGAGTATTTCTTAATCAACAGCATTGTCCTATATTAGTTATAAATAAGGGTGAATTCTTTGATTCGCTGTTTTACGTCATGTCCGCTAACACATTGAAAATTGTACAGGCTATACGCCTTATTTTTAGTCCAGATTTTTAGTATTCGTATTGTTATCTTAGAAAGTCTTACTGATTAAAATACTACAATAGGTAACAATTTGACAATTTAGTAGTGACAACCCTGTGATTATGACCCGTGTATATAGCATATAAATCCTGAATACACCGTTTGGTGGTGCGCCTGTCAGATGCGGAACATACAGATAAGGTAATAGGTAACAGGTTAATATACTATTGGTATCGGTATCGGACTCGACCCGGAACTTCTTAATTATTGGCAATATTAATTACGTGGAAAACAAAAGGGCCTGGAGTGGTGTAATTTTTAATCTACACCTTTGTACTATATTAGTTATATATAAAGTTGAATTCTTTGATTTGCCGTTTTTACGTGATGACGGCTAACAAATTGGACCTCGTCATTTTAGTATTATAGATAATAGAAAGAAGCATAAGTGAAGATATAATTGTAATTCTATGATTAACCATTTTCATTATGAATCTATTAGGGAAACAATGGTTTTATTTTCAATACGGCAAGTGTCATTAAACTGAAGAAAAAAACTTTTGCCCTCATCCTTGGAAGTATGCTTTGTTCAAACTGAAATATATTTCTTAGTATAAAATCCATTCTCCAAAATTAACAATTTTTAGAAGGCATGTATGGACGAAAGCATTGGACATTTGAAAACCTTTTTTATAACAGGGGTGAAGAATGTGCAATCTCCGTTGACGCTTTGATAAAGAGTGCTTTCTTTCACATCCGCATTTCTATTAAGTATGTATGCCGAGTTAACATTTTTTAAAACGATTACTACAGATTGGAGAAATGAATAACAGAACAGTGCACAATAACGTACAATAACATACACTGTTATTCGTAGGAGATAAGAGAAACTACGTGATAGTTTTTATTTATTTTTTTTATTTATTTAAGATGGCATGGTGTATGTTATCCATAATATTTATATCCAATACATATTTAACAAATTTTTTTGCAACTGAAAACTGTAATGAAGATGAAACAAAACTATCCGACACTTTGGTATATCTTGGATATAAACTTAAAATAAATATCTGATATTCACATGGGATAGGCCTAAGGGTTCATAATTTACAGAAATTATTGGACTTATTTGGGGTTGCCCAGATATTCCGACACATCATTATTCCGACACCCCATTGTTCCGACACCCCAATAGGCCGACAAAGGTTAATAACTGCAGTTATAGAAAATATACCTCATGAGTAGAGCTTCACGAGGGTGTGGGTGTGGGTTTACAGAATAGAGAATGATGGGGGGGATTTAAAGAATAGAGAAAATGGACCAATAACAAAGAATAGAGAAAAATGAGGTGTTTAAATATAAAGATTAGAGAATAATTGGCAGAAAGTATAAAACATACAGATAGGAATTAACGACCCCCTCCTCCGCAATCCAGACACCCCTTCATAAAATAGTTGGCACTGTCACAGGAAGGTTCCAGTTTTCATTATTCCGATCGATTTACCAGCATTTTTTGCTGTTGTAAACTTGTTCTTACAGATTCCTCATATGCATAGACCGCGGTAAATTTTACAAAGTTCTATTTGGTTAAACACTGTGTTTAGTGTTCAATGTATTAACTTTAAATAATTCACTCTTCAATTAAGTAGTTATAAACATTGTTGTATATAAACAAACTAAACTAATGTTCTTCTCAAAATAATTCTGTAATGCGCGGTTACACCGGACTGCATCATACGATAACAATATTGGGCCAAGGGAAGGCGTCCCAGAAAAAAAAATAAAATAGTCTTGCCAGACGTCAAAATTATTTGGACTAGGTGAATATTATAATATAGAATTGTTTTTGTTATTATTAAAATAACTAGAACACACCCGTGATATCGCGGGTCCGTGACTGAATTAAAATATATAACTATGCGCAAGCCTTATTTTAGTATTAGTATTGTCATCTGATAAAGTCATGCCTAAGATACACTGCTTTCAAATCTTTCTGTTTGAACCCGTCGAACTGGAACTTATCAATTATTGGTAATATTAATTATTTGGAAAACAAAAGGTCCTGGAATGGAGTATTTCTTAATCAACAGCATTGTCCTATATTAGTTATAAATAAGGGTGAATTCTTTGATTCGCTGTTTTACGTCATGTCCGCTAACACATTGAAAATTGTACAGGCTATACGCCTTATTTTTAGTCCAGATTTTTAGTATTCGTATTGTTATCTTAGAAAGTCTTACTCATTAAAATACTACAATAGGTAACAATTTGACAATTTAGTAGTGACAACCCTGTGATTATGACCCGTGTATATAGCATATAAATCCTGAATACACCGTTTGGTGGTGCGCCTGTCAGATGCGGAACATACAGATAAGGTAATAGGTAACAGGTTAATATACTATTGGTATCGGTATCGGACTCGACCCGGAACTTCTTAATTATTGGCAATATTAATTACGTGGAAAACAAAAGGGCCTGGAGTGGTGTAATTTTTAATCTACACCTTTGTACTATATTAGTTATATATAAAGTTGAATTCTTTGATTTGCCGTTTTTACGTGATGACGGCTAACAAATTGGACCTCGTCATTTTAGTATTATAGATAATAGAAAGAAGCATAAGTGAAGATATAATTGTAATTCTATGATTAACCATTTTCATTATGAATCTATTAGGGAAACAATGGTTTTATTTTCAATACGGCAAGTGTCATTAAACTGAAGAAAAAAACTTTTGCCCTCATCCTTGGAAGTATGCTTTGTTCAAACTGAAATATATTTCTTAGTATAAAATCCATTCTCCAAAATTAACAATTTTTAGAAGGCATGTATGGACGAAAGCATTGGACATTTGAAAACCTTTTTTATAACAGGGGTGAAGAAGTTGACGCTTTGATAAAGAGTGCTTTCTTTCACATCCGCATTTCTATTAAGTATGTATGCCGAGTTAACATTTTTTAAAACGATTACTACAGATTGGAGAAATGAATAACAGAACAGTGCACAATAACGTACAATAACATACACTGTTATTCGTAGGAGATAAGAGAAACTACGTGATAGTTTTTATTTATTTTTTTTATTTATTTAAGATGGCATGGTGTATGTTATCCATAATATTTATATCCAATACATATTTAACAAATTTTTTTGCAACTGAAAACTGTAATGAAGATGAAACAAAACTATCCGACACTTTGGTATATCTTGGATATAAACTTAAAATAAATATCTGATATTCACATGGGATAGGCCTAAGGGTTCATAATTTACAGAAATTATTGGACTTATTTGGGGTTGCCCAGATATTCCGACACATCATTATTCCGACACCCCATTGTTCCGACACCCCAATAGGCCGACAAAGGTTAATAACTGCAGTTATAGAAAATATACCTCATGAGTAGAGCTTCACGAGGGTGTGGGTGTGGGTTTACAGAATAGAGAATGATGGGGGGGATTTAAAGAATAGAGAAAATGGACCAATAACAAAGAATAGAGAAAAATGAGGTGTTTAAATATAAAGATTAGAGAATAATTGGCAGAAAGTATAAAACATACAGATAGGAATTAACGACCCCCTCCTCCGCAATCCAGACACCCCTTCATAAAATAGTTGGCACTGTCACAGGAAGGTTCCAGTTTTCATTATTCCGATCGATTTACCAGCATTTTTTGCTGTTGTAAACTTGTTCTTACAGATTCCTCATATGCATAGACCGCGGTAAATTTTACAAAGTTCTATTTGGTTAAACACTGTGTTTAGTGTTCAATGTATTAACTTTAAATAATTCACTCTTCAATTAAGTAGTTATAAACATTGTTGTATATAAACAAACTAAACTAATGTTCTTCTCAAAATAATTCTGTAATGCGCGGTTACACCGGACTGCATCATACGATAACAATATTGGGCCAAGGGAAGGCGTCCCAGAAAAAAAAAATAAAATAGTCTTGCCAGACGTCAAAATTATTTGGACTAGGTGAATATTATAATATTTTCAATGATTTATCTAGCTAGTCTTTGCTATGCAATAACAAATATGGCAGTTTTAAATTACAGCCGTAGTTTTTCTTCGTAAAATTCTACATCCAGCAGATCGATATTGGTGTCAACATTGAAAATTAATACACATTTTCCATTTTCCATAATATTTATAACCAATAATACATATCTAACATTTTTTTTTTGCAACTGAAAACTGTAATATAAATGAAACGAAACTATCCGACACTTTTGTATATCTTGGGTATAACCTTCAAACAAATATCTGATATTGACATGGGATAGGGTTCATAATAACATAAACAATTTTTGGACTTTTGGGGATCGCCCAGATATTCCGACACCCCACTGGTCCAACACCCCAATAGTCCGAGTAGAGCTTCATGAGGGTGTTGAAGTGGATTTACAGAATAGAGAATAATGAGGGGGGATTAAAGAATAGAGAAAAATGAGGTCCTAAAATAATGGGCAAAAAATATAAAAAATAGAGAAAATGGCAAACATTTTAAAGAATACAGATATGACCCAGACACCCCTTGGTAGAATAATTGTTGACATGTTATTTGAACTATTCTTTCTAATATCACAGAAACAGATTTTAGCATGCCACCTATAGGGTATAACTATCAAAGAAGTACCATGACCATGATGCATATAAAGAAACTGAAAAGTTTTGGTATAAGAAAATGGGAACACATTCTACTAAAAAAAAGAAATGTCATCAGCAGTGCAGTCTCTCTTCATAAAGAAAAATGTTCCCGTGATCAGGGAACGACCATTTAACTTCAAGAGGGTTATGTTTTTTTCCTTAAAAAAAATATTCTGATCCCCAATTTGATGGAAAAAAATATTTCTGGTCAAGCAGATGAAAAAAAATATTTTGAATGCAGATTCCCCCATACCTTATATATAGTGTTAAACAATACATGCAAACATGCGACACGAAAATTACTCTAACAACCAACACTACACCTTTTGACACTCACAACGGAAGGTGCCAGTTTTCACTACTCCGATTTACGAGCATTTTTTGCGTTTGTAAACTTATTCTAACAGATTCCTCACAGAGAACGCGGCAAACTTTACAAAGTTCTATTTGGTTTACCACAGTTTTTACAGTTCAACGTACCGCGTATTAACTAACTCTTTAAATAGTGTATAAACATTGTTGTATATATAAACTAACTGAACTAATGTTCATCTCAAAATAATTCTATACACTAAACTAAGCATCTCGCATACAATCGTCTAAGCTGTAAAGCCTAACTGGAGCCTTAACTTTCTAATTTCTCTGCTTTTGGAGAGATACATAGCTGTGTATCGTCATGTTAGTTATTCGATAAAGCTTCACAAAGCTTATTTAGTTTGACAAAATGTTCGCTACACCGCGTCTCATTCATTCTTTATTTTTAGGGGTGAATATATCCGTCCACTTTCACTAATACATATCTACCAACCAACCGTGATAAATTGTCTGAGCCTGCTGCAAGACAAATTCGCGGCGGTTCCTATTCAATACTAATATGTACTGTCATTGTCTAGTGGCAGTACAAGTGTCATTGACCTTTTTTTCATGCCTATCTAAAAAAAAATTACTGGCAACTGATTGTTCTCGGCCTGAACATGCATGTCAGTAATATTTGCCACTGGACATCACGCAAAATTGAAATATTGTAAGTACTTTGTGATATGTTACTTGTATTATTATTTTTAGAACTATCAGGAGGAATAGGTTTAACTGATGGGATTATTCTCTTGAAATTCAAAATTATTTATTTTTAAAAAGTTGTTGAATTATTCCATGTCAGACTATTTGGGGTATCGGACTATCATGGGGTGTCGGACTAATGGGGCGTCGGACTATTGTGTTGTCGCACCAATGGTGTGTCGGACTAATGGGACATCTGAATAACGGGGCTGCCCCGATTTATGATACTTAATTTCTCCCCTCGTGTATTTTTCCGAGAATTTTCAATCCCTTGCATGCAATGACAACACAAGCAATTTCTTGTATCTTGTTTGAAATAAATTAGCGGCTAAATTTTTCTCATGGGAGATTACAAATTTCTGATTTTACCACGATTGTGCCAAATACTATAGTAATTTATTCGATTTCCCAACCTTCCATAAACGAAGTGAAAAATCGACTTAGATGGAGCCAGACTCTCGAAATGGAAGATATAAATATAGCAGGCTGCAGTTGTCAATTTTCTTTTGTAGACGTCGACAATAAACTTTATATTTAAATTAGTAACATAATGGAATTTAAGACTAATGCTTTTTTATTCCCCAATTCCCCATGTTTTTCGAGACTTTTTTATCTCTTTCAATACAACATATGCAATTTCTTGTATTTTGGAATTAGACATGTTTTGGTGTAAATTGAAAGTAGACCCAGGGTTGCGTTCAATATATTAGAGGCTACGTAGATGTATGACTATTGAACGTGTAGCTAGCCTAGCAGCTACGTAGATATTGATAGCAGCTAGGCTAGCTACACGTTCAATCCAGTCATAAATCTACGTAGCATTACGTAGCATTATTTAACTGCCCCGTTGAAAAATGATGAAATCGCTGAAATCGTGTTAACGTCATGAAAAATTTATGAAAATCCTGAAAATCATGATAACGTCGTGAAAATGATGAAAATCGAGAAAATCGTAATGACGTTGTGAAAAAATGATGAAACTCGCAGAATTAAATGGAGCTTAATTGACTATTAAAATGTTAATAGTCACTTAATTGTCTATTAGTTAATAGTATCCTTAAAAGTGGTTCGTGCAACGCTATTAAATCACTCTATTAACTAATTGTCAATTAGATATTTAATAGTCTATTAGAAGTTAATAGTCTATTAACTTAATAGACGTTTGTGCAACCCAGGACATAAAATTAAAAAGCGAATTAAAACACTTAGGTAAATAAGGTTTGGTTAAAGAAAAACTTTCAGGTTCGGGTTACCACTTTTACCGAGGTGGAAATTAATAAACCTTAAATTTATGTTTGTAAGTGATGTTTGGACAAAAATCTCTTTATATATGAGATAGAATTTAATAAAACATCAAATGCATGAACGTTAGTAGAAAAATCGTAACGCAAAGATCATAATATATGTAAAATAGATTTCCGGTTCGGCAAATTTCCGGCAAATTCCGGTTCGGGTCCGGGTTCGGGTTACCACTTTTACCGACCACCATGTAAAACACAGTTATTTCCATCGTATCAACTTGACTCAAGTTATCTTTCCCTGTTTGTAAACACAAGGTGTGTTTGGATATTTACCTATAGGTTACAAGGAAGTAATTATTTACATAGGCCAATCTAATTAAAATATAGATCTCCGATTTCGTTATACTACGTTACTACATATTCGTTATACTACGTTACTACATATGTAGTAACGTAGTATAACGAAATCGGAGATCTATATTTTAATTAGATTGTACATAGGCGACAATGGTAGCCTTATTTGGTCCTGCCTTTTCACTATCAAAGATCCATTAAAAAAAATTTCGAATTCTGAATTATCAACACCTTTGGGTGTAATTGCAATGGTCAAACACATATGGTGCCGCAGCTTTTTTGATAGAAAAATGGCATTTTTTAAGGGTACTCAACGGTTCCGGAATTTTCGAAATAGTATGAATGAAGAACACCCCTTGCTTAATTTGGCACAGAAAATCTTGCTAGTCTTAGAGAGTTTTCTCTAAATTTCTCGCTATTTCTACACCAATGGCCAACACTCATTTCTCACTATTTCAATTTTAATTTCTAATTACCAAGGCAGCAGAAAATAAATTTACTTCTACCTATCATCTTGGATGTAAAATCTAGGTGGCGCCAGCGATCTATATTTACTTCCTTTTAACCTATACTGACACATATTGAAATAAAATCGGACAACCTTTACATTAGTCGATTACTATATACTACTGCTGCTTAAGTTCAAAATTTTGGATTAAAGAGACAATTATTCACCATTTAAAATGACTTTGTTTACAGGTACCCCCCTTTACAGAAAACGTTACTTTTTACAGACTTGGGGCCATTGACCAGCTTATTTTGACTGTTTGTTTATATTTAAAACGCGGTTTTTGATTAATGAAGTTCGATTGGGGTCTATTAAAGACTTTATGCTGATGATTTAATAACTGTGTCCAAATTATATGTCTTTATCGCGAATATATGGACACCGTTGCATAAGAGTCAAAATATTTTATGAAATAGACTATAAAAATGCTGAAACTAAGAATTCATCATTGCTGTTATGTGTTTTATATGAATTGTGTTCAGAATATTCAGTTCGACGATACTAAGGAGAAACATGTATAGCCTTTGATTTTTTACCTAATTTTTAATATTTTACGGTCATTTTGGCACATTTTAGCCATTAAAAATACAAAAAATTCGCTAATATGAGCAAAAATAAGCCCCCCTTTTTTTAGATATGCATAAATACATTCAGTGTTATCGAGGATGAGGAGAAATTATTAAAGACAGAGTCCTTGACAGAATTCTCGTTTTTACAGTAGATCGATGAACCCTACCCCTGAGACAGAAGAACAAAAAAACAGTAAAAATTTGATATAGACTATAGTTTCACGGCGATCAGCAATTTTCGTCTGATATAGTTAATCACTTAGTACCTTACTAATTTACCGATGCAATTTCTAAAATATCTCGAAAAATACAGTGATGCGCCAGAAATCGTCATTTTGCTTTTATAGCAGGAATTGGTCAAAACGCAGATAAGCCATGAGCTACGAGAACATTTTTATTCAGTCCGATGACGAATCATGATGCTATCAATCAAATAAAAAAAAAATAACACTAAAAAAAATGTATGAGGAAAATAAGGATTCCGAGAATTTTTGTTATTCATCTGCTTGACCAGAATATTTTTTTCATCAAATTGGAGATAAAAATATTTTTAGGAATAACCACTTAAAGTTAATAAATTAATAATAAATTGGTCGTTCCCCCAGAACATGCATATGGGTTTAATAGTAACGAATTTTTACCACTAAATGGCGCCCCAAATAACGGCCTTCTTTTACTTTAGGGGTCCCGACATTTTTTGAATTTTACTTTAGGGGTCCCGGTCCATTAAAGTATCGTTTTTTGTAATAATATGAATAATTTAGTTCATTACCTGTCAATCAAATTGTATTCAGTGATTTTTTAATTTAATTTTCCATAAAGTTCTTTTTGTTGTTTTAAAATGGACTTACCTTTAGTAAAATGAGTTAACATTCACTTTTCTTTATTTTTTGTAAAACAAAATTTGGGACCCCTAAAGTAAAAGAGTGCTATAATGCCTTCATTTACTTTAGGGGTCCCACAACCTATATAAAAATAATTTATTCGGGACCCCTAAAGTAAGAGAGTGCTATACTTGATGCATTCATTTACTTTAGGGGTCCCACAACCTATATACAAGCCAAAACTGGCCATATAAACAGTTTTATTACAACGAACAGACATACATGTATACAAGCCAATATTATATAAACAATCAATACAACAGAATATATAATAGGGTCTCTTGAAAAAACGAAAAGGAAACAAATGAGATCTTGATTGATTGATTGATTGAGTGTGTGAAGGATTAAACACATGGGACCGAGCCACTACGAACATGCAAATACGAAATTGAAAGCCAAGATTCCTTATCTAAACACATGGAAACTAGCCTCGGAACACGCGATAAATTAATTGATAGCCTAGTTCCCGGGTTTAAACACATTCAAATTTGGACCTAGCCTTTAAAAACACGCGAAAAAGGAATTGATAGCCGAGTTTCCGTGTTTAAACACTTGGGACCTAGCATATATATAGGAGCCATGACAAAAAAATAAATAGCCTAGATCCTGTGTTTGAACACTAAGGACCTAGCAGTTCATGTGTTGAAACCTAGCCTCATTCCTTGCACATGCACACAACAATAATGCTAGTGTTATAGGACTTTAACATCACGTTTCTCGATTGATTTTCAGAAATACATGAATTGGAGCAGATTTTTGCAGGAATGGATTTGTATTTCAGAAAGATGCTTATACATAAAAAGATGGATTAGCATTTTTTATAGTACTGTAACGGTTACACAGGGTAAGCGTGTCTATTTCTATTTCAAAATGAGTTCGTTAACGTTACCAGTTTGATACTGGATCCAAAATGTTCTATTTATTTTACAAAATATATAACAAATTATCTTTATACATATATTAACGTTAATGAACCCAACTATGTACAACTGCTCTTTGCGTTCTCATAAACAATCTACAAATATTCTAGTTCAAATATATACAACTGGTACAAGTTTGTACTATTACAAACTTGTCCTGGGTCAGGAACAAACTTAAGAATAGTAATAGGTTAGCAATGTCGTACAAGTGAGAGGTTTAGCGCTATAAAACCAGGTTCAATCCACCATTTTCTACATTTGAAAATGCCTGTACCAAGTCAGGAATATGACAGTTCTTGTCCATTCGTTTTTTATGTGTTTTGTTATTTTATTTAGCCATGTGATTATGGACTTTCCGAATTGATTTTCCTCTAAGTTCAGTATTTTTGCGATTTTACTTTTTGTCCTCCTGGCACAATTTTGTACCTTACAAGTTGGTCACATAGACTCACACTTGTCCTTGTTCTCTTGAAACTATTTTGCACCTTACAAGTTGGTCATACATATACATACTTGTCCTATACATGTTGATACCCTTCAAGCTACGACTTGTCTTAATGGTACATTGTGGTACCCTACAAGTTGGGCACACAGATCCATACTTGTCCTGTTCGGTAACTTCATTCTTGACAAACTACAGTTGAACAAGTCTAAAGAACAGGCACCAATCTTGTTCTTTGTTGCATTACATCATGAATGCAATTATATATATTAGAGAATATTAACAGGCACCAACCTGTTCTTTATTACACGTAGTAATAGATTTTTATAAGAGACAACGATTTAAAATATCCTTTCTCTAATCATGACGTACCCATGGCCATCGTCTTCGTAGCATTGGACGAATGACCCAGAGTTAGGATTCGCTCCTGCATGCTTATATACCTCAATGATATAGCCGTACTATTCTTGAATATGGGGTGTTCTACCAAAGTGTCTCGTTACTCATTTGGACAGTTTTCTTTGGAACACCCCTTCACATTTGACCTGACCCAAAGTTTACACGCTAAGCATCTTATTCTTTTATACGTTTATTAAAGTATTATACAAATATATAAAGCAAGGCTTCTGCAACTGTAACTAATGTAAACAATCTAACCGAAGATACAAAATCATCATATTACAATAGACATGGGATTGAAAAAGGGGGTAAAAGGGTGGTTGTGGGCCTTGGATGATTAATAAAGATTAATTGCATGTACGTATCATAATAGCTGTAATGTTTGAGCTATAATAAATTAATTTGTTCATTGATCCATTTCAGTGGCATGGAACTCCTTAAAAAATGATGCATACCATTTCGAAAAAATCTCCAGTTAAATCATGACATTTAAAAGAAAGGCAGGACAGTTCTAATGATATGGCTCATTCTGGAAAAATGCATAGACGTTACGCGCGATGTTCGTACCTCATTGAAAAAATTTGCGTCTTCGGCAGGTCTCAAAATTGCAATTTTGTTATTTAAAATAAATTTCTGTTGTACGCATTTTAAAATATAAGGTTTTTCAAAAGAAAAACGAAGAAAATAATTGTATAAACTATGTTTTATGTTATATGCGACAAGCTTCAATAAAAAAACGGGATTTTTAAGGTTGTCCCGCGCGTATCATGTTTCGTTTATTGTATCAACTAAACCATGATTTTTATCTTAACCATTAAATATTTTAAAAAACGGATTTTTCCATTGTCTAACAGAAATGTTTCTTCAGTCATTTACGCAATATTTTATGATGTTATTATATAATTCCATAGAAAAAATTCGTTCCATACAACTAAGGCATTTTTGTCCCACTGGGAATTTTTAGGGGGTTTACAGTTTTGAGAGTTCCAAAAAAATAATCTAAAATTTAAAAAAGTTGGAATTTTTTATTTCTACGTCAATGTTATTTTGCTTAATTTTCTAAATTTCTAGACAAATATCCTGTAAAATATAAAATGATGATTTATGGGCGATTTTTCAAAGGCTTACAATGTTGTCGCACTTCCATTTTTTGGCATAAAAACGAAATTAACTGATCAAATTTACGGCATTTTTGCTTATCCGTGCCCTGATAAAATCGAATTTCCTGATTTTTCGAAATGTTATTTTTCTCAATTTTCCAAAAATCTAAAATACATCAATTTCCTATAAATAATTTAAAATCACCGTCAATTTTTCGGAGTCTTACTAGAATGTCGCACTTGCGTAGAAACGACGTTTCAGACTCAATTTTGACGTGAACGTCACAAACCATTTTTCTGATTATTCAAAAGATTTTGAAAACGGTTAAAATATATGACTTTTTTATATTCTACCACATGCTGTTGAGTTTTGTGTTAAAATATATAGTTTTGACCGAAACCCTGGCATATTTTAACCTAAACGATACGAAGTCTCATTATTGAAGGAAGCGAATATTCAGGTTTGTAGACACAAAAAATTTTGATTCGGTTCAAAATTTTAAACCTACTCGTGGATACAAACTTCACATTAAGTTTTTACTCACAACCGGACAAGATAATATATAGTTTATGTTATTCGTGCGACGAATGTATAATTAAGAATTATGGCATGTGTACAGTTTTGCTGGTTAACCTAAAAACACAATTGCATGGTAGCAATGAGGTCATGCCTTTATATATTGATATTTGACCTGATGGAAAACATACTAATGAAGACGACAAAACTGACACTGCAATGACTGACTTAATTGCAGAGAGAACTCTACTGTCCCTATAAACAGATGAAGAAAATACAAAGTACTATTTAATTTGCGCATTTACTTGCCCTGAAACTTTAATTAATATTGAAGATGACGATTTTGCGGGGCGTTTCTTTTACAGAAAAAAAATCATTCATGGACCGTACTTCGAAGCATATTTGAATAGATCCAAATAAAATTGTCGTTTTAATTGATTAAACAAAAAACCTAACAGCACGATACTACACGAAATAGTCGTTATTATGCTTTCACAGCAGTTAGTCCAGTTAAGAATCAATTCCCGATTTGAAACTACTCGTCCCGAAGCCGTCCGTTTGGACTCTCGTACTAGAAAAAATGGAACTTCAAATGCATTAAATGTTGCTATGACAAATTATGATTTATGATCAATACAGACATTAAAAAACTTCCAGATTAACAAAAACTTATAGTTTCTAGTACATATCCTTAGGAATGTCATTGTCTCAAAGGTGAAATAGAGATTAAAAATATATTTGCGATATAAAGCAATACGTTCCAACAAATTAAGATACATTTATCAACCAAGCTTCAGATTCTTCATATCGTTTTGTCATACTGTAACGCAAATAAACAGTGAAGGAATTAAAATAATTATTTAGTTATTGTTCAATGTACACACCAATAAAATGGAATGTATTGATCACAAACAAATAAACAAACACGCATTAATCATTTCAGTCATTCCCAAAAAATGGGTACAATTCGAATGTAGACACTGTTAAAAAATAAATTTTAACTGAGCAGAGAAAGAGTGTTGTTTTCTTCTGTGTCTATATCTAGTCTGTCATTTTTTAAATTTTTACTTACACGATTTTAGTTGTTTTCTAGTTTTAGCATTTTTTGTAAGACAAGGTAAGTATGAACGTATCGGAGGTTAGTGTTGTATAAAGTCATCTTAAAAATTGCATTAGAGAAAAACACAAGATTTAAATCCAGGTTCATGTGAAATGGGTTACATTTACCACCATAGCAAACTGATTTATACGTATTATTCTGTATATATTGAAAGCAAATACCAATTTTAAGGTCTGAATTAATATAGTGTTTAAAAAATAATTCAAATAAGTAGTTTTCACAACTTATTTAGTAATAAATTTAAACTAATGAAATGTTATGCTGTATAATATTTTAGTTTCATAATACAGCTTTCCAGGAAAAACCCTATTATTTATGTTTTGAATCACTTGTATGTATTTTTTATGCTTGTATTAATCCACACCCCCATCTTTGTTACGGAGGTTGATATCAAACCAGTATCTGAATGCTGATACATAGTAACACTTAACTCTTTAATGCTAGCTTTTCTAAACAATTTATTGACATTACAAACTAAAAAACTGTTTTCTATCAAGTTATATGTTTCTTTTAGTCAAATGGACTTGTTCTTGTCAAAATCTCCGTAACGATTCATGAACTTTCACTCAAAAATATGTTTTACCTAAACCGAATACTGTTCAACTTAATTTTATTAGCTCTATACAGATAATGTCATCTTCCTTCACACCATAATGTATGTATTATACTCAACTATGAAGTTTTGGAGTCAAAATAGTTTCATTTCGAAAATTTCTATCCTCCGTAACGACATTTAAAACCTCCATAACGGACAATTCCAGTTCTTACCAACAGTAAACATATAAATGAATGTAAATATTGGAATTAAATGACAAACAAGACAACAGAATTAAACATTTTTCTTAGTAAATCGTTATCTAAAAAGAGTAAAGTCCTGTTAGAGAAAAAAAAACTTTTTTTCCTTAAATTTCTATCCTCCGTTACGTAAATCAATGATGTCGTCTATGATTGACATCACCTTTTGATTTTTATTAGTGATAATTGATGAACTGATTTGGTATCTATAACAATGTACAAGAATTTCAATTGGTATGATCGTGTTTACATGCATCTTTAGATTTTTTTTATTTGCATAACCTCCGTTACATTGATGAGTCCTAAATAAGCTTGAAAATGTTTGCCATAAACCGCTGTTAAAGTTATGATTGTCGTCGTAATTACACAAGTTGTGTTGTAGACTATTTTAAATCTAAGAAAATGGCTGATATAACGTTTATTAAACGTTATAATGTTGCTTACATAATAGGGAAAAAACAAGTTAACCTACCTTTCTCAAAACAACATTTTTTTTTTCTCAAAATCTGTATTTTGTTTGTCTGTTTTCTTTATAATAAATGATATCTGCTACAAAAATGACTTTCGGCAGTGTCGGCAGCCGCTGATACTGATAAAAAAGTCTGACAACTTAACTGTAAATAACTGCGTCACGGAGGTTATTTAAACGGAGGTTAGTTTTATTTACATTATACATGGAAATATGTAACAATATTGTTGAGTTGCTTTCTCAAAACTGATTGTTGAGAAGCTTTATGGGTGCTTTCAATGAAATAATCATCATTTTGATTTGTTCTTGGTTAGTGCGTTCCAAAATACGCGTTACGTAGGTTGGATTCTTATATGCGACAATCGAAAAAAAGAGAAAGAGAAGATTTTTTTTAATTTTTCGTTTCATTGCAATAAAAGTTAAAGGCAGGATTTTAAAATTTGATGTATCAACTTTGCTTAAAGTCACTTTGGGCATGATTTCCAATCATATAAATATGTTTTGACTGTACCTAAAGATACGTTACGGTAGGTTATACGTTTATCGGCGACATTGGTTTAATGGGTAAATCAAAGTGTATATTATAACTTTCGATTCTAAAATATTTTTGTGGATAAAAATCAATATAGTGTCAAATAAAAAAAGCAAATCTAATCATGATTTAGATGAAATAAAGTATTTTAATTCACACCGATATTTGGAGTTTTTCTTGGCGACATTCGGAATTCGTGTGATTTCCGTATATTGAATAGAAAATCACACAAATTTATTTACGATATACATCACAAAAGAATATAATTTTATTTTAGTATACATATTAATCACTTAGAACACGAAAAAGATTATCTGTGACATATGTTAAGCTTGCATTTTGTGGTTATTTGCCGGCGACACTGAAATTTTGTAATTGTACCCATTTTTTGGGAATGACTGATTTGTCAATAACATAAACGTTAGTAAAGTTTACCTTTTTTAAAAGATAAGATTGTTTACTGAAAAAGTCGCGACGTCGTGTTACACTTGTATGGTACAGATATCAAGATTTTCAAATATTCGTGGTTAGTGTCTCATGTTCCCTCTCATAATTATGTTCGTGTTCCCTAAGCTTGTTGTATCTTTTCTGTACATGAACTAATTAAGATTTCGGTGCCAACTTGAACAAACGGAACTGAAAACATGATTACTCATTCGCCTGTCCCAAGTCAGGAGCCTCTGGACTTTGTTAGTCTTGTATGCTTTTTAATTATAGTTTCTAGTTTATAATTCGGAGTTTAGTATGACGTCCATTATCACTGAACTATAGTATGCAGATATATGTTTGTGGTCAGCTGTAGGGCGCCTCCAGGGGCGGGAGTTTCTCGCTGCATTGAAGACCCTTTTGCGGCCTTCGGCTGTTGTTTGCTCTATGGTCGAATTGTCTCTTTGACACATTCCCCATTTCCAATTTCAATTTTAACACTAAATTTCTCAGTATTAACCATGTTAACTGTGATCATCAGTATATATATTTTCTATACACTATAATATTGTTCTCTTTAAAACAAATTAAAATGCATTTCGTGCACGTGCACTAAACAATTCATTCACGCTTGATTACAAACAACTGTTATTTACTTAAATCATGAACTTTAACTGGTAGTTTTATAAATTAACAAAGTTAAACGGGTAACAAATACACATGAATAAATCACTTGTACGATTCGCCGTTGTCGGACAGTGAGTGTGTCTATGCGTCACGGTAATTGCAAATAACTTCCTTCTTTCTTGACAAAATGGCACAGACGTCAACATCAAAATGTAGTCTTTGTGGTGTGAATAATGGTATTTACTTTTGTTACGAATGTAGAAAAGCTTTGTGCAGATCATGCAGAACGCCCCACGACAATATCCCTGCGTCAAAAAATCATACCGTAACGGATTTAAAATCTGTTGATCGCACTGCTTTTCAAAATTTATCGAATTGTACGGTACACAAAATGGACTTTTCATTGTTTTGCACACAGTGCAGTTCAATGATATGCGGAGAATGTGTGATAAGTACACATAGAGGGCATGAAATTTCCGGCATTGACCAAGTCGCCGATGAGATGAGAAGAAAAGCTAAAATACAGTATACAGAAATGAAAGATAAGTTAGAAAAATCATCTATGATAATAAGTAAAATTAAAGATAAACATTTGCCAGAAATGAAAAAGAATGCAAAATGTACATCAGAAGAAATAAAACTTGCTATACAAGAGGTTCACCAAGTCATAGATTCAAAAGGCGATGTGAAAATAACCGAGGTTGAAGATTTTGAATGTTTGGAGACAGACCAGCTGAAAGTAGATTTAGCAAATAGAACACAGGCTCAACTAAGATGTTCCTCATTATTTTCTACTCTTGAACAATTACTTAAAGAAAAACATGCAGTTACATTCCTGAACGCATATATGAACTTGAAAGGTGATTTAAAAGATTTCCAAGAAATTGAATTGGGAAAAATTACAGACAAACGACCCCCTAACTTTGACAAGAAACTATTCATGGAAGATCTGATACAGACCCTTACCACTATAAAGAATAGGTAATGTATTCATTTGATAACGTTTCTTTGGTAAGTTGATTCCCTGCCTCACTAACCAATAATTGTTTTTATCATTTGTATTATAATATTGTCGAGTTTTCACTATGTTTGTTTTGTCTAGATGCATTTGCCATGACCAAATTTGGTTTTTGTTTGACTTTGCAAATAAAGAATTTATTTATTAACAATTCCAAAGTTCAAATGAAGTTTAGATAAGATAAGATATTTTATTTCCCAAATAAGGTACCCATGGGGGGGGGGGGGGGGGGGGGGGGGGCATAAACACATAACATAATTATTTTATTGTTACAACATACAGTATATATTTCAAAACCTAACCTAATGAAGATATATGTAAAGCGAAACAAGTTGAATGTGCATGCATATATATAGTAAATATCACAGAAAAATATTCCAACATGTTTAAATTCATCTAAGCTGCATTTGTTTTCACGTGTATTTTTTTATTCGCGATAGTATACCTAGATTGGCGAAAAAAGCTACACCACGAAAAAAATGTTTTCCTGATTGAATAGTTTTATACTATTTATTTTGGGGCCCTTTGTTAACGGATAGTCTCACTCTGTTCATATTTCGTATCTTATCTGACTGAGATGTGGTACGAACGCAAATGAAACAACTTTCCACTAAATTAATGTTCTTAACAAGCGGAGGTAAGCAATTATAGGTAACCATAAGGCCTCCGACCATGAGAAAAACCCATACCATATGATCAGCTATAAAATGCATGACAAGAAAAATATAAACCAATTCAAATGAGAAAGTCAACAATAGGATTTATAATGTTTACGAAAAACAAATATGACAGACATGTACCAAAAACGATCACTGAACTACAGGTTCCTGACGGGACGAGCACATTTCACATTGTGCAATATGGCAGGGCTAAACATTTTCGAACGCACCAACTAATCATCTTGTCTGGAACATAAGTGTAACGACACAAGACCGACCTATGCAAAAGAATCAACAATTAACCAAAAACAGATATGAAAAAAAAAAAAAAAATTTAGAAAAAAAATATGAGAAACAAGAATGTGTCCATAGTACAGGATGCCCCTATCGCACTATCATTTTCTGTGTTTATTGGACCGTGAAATTGGTGTAAAAACTCTAATTTGGCATTAACATTTGAAAGACCATATCACAGGGAACATGTTTACTAAGTTTCAAGTCGATTGGACGTCCTCAAAAACTATCTTGACCAAAAACTTTTACTTGAAATTTGCACTATCATTTTCTATGTTCAGTGAACCGTGAAATTGGGGTCAAAACAATGATTTGGCATTAAAATTAGAAAGATCATATCTTAGGGCACAGGTGTACTGAGTTTCAAGTTGATTGGACTTCAACTTCCTCAAAAAACTACCTTGACCAACAACTTTAACCTGAAGCGGGACGAACGGACGGAAGGATGAACGAACGGACGCACAGACCAGAAAACATAATGCCCCTCTACTATCGTAGGTTGGAATAAAAGGTCAAGTTACAGTAAATGGGCCATATTATGACAACATTTTGCATATACTTTAGATCGTTTCAAACTAACACGAATCAACACTAGTTATATATACACTAGCAATTGGACCATAATGATTTCGTTTTTCACTCGATATCAGATCATTTTCTTTTGGTCGATTAAAACAATGGCGTTACATTGGATCGATCAGAAATATTCTTAAAAATGTATTCGTAAACAGCAATTGTTATGAGCAAGTGCTCGGTAAGGAACGACATCAAAAGATCAATGTAGGTTAAAAAACTTAAATCAAATAGTTTGGGGGTGGGGTGGGGGGATTGACATTGCTGCAAATTTTGTTATCCAAAATCAATTTAACATGTATCCATATTGGTCATTAAATTTTTCTCAGATTAAGTTAAGAGGGGGGTTGAGGGTGATTCAGTGAAAAAACAATGTGAATTAAGTTTTTTTATCCTACATAGAACTTTTGATGTCGTCCGTAATTTTTATCAACAATGATTTGATTAAAGTAGAATTTGAACATTTTAAACAAAAAAAGATGCATGATTAAAATCATTATAATTTTATATAATTTATTTTACTTATTTTCAGTATGATATCTGAAATTCCAAAACACATTACTAAGGTATGTAAAGTTAAAGTAGAACAGAGGGTTCAGCATACGGTTTCAGTTTTTATCCAAAAAGAAGGACAATTAATTAAAGAGATAATTATAATTGTTAGTAATGGTTAATTGACCAATATAGGAGTTGTGTCGTAAATGACGATTTATCCGCAGTTTGAATTGTTGTCTGGTCTGACCGGTAGACCAACAGACGGAGAAATTGACGATGAAGGTTAAAATAAGTTCATAAAAGATAATAAAAGCTAAGAAGTTGTTACTGTTGGCATTTGTTTTCTGTATAGACAAATGGAAGCATAGGATCTTAATACTAAATATCAAGGACTTGCTCACTTTGATAGGCCGCTAGTCAAATACCACATCTGTAGATAGTCGGTAAGATAAATTCGTTACACGGTGTGCTAGTGATCTAATACGAGATATATGGGGGTCAGTAAATTCCATATGGGTTGAGCTAATACGAGATATAT
Organism: Mytilus galloprovincialis; assembly: GCA_037788925.1. NCBI lineage: Eukaryota > Metazoa > Mollusca > Bivalvia > Mytilida > Mytilidae > Mytilus > Mytilus galloprovincialis. The sequence continues at coordinate 84,102,502 of CM075336.1, read as the reverse complement.
GGAATTTACTGACCCCATATATCTCGTATTAGGTCACTACCACACCATGTAACTGCTGATATATGGTTATTTGGGTGGAGAGTTGTCTCATTGGCACGCACACCACATCTTCCTGTATCTTTTTACAGAAAAAAAATCAATTGAGCTCATAAATGGGAAAATTGTTTAACTTCAGTGTGTTGTTATGCTAAATACTACCACGAGAGATGCAGCTGCTACTACATTTAGCGGTATAAATGTCATGTTACTAAAACGTCTGTTACACATTTGAGATCCATAATTGATTACGGTTATTTGAAAGATAACTTTATATTTGATATGAACTAAAAAAAGCATTTACGTCACTCAGCCAAAAAATTATGATTGTGAGGAACTATTAATTATAAAAAAGAAGATGTGGTATGATTGCCAATGAGACAACTGTCCACAAGAGACCAAAATGACACAACCATTGACTATTATAGGTCACCGTACGGCCTTCAACAATGATAAGCAAAGAACATACTGATAGTCAGCAATAAAAGGCCCCGATATGACAATGTAAAACAATTCAAGTGAGAAAACTAACGGCCTTATTTATATTAAAAAAAAATGTACGAAAAACAAATATGTAACACATAAACAAACGACAACCACTGAATTACAGGCTCCTGACTTGGGACAGGCACATACATAATATATGTGGCGGAGTTAAACATGTTAGCGGGATCCCAACCCTCCCCTAACCTGGGACAGTGGTATAACATTACAACATAAGAACGAACTATAAAAATATTAAGCAGTTTTTAACTTTTAAATTGTTTGTCTTTTAGGTCCAATCAACTCAAGGACCAGGACGTACTGGTAGATTTGAAAGTGTCACAAGTAGCCAAACTCCAAAAGAAGTAAGGTTGAATATGCGTTACTGTCTTTTGAATGTGTTAAATTCACTTGTCGATAAGAACATTGACGATAATCACCTTAACACATCATTAGGCATCATGCTAGTTCTTAAGTTATAATAAAACAACAGAACACAGTTAAACTCATAAGGGTTTACGTATGATTTTCAATAGGAATCCGAAAAAAAACAGTTTTGACATTCAAACGACATAGTCCAGATAACCTCACTTCGTACTGTCACATTATGTTGATCGATTCAAAAAGTGTGTATGCGTTCACACCCCAATGTACTAGCTAAGACAATATATGTATAGGACTCGGAACCGCGAAGGTACTCTGAACCACGATGGTCACATTGGGTAACACGCTTAAGTACGAGGACGACATTGTGACACTAACTTGTTGTCAACTACGCTGAAGTGTGATGGTAGTTACGCTGATGTTCGATGGTTGTTCTAGCATTGATTAAAAACATATATTCATGCACATGAGCTATTTAAATGAAATAGTATAACTAAGATATGACAAACGGAGATACTTAAAATGTTAATTTGTTTTTGTTCAATTTTGTATTTGCCAATTCTTCGCTTAGTACGCAGTAGTATGGATTCATAAAACCGGCGTGGAGAAGGTTGAAACAAAAGATTCAGAGTGCAGATATGATAGTAATTGGCATGTTTTCCACTAAAAACTTTGAAATTATAGCTGATTCCACACAAAGGAGAATGAAATAAATTCAATAGTACACTTAGGGACCAGTCAGATTAATTTCGACCTAACATGTTTTTGAAAACTAAATACTGTTACAATAAGATAAGACTTAAGTGGTGGTGGTCTGACAATTCGCCGTTTCAGAATCTAATGCATCCTGGGTAATATTTTCAAAAGTGTACACCACAACGTCCTGATTGGTTAAAAATGTCATAAACAATGGAAATTTAACCAATGACGTGGCGTTATTTTCATTTTGGGGTACGAACAATGAAATTACCCATGATTCTTTAGATTCTGAAACGGCTAATTCAGGATTTACCGTAGCCTGGGACTAAAACAACATTATATCTACTTGATATTACAAAAGCATTGCTAAAACTTGTAGGAAATTTCATTATCAAGTTATCATGGCTACACAAAATTGTGTGAAGCATAATTGTAGAGAACTCAAAATTAATATTTAGACCAAGACATTTTATTTGTCGTACGCTCACAAGTACACAGTATACTTCTGAAAACTGTGTATCTCATCTGCTAACAAATTCATCCTATGCCGCTTTGTTCCTCGTGTACTTGGTTTGCTGCCTCACAGAGACACTTTCCAGTATTCACTTATAGTGCTCAAAACTGTTCGGGACTTGAATCGTTCGGTACTTTCTTTTACTTTCCTTTGTTCGCATGAAACGTTCATCTACAAAATCTAATTCTCCATGCTGCGATTCCCTGTTGTTTTTGATGTTACGTTGTATTTGAAAACGTCACAATATTCAAACGTTATGCAAATCCATCGCACTTCAGCGAAAGGACAATCGTACATATGCGTGGACCATAGCACTTCAGCGCCCCCAACGCACTTCCGAGTCCTACATATGCTCTGATATAAAAACACACAATAACAAGACTAAACAGCATAAATAGATTACTCGGAAAATAATTTCGAGTCAAAAAACAAATCTGAAGGAAAACACATCAACTATAAGAGCAAAAGAACAGAAAAACAGAAAAATAGAACTGCTACAAAAAAGCTAATGACAATACACATAGAATCGGACTATTTGATAACAACTGTCCTATTCCTGACCGAAAAGTGTGCTCTACATCAAAGACCTTAACAACAATAAAGAAAATATTTAAAGATCTTACTGGCGACATAGGCCAGGGCCACTTAAATATAGCATGGTCTTTGTTGTTGTATGGTGGAATGTTCTGTCATAGTATATCAATTATAAGCAATCACAAACTTATTCTTCCGGTTCACGTCAGCTACCACTTATGAGTATTTACCTTGTTCATTTGGTAAGAACTGGCATACAATCTTGTTTTACAATGTATTTTTACCTGTACGTACTTGTCACAACATTGCACTTCCTTACAAAACAATTAGGTTTTATTAAAGTATAAAGTACATAATCAGTTGGATGGCAAACGCCTGAATCTGACATGAGCTCTACAATTTATCTTCTTTGCCATCTACATCATTTGAAGTTATCATGTATGACCAGTAAGTGTAGATTTCTAGAAATTAAAAAGGAAATGAAAGGTCTTCTCTCTCAAGGATCTCTTGATATCACGGTGTTTGTTTTATAACTGATGCCCTAATAAAATAACTGTTGTAGTTTAGTATTCATTCATAATTATTTTTACTTGTAAAATATTGTTGTTACCCTATTATTTGATACACAAGTTAAAACAGAAATAGTTATATTCAGTATTTTTATTTTTTGGGGGGAAAATACGAACAATTCAAAATTCAATATTTCCAAAATGTGAGGTATTTATGCTAAACATGACAATGCAAATGCCACGTTGAGAATGGGGTTTTAGTACAGAAATTTACCATACCATCTTAATATGAGCAGACAAGTAGATTTTAGCTAATCATATGAGGAAGTAGTTATCAACCAAACTAAACAGTAAAATCCATTAGTCAATAGTCTGCTGGTCTTTTATTATACGACAGGGCCTGCATTTTACGGTTGTTTACAATTATGTGTTATTACATTAATAAGAAACTTAGTACACATTTTCTTTATTGTGATGTCAAATTCTATTTAGAATAAACTATTTTGAAATAAACGTTTATTTTATTCAAAGTTTATGGATCCCGAAGTTGAAAGAATTTCTGAGCACATTTTGCGATCACATCATCATATGCATCAATTTGCTGATGTTGGATTTCCTCATCCAGATGGTGAAAATTCAGATGACGAGAAAGAAGCAGATGATTCCCAGCAAGTTATTCTTGCTTTACTATGGACCCACCACGAATATTTTGAACCGAAGTCATTGTCACGTGCACAGGCAGAGTATAACTATTATCGTCTGCTTCAAAAACAATGGCGCCGAACTGTAAGTTTTTGAATAAGTTAAATGTAGCATATGAATAATAGTCAATAAAACTAGTTTACTTACATTCAAACTAATTTGAAATTCATTGATATAAGAAGATGTGGTATGAATGCCTATGAGACAGCTCTCCATCCAAGTCACAATTTATAAAATCTAACCATTAGGCAGCAACCATTTGATTTTCTGGGGGGGGGCTATGGTTTTTTTTTTCTACGCAAACTTTTTTTTTCGCCTTCGGCGAAAAACAATCTATTTTTTTGGCGACAAGATGAAAACAAATTATTTTTTTCTCCAAAAACTGGAAACAAACTTTTTTTTCCAAAAAAAAACCAAAGCCCCCCCCCCTCCCCCCCCCCCCGAAAATCAAATGGTTGCTGCCTTATAGGTTAAAAGAACAGTTTTCAAAACTGAGTCTTGGCTCACATCGAACAGCAAGCCATAAAGGGCCCAAACAATTACTAATGTAAAACCATTCAAACGGAGAAACCAACAATCAAATCTATATAAAAAACAAGAAACGAGAAACACTTTTGAACCACATTTACAAAACGACAATTATTGAAAATCAGATTCCTTACTTAGGGCAGGTGAAAACAATTGCATTTAAACGTTTTAATGGTATGAAACCTATTTTGATAAGAGCGTCACTTATGAGTCTTATACGTGCGTCTGGCGTACTAAATTATAATCCTGGTACCTTTGATAACTAATTCCTGCTACCATATCTGAAACAATAATGTAACATCACAACATAGAAATACACACTTTATAATAATTGGTGAAGCATCTGACGAGGAGAAGTACGACGATTCTGGGCAAGTTATTTTTGCTTTACTATGGATACACCACGTGTATTTCTACTAGAAATGTTTGTCACAGACAGAGTTCAACTTTTATCGACTGCTTTCTAAACAGTTGCGAAGAACAATAAGTTCATGAATTTATTGGCAATAAATAGACAAAAGGGGTTAATATTTTTAATCACTTTAATCAATTTACCGATCAAAACAACAATAAACTGAATAATGCATTACTTAATTTCAGATAGAGTATGGATAGTTGTTTATATAGCAAACCTGTCGTGTAAAATAAAAGCACTGCGTTTCTTTGTTTTAGAATATAGCTTATTCAAAAACTTTTTTTATGTGTATTAAAGGCCTGATTACTCCATCATGCAATATGTAATTTTGCTATGTTATAATCCAAAATGTTCAAAAAGTAAAGCCAAATCCGTGAAAGGAATCAGAGCTTTGCATGAGGGAGATACATTCCTTAATTTATAATAATTTATAATATTTTGTAACAGCAAATTTTAATAACACAAAAAATCCGTATTTCATGCCAGTACCGAAGTACTGGCTACTGGGCTGGTGATAGCCTCGGGGACTAATAGTCCACCAGCAGAGGCATCGACCCAGTGGTAGTAATAAAATTTACGGTACCAATTTTCTTGCACCAGATGCGCATTTCGACAATACATGTCTCTTCAGTGATGCTCGTGGCCAAAATATTTGAAATCCAAAGCTTATATAAAAGATGAAAAGCTATAATCCAAAAGGTTCAAAAATTAAAGCCAAATCCGTGAAAGGAATCAGAGCTTTGCATGAGGGAGATACATTCCTTAATTTATAATAATTTCTAATATTTTGTAACAGCAAATTTTAATAACACAAAAAATCCGTATTTCATGCCAGTACCGAAGTACTGGCTACTGGGCTGGTGATAGCCTCGGGGACTAATAGTCCACCAGCAGAGGCATCGACCCAGTGGTAGTAATAAAATTAACGGTACCAATTTTCTTTCACCAGATGCGCATTTCGACAATACATGTCTCTTCAGTGATGCTCGTGGCCAAAATATTTGAAATCCAAAGCTTATATAAAAGATGAAGAGCTATAATCCAAAAGGTTCAAAAAGTAAAGCCAAATCCGTGAAAGGAATCAGAGCTTTGCATGAGGGAGATACATTCCTTAATTTATAATAATTTATAATATTTTGTAAAAGCAAATTTTAATAACACAAAACATCCGTATTTCATGCCAGTACCGAAGTACTTGCTACTGGGCTGGTGATAGCCTCGGGGACTAATAGTCCACCAGCAGAGGCATCGATCCAGTGGTAGTAATAAAATTAACGGTACCAATTTTCTTGCACCAGATGCGCATTTCGACAATACATGTCTCTTCAGTGATGCTCGTGGCCAAAATATTTGAAATCCAAAGCTTATATAAAAGATGAAGAGCTATAATCCAAAAGGTTCAAAAAGTAAAGCCAAATCCGTGAAAGGAATCAGAGCTTTGCATGAGGGAGATACATTCCTTAATTTATAATAATTTCTAATATTTTGTAACAGCAAATTTTAATAACACAAAAAATCCGTATTTCATGCCAGTACCGAAGTACTGGCTACTGGGCTGGTGATACCCTCGGGGACTGATAGTCCACTAGCAGAGGCATCGACCCAGTGGTAGTAATAAAATTAACGGTACCAATGTTCTTGCACCAGCTGCGCATTTCGACAATACATGTCTCTTCAGTGATGCTCGTGGCCAAAATATTTGAAATCCAAAGCTTATATAAAAGATGAAGAGCTATAATCTAAAAGGTTCAAAAAGTAAAGCCAAATCCGTGAAAGGAATCAGAGCTTTGCATGTGGGAGATACATTCCTTAATTTATAATTATTTCTAATATTTTGTAACAGCAAATTTTAATAACACAAAATTACCGTATTTCATGCCAGTACCGAAGTACTGGCTACTGGGCTGGTGATAGCCTCGGGGACTAATAGTCCACCAGCAGAGGCATCGACCCAGTGGTAGTAATAAAATTAACGGTACCAATTTTCTTGCACCAGATGCGCATTTCGACAATACATGTCTCTTCAGTGATGCTCGTGGCCAAAATATTTGAAATCCAAAGCTTATATAAAAGATGAAGAGCTATAATCCAAAAGGTTCAAAAAGTAAAGCCAAATCCGTGAAAGGAATCAGAGCTTTGCATGAGGGAGATACATTCCTTAATTTATAATAATTTCTAATATTTTGTAACAGCAAATTTTAATAACACAAAAAATCCGTATTTCATGCCAGTACCGAAGTACTGGCTCCTGGGCTGGTGATACCCGCGGGGACTGGTAGTTCACCAGCAGAGGCATCGACCAAATGGTAGTAATAAAATTAACGGTACCAATTTTCTTGCACCAGATGCGCATTTCGACAATACATGTCTCTTCAGTGATGCTCGTGGCCAGAATATTTGAAATCCAAAGCTTATATAAAAGATGAAGAGCTATAATCCAAAAGGTTCAACAAGTAAAGCCAAATCCGTGAAAGGAATCAGAGCTTTGCATGAGGGAGATACATTCCTTAATTTATAATAATTTCTAATAGTTTGTAACGGCAAATTTTAATAACACAAAAAATCCGTATTTCATGCCAGTACCGAAGTACTGGCTACTGGGCTGGTGATACCCTCGGGGACTAATAGTCCACCAGCAGAGGCATCGACCCAGTGGTAGTAATAAAATAAACGTAACCAATTTTCTTGCACCAGATGCGCATTTCGACAATACATGTCTCTTCAGTGATGCTCGTGGCCAAAATATTTGAAATCCAAAGCTTATATAAAAGATGAAGAGCTATAATCCAAAAGGTTCAAAATGTAAAGCCAAATCCGTGAAAGGAATCAGAGCTTTGCATGAGGGAGATACATTCCTTAATTTATAATAATTTCTAATATTTTGTAACAGCAAATTTTAATAACACAAAAAAATCCGTATTTCATGCCAGTACCGAAGTACTGGCTACTGGGCTGGTGATACCCTCGGGGATTAATAGTCCACCAGCAGAGGCATCGACCCAGTGGTAGTAATAAAATGAACGGTACCAATTTTCTTGCACCAGATGCGCATTTCGACAATACATGTCTCTTCAGTGATGCTCGTGGCCAAAAATTTGAAATCCAAAGCTTATATAAAAGATGAAGAGCTATAATCCAAAAGGTTCAAAAAGTAAAGCCAAATCCGTGAAAGGAATCAGAGCTTTGCATGAGGGAGATACATTCCTTAATTTATAATAATTTCTAATATTTTGTAACAGCAAATTTTAATAACACAAAAAATCCGTATTTCATGCCAATACCGAAGTACTGGCTACTGGGCTGGTGATACCCTCGGGGACTAATAGTCCACCAGCAGAGGCATCGACCCAGTGGTAGTAATAAAATTAACGGTACCAATTTTCTTGCACCAGATGCGCATAATTTTTTCGACAATACATGTCTCTTCAGTGATGCTCGTGGCCAAAATATTTGAAATCCAAAGCTTATATAAAAGATGAAGAGCTATAATCCAAAAGGTTCAAAAAGTAAAGCCAAATCCGTGAAAGGAATCAGAGCTTTGCATGAGGGAGATACATTCCTTAATTTATAATAATTTCTAATATTTTGTAACAGCAAATTTTAATAACACAAAAAAAACGTATTTCATGCTAGTACCGAAGTACTGGCTACTGGGCTGGTGATACCCTAAGGGACTAATAATCCACCAGCAGAGGCATCGACCCAGTGGTAGTAATAAAAATAACGGTACCAATTTTCTTGCACCAGATGCGCATTTCGACAATACATGTCTCTTCAGTGATGCTCGTGGCCAAAATATTTTAATCCAAAGCTTATATAAAAGATGAAGAGCTATAATCCAAAAGGTTCAAAAAGTAAAGCCAAATCCGTGAAAGGAATCAGAGCTTTGCATGAGGGAGATACATTCCTTAATTTATAATAATTTCTAATATTTTGTAACAGCAAATTTTAATAATACAAAAAATCCGTATTTCATGCCAGTACCGAAGTACTGGTTACTGGGCTGGTGATAGCCTCGGTGACTTATAGTCCACCAGCAGAGGCATCGACCCAGTGGTAGTAATAAAATTAACGGTACCAATTTTCTTTCACCAGATGCGCATTTCGACAATACATGTCTCTTCAGTGATGCTCGTGGCCAAAATATTTGAAATCCAAAGCTTATATAAAAGATGAAGAGCTATAATCCAAAAGGTTCAAAAAGTAAAGCCAAATCCGTGAAAGGAATCAGAGCTTTGCATGAGGGAGATACATTCCTTAATTTATAATAATTTCTAATATTTTGTAACAGCAAATTTTTATAACACAAAAAATCCGTATTTCATGCCAGTACCGAAGTACTGGCTACTGGGCTGGGGATAGCCTCGGGGACTAATAGTCCACCAGCAGAGGCATCGACCCAGTGGTAGTAATAAAATAAACGGTGCCAATTTTCTTGCACCAGATGCGCATTTCGACAATACATGTCTCTTCAATGATGCTCGTGGCCAAAATATTTGAAATCCAAAGCTTATATAAAAGATGAAGAGCTATAATCCAAAAGGTTCAAAAAGTAAAGCCAAATCCGTGAAAGGAATCAGAGCTTTGCATGAGGGAGATACATTCCTTAATTTATAATAATTTCTAATATTTTGTAACACCAAATTTTAATAACACAAAAAATCCGTATTTCATGCCAGTACCGAAGTACTGGCTACTGGGCTGGTGATACCCTCGGGGACTAATAGTCCACCAGCAGAGGCATCGACCCAGTGGTAGTAATAAAATTAACGGTACCAATTTTCTTGCACCAGATGCGCATTTCGACAATACATGTCTCTTCAGTGATGCTCGTGGCCAAAATATTTGAAATCCAAAGCTTATATAAAAGATGAAGAGCTATAATCCAAAAGGTTCAAAAAGTAAAGCCAAATCCGTGAAAGGAATCAGAGCTTTGCATGAGGGAGATACATTCCTTAATTTATAATAATTTCTAATATTTTGTAACAGCAAATTTTTATAACACAAAAAATCCGTATTTCATGCCAGTACCGAAGTACTGGCTACTGGGCTGGGGATAGCCTCGGGGACTAATAGTCCACCAGCAGAGGCATCGACCCAGTGGTAGTAATAAAATAAACGGTGCCAATTTTCTTGCACCAGATGCGCATTTCGACAATACATGTCTCTTCAATGATGCTCGTGGCCAAAATATTTGAAATCCAAAGCTTATATAAAAGATGAAGAGCTATAATCCAAAATGTTCAAAAAGTAAAGCCAAATCCGTGAAAGGAATCAGAGCTTTGCATGAGGGAGATACATTCCTTAATTTATAATAATTTCTAATATTTTGTAACAGCAAATTTTAATAACACAAAAAATCCGTATTTCATGCCAGTAACGAAGTACTGGCTAATGGGCTGGTGATACCCTCGGGGACTAATAGTCCACCAGCAGAGGCATCGACCCAGTGGTAGTAATAAAATTAACGGTACCAATTTTCTTGCACGAGATGCGCATTTCGACATATATGTCTCTTCAGTGATGCTCGTGGCCAAAATATTTGAAATCCAAAGCTTATATAAAAGATGAAGAGCTATAATCCAAAAGGTTCAAAAAGTAAAGCCAAATCCGTGAAAGGAATCAGAGCTTTGCATGAGGGAGATACATTCCTTAATTTATAATAACTTCTAATATTTTGTAACAGCAAATTTAAATAACACAAAAAATCCGTATTTCATGCCAGTACCGAAGTACTGGCTACTGGGCTGGTGATACCCTCGGGGACTAATAGTCCACCAGCAGAGGCATCGACCCAGTGGTAGTAATAAAATTAACGGTACCAATTTTCTTGCACCAGATGCGCATTTCGACAATACATGTCTCTTCAGTGATGCTCGTGGCCAAAATATTTGAAACCCAAAGCTTATATAAAAGATGAAGAGCTATAATCCAAAAGGTTCAAAAAGTAAAGCCAAATCCGTGAAAGGAATCAGAGCTTTGCATGAGGGAGATACATTCCTTAATTTATAATAATTTATAATATTTTATACAGCAAATTTTAATAACACAAAAAATCCGTATTTCATGCCAGTACCGAAGTACTGGCTACTGGGCTGGTGATACCCTCGGGGACTAATAGTCCACCAGCAGAGGCATCGACCCAGTGGTAGTAATAAAATTAACGGTACCAATTTTCTTGCACCAGATGCGCATTTCGACAATACATGTCTCTTCAGTGATGCTCGTGGCCAAAATATTTGAAATCCAAAGCTTATATAAAAGATGAAAAGCTATAATCCAAAAGGTTCAAAAAGTAAAGCCAAATCCGTGAAAGGAATCAGAGCTTTGCATGAGGGAGATACATTCCTTAATTTATAATAATTTCTAATATTTTGTAACAGCAAATTTTAATAACACAAAAACATCCGTATTTCATGCCAGTACCGAAGTACTGGCTACTGGGCTGGTGATAGCCTCGGGGACTAATAGTCCACCAGCAGAGGCATCGACCCAGTGGTAGTAATAAAATTAACGGTACCAATTTTCTTGCACCAGATGCGCATTTCGACAATACATGTCTCTTCAGTGATGCTCGTGGCCAAAATATTTGAAATCCAAAGCTTATATAAAAGATGAAGAGCTATAATCCAAAAGGTTCAAAAAGTAAAGCCAAATCCGTGAAAGGAATCAGAGCTTTGCATGTGGGAGATACATTCCTTAATTTATAATTATTTCTAATATTTTGTAACAGCAAATTTTAATAACACAAAAAATCCGTATTTCATGCCAGTACCGAAGTACTGGCTACTGGGCTGGTGATAGCCTCGGGGACTAATAGTCCACCAGCAGAGGCATCGACCCAGTGGTAGTAATAAAATTAACGGTACCAATTTTCTTGCACCAGATGCGCATTTCGACAATACATGTCTCTTCAGTGATGCTCGTGGCCAAAATATTTGAAATCCAAAGCTTATATAAAAGATGAAGAGCTATAATCCAAAAGGTTCAAAAAGTAAAGCCAAATCCGTGAAAGGAATCAGAGCTTTGCATGAGGGAGATACATTCCTTAATTTATAATAATTTCTAATATTTTGTAACAGCAAATTTTAATAACACAAAAAATCCGTATTTCATGCCAGTACCGAAGTACTGGCTCCTGGGCTGGTGATACCCGCGGGGACTGGTAGTTCACCAGCAGAGGCATCGACCAAATGGTAGTAATAAAATTAACGGTACCAATTTTCTTGCACCAGATGCGCATTTCGACAATACATGTCTATTCAGTGATGCTCGTGGCCAGAATATTTGAAATCCAAAGCTTATATAAAAGATGAAGAGCTATAATCCAAAAGGTTCAACAAGTAAAGCCAAATCCGTGAAAGGAATCAGAGCTTTGCATGAGGGAGATACATTCCTTAATTTATAATAATTTCTAATATTTTGTAACAGCAAATTTTAATAACACAAAAAATCCGTATTTCATGCCAATACCGAAGTACTGGCTACTGGGCTGGTGATACCCTCGGGGACTAATAGTCCACCAGCAGAGGCATCGACCCAGTGGTAGTAATAAAATTAACGGTACCAATTTTCTTGCACCAGATGCGCATAATTTTTTCGACAATACATGTCTCTTCAGTGATGCTCGTGGCCAAAATATTTGAAATCCAAAGCTTATATAAAAGATGAAGAGCTATAATCCAAAAGGTTCAAAAAGTAAAGCCAAATCCGTGAAAGGAATCAGAGCTTTGCATGAGGGAGATACATTCCTTAATTTATAATAATTTCTAATATTTTGTAACAGCAAATTTTAATAACACAAAAAAAACGTATTTCATGCTAGTACCGAAGTACTGGCTACTGGGCTGGTGATACCCTAAGGGACTAATAATCCACCAGCAGAGGCATCGACCCAGTGGTAGTAATAAAAATAACGGTACCAATTTTCTTGCACCAGATGCGCATTTCGACAATACATGTCTCTTCAGTGATGCTCGTGGCCAAAATATTTTAATCCAAAGCTTATATAAAAGATGAAGAGCTATAATCCAAAAGGTTCAAAAAGTAAAGCCAAATCCGTGAAAGGAATCAGAGCTTTGCATGAGGGAGATACATTCCTTAATTTATAATAATTTCTAATATTTTGTAACAGCAAATTTTAATAATACAAAAAATCCGTATTTCATGCCAGTACCGAAGTACTGGTTACTGGGCTGGTGATAGCCTCGGTGACTTATAGTCCACCAGCAGAGGCATCGACCCAGTGGTAGTAATAAAATTAACGGTACCAATTTTCTTTCACCAGATGCGCATTTCGACAATACATGTCTCTTCAGTGATGCTCGTGGCCAAAAGATTTGAAATCCAAAGCTTATATAAAAGATGAAGAGCTATAATCCAAAAGGTTCAAAAAGTAAAGCCAAATCCGTGAAAGGAATCAGAGCTTTGCATAAGGGAGATACATTCCTTAATTTATAATAATTTCTAATATTTTGTAACAGCAAATTTTAATAACACAAAAAATCCGTATTTCATGCCAGAACCGAAGTACTGGCTACTGGGCTGGTGATACCCTCGGGGACTAATATTCCACCAGCAGAGGCATGGGCCCAGTGGTAGTAATAAAATTAACGGTACCAATGTTCTTGCACCAGATGCGCATTTCGACAATACATGTCTCTTCAGTGATGCTCGTGGCCAAAATATTTGAAATCCAAAGCTTATATGAAAGATGAAGAGCTATAATCCGAAAGGTTCAAAGAGTAAAGCCAAATCCGTGAAAGGAATCAGAGCTTTGCATGAGGGAGATACATTCCTTAATTTATAATAATTTCTAATATTTTGTAACAGCAAATTTTAATAACACAAAAAATCCGTATTTCATGCCAGAACCGAAGTACTGGCTACTGGGCTGGTGATACCCTCGGGGACTAATAGTCCACCAGTAGAGGCATCGGCCCAGTGGTAGTAATAAAATTAACGGTACCAATTTTCTTGCACCAGATGCGCATTTCGACAGTACATGTCTCTTCAGTGATGCTCGTGGCCAAAATATTTGAAATCCAAAGCTTATATAAAAGATGAAGAGCTATAATCCGAAAGGTTCAAAGAGTAAAGCCAAATCCGTGAAAGGAACCAGAGCTTTGCATGAGGGAGATACATTCCTTAATTTATAATAATTTCTAATATTTTGTAACATCAAATTTTAATAACACAAAAAATCCGTATTTCATGCCAGTACCGAAGTACTGGCTACTGGGCTGGTGATACCCTCGGGGACTAATAGTCCACCAGCAGAGGCATCGACCCAGTGGTAGTAATAAAATTAACGGTACCAATTTTCTTGCACCAGATGCGCATTTCGACAATACATGTCTCTTCAGTGATGCTCGTGGCCAAAATATTTGAAATCCAAAGCTTATATAAAAGATGAAGAGCTATAATCCAAAAGGTTCAAAAAGTAAAGCCAAATCCGTGAAAGGAATCAGAGCTTTGCATGAGGGAGATACATTCCTTAATTTATAATAATTTCTAATATTTTGTAACAGCAAATTTTTATAACACAAAAAATCCGTATTTCATGCCAGTACCGAAGTACTGGCTACTGGGCTGGGGATAGCCTCGGGGACTAATAGTCCACCAGCAGAGGCATCGACCCAGTGGTAGTAATAAAATAAACGGTGCCAATTTTCTTGCACCAGATGCGCATTTCGACAATACATGTCTCTTCAATGATGCTCGTGGCCAAAATATTTGAAATCCAAAGCTTATATAAAAGATGAAGAGCTATAATCCAAAAGGTTCAAAAAGTAAAGCCAAATCCGTGAAAGGAATCAGAGCTTTGCATGAGGGAGATACATTCCTTAATTTATAATAATTTCTAATATTTTGTAACAGCAAATTTTAATAACACAAAAAATCCGTATTTCATGCCAGTACCGAAGTACTGGCTACTGGGCTGGTGATACCCTCGGGGACTAATAGTCCACCAGCAGAGGCATCGACCCAGTGGTAGTAATAAAATTAACGGTACCAATTTTCTTGCACCAGATGCGCATTTCGACAATACATGTCTCTTCAGTGATGCTCGTGGCCAAAATATTTGAAATCCAAAGCTTATATAAAAGATGAAGAGCTATAATCCAAAAGGTTCAAAAAGTAAAGCCAAATCCGTGAAAGGAATCAGAGCTTTGCATGAGGGAGATACATTCCTTAATTTATAATAATTTCTAATATTTTGTAACAGCAAATTTTTATAACACAAAAAATCCGTATTTCATGCCAGTACCGAAGTACTGGCTACTGGGCTGGGGATAGCCTCGGGGACTAATAGTCCACCAGCAGAGGCATCGACCCAGTGGTAGTAATAAAATAAACGGTGCCAATTTTCTTGCACCAGATGCGCATTTCGACAATACATGTCTCTTCAATGATGCTCGTGGCCAAAATATTTGAAATCCAAAGCTTATATAAAAGATGAAGAGCTATAATCCAAAATGTTCAAAAAGTAAAGCCAAATCCGTGAAAGGAATCAGAGCTTTGCATAAGGGAGATACATTCCTTAATTTATAATAATTTCTAATATTTTGTAACAGCAAATTTTAATAACACAAAAAATCCGTATTTCATGCCAGAACCGAAGTACTGGCTACTGGGCTGGTGATACCCTCGGGGACTAATATTCCACCAGTAGAGGCATCGGCCCAGTGGTAGTAATAAAATTAACGGTACCAATGTTCTTGCACCAGATGCGCATTTCGACAATACATGTCTCTTCAGTGATGCTCGTGGCCAAAATATTTGAAATCCAAAGCTTATATGAAAGATGAAGAGCTATAATCCGAAAGGTTCAAAGAGTAAAGCCAAATCCGTGAAAGGAATCAGAGCTTTGCATGAGGGAGATACATTCCTTAATTTATAATAATTTCTAATATTTTGTAACAGCAAATTTTAATAACACAAAAAATCCGTATTTCATGCCAATACCGAAGTACTGGCTACTGGGCTGGTGATACCCTCGGGGACTAATAGTCCACCAGCAGAGGCATCGACCCAGTGGTAGTAATAAAATTAACGGTACCAATTTTCTTGCACCAGATGCGCATAATTTTTTCGACAATACATGTCTCTTCAGTGATGCTCGTGGCCAAAATATTTGAAATCCAAAGCTTATATAAAAGATGAAGAGCTATAATCCAAAAGGTTCAAAAAGTAAAGCCAAATCCGTGAAAGGAATCAGAGCTTTGCATGAGGGAGATACATTCCTTAATTTATAATAATTTCTAATATTTTGTAACAGCAAATTTTAATAACACAAAAAAAACGTATTTCATGCTAGTACCGAAGTACTGGCTACTGGGCTGGTGATACCCTAAGGGACTAATAATCCACCAGCAGAGGCATCGACCCAGTGGTAGTAATAAAAATAACGGTACCAATTTTCTTGCACCAGATGCGCATTTCGACAATACATGTCTCTTCAGTGATGCTCGTGGCCAAAATATTTTAATCCAAAGCTTATATAAAAGATGAAGAGCTATAATCCAAAAGGTTCAAAAAGTAAAGCCAAATCCGTGAAAGGAATCAGAGCTTTGCATGAGGGAGATACATTCCTTAATTTATAATAATTTCTAATATTTTGTAACAGCAAATTTTAATAATACAAAAAATCCGTATTTCATGCCAGTACCGAAGTACTGGTTACTGGGCTGGTGATAGCCTCGGTGACTTATAGTCCACCAGCAGAGGCATTGACCCAGTGGTAGTAATAAAATTAACGGTACCAATTTTCTTTCACCAGATGCGCATTTCGACAATACATGTCTCTTCAGTGATGCTCGTGGCCAAAAGATTTGAAATCCAAAGCTTATATAAAAGATGAAGAGCTATAATCCAAAAGGTTCAAAAAGTAAAGCCAAATCCGTGAAAGGAATCAGAGCTTTGCATAAGGGAGATACATTCCTTAATTTATAATAATTTCTAATATTTTGTAACAGCAAATTTTAATAACACAAAAAAATCCGTATTTCATGCCAGAACCGAAGTACTGGCTACTGGGCTGGTGATACCCTCGGGGACTAATATTCCACCAGCAGAGGCATCGGCCCAGTGGTAGTAATAAAATTAACGGTACCAATGTTCTTGCACCAGATGCGCATTTCGACAATACATGTCTCTTCAGTGATGCTCGTGGCCAAAATATTTGAAATCCAAAGCTTATATGAAAGATGAAGAGCTATAATCCGAAAGGTTCAAAGAGTAAAGCCAAATCCGTGAAAGGAATCAGAGCTTTGCATGAGGGAGATACATTCCTTAATTTATAATAATTTCTAATATTTTGTAACAGCAAATTTTAATAACACAAAAAATCCGTATTTCATGCCAGAACCGAAGTACTGGCTACTGGGCTGGTGATACCCTCGGGGACTAATAGTCCACCAGTAGAGGCATCGGCCCAGTGGTAGTAATAAAATTAACGGTACCAATTTTCTTGCACCAGATGCGCATTTCGACAATACATGTCTCTTCAGTGATGCTCGTGGCCAAAATATTTGAAATCCAAAGCTTATATAAAAGATGAAGAGCTATAATCCGAAAGGTTCAAAGAGTAAAGCCAAATCCGTGAAAGGAATCAGAGCTTTGCATGAGGGAGATATATTCCTTAATTTATAATAATTTCTAATATTTTGTAACATCAAATTTTAATAACACAAAAAATCCGTATTTCATGCCAGTACCGAAGTACTGGCTACTGGGCTGGTTATACCCTCGGGGACTAATAGTCCACCAGCAGAGGCATCGACCCAGTGGTAGTAATAAAATTAACGGTACCAATTTTCTTGCACCAGATGCGCATTTCAACAATACATGTCTCTTCAGTGATGCTCGTGGCCAAAATATTTGAAATCCAAAGCTTATATAAAAGATGAAGAGCTATAATCCAAAAGGTTCAAAAAGTAAAGCCAAATCCGTGAAAGGAATCAGAGCTTTGCATGAGGGAGATACATTCCTTAATTTATAATAATTTCTAATATTTTGTAACAGCAAATTTTTATAACACAAAAAATCCGTATTTCATGCCAGTACCGAAGTACTGGCTACTGGGCTGGGGATAGCCTCGGGGACTAATAGTCCACCAGCAGAGGCATCGACCCAGTGGTAGTAATAAAATAAACGGTGCCAATTTTCTTGCACCAGATGCGCATTTCGACAATACATGTCTCTTCAATGATGCTCGTGGCCAAAATATTTGAAATCCAAAGCTTATATAAAAGATGAAGAGCTATAATCCAAAAGGTTCAAAAAGTAAAGCCAAATCCGTGAAAGGAATCAGAGCTTTGCATGAGGGAGATACATTCCTTAATTTATAATAATTTCTAATATTTTGTAACAGCAAATTTTAATAACACAAAAAATCCGTATTTCATGCCAGTACCGAAGTACTGGCTACTGGGCTGGTGATACCCTCGGGGACTAATAGTCCACCAGCAGAGGCATCGACCCAGTGGTAGTAATAAAATTAACGGTACCAATTTTCTTGCACCAGATGCGCATTTCGACAATACATGTCTCTTCAGTGATGCTCGTGGCCAAAATATTTGAAATCCAAAGCTTATATAAAAGATGAAGAGCTATAATCCAAAAGGTTCAAAAAGTAAAGCCAAATCCGTGAAAGGAATCAGAGCTTTGCATGAGGGAGATACATTCCTTAATTTATAATAATTTCTAATATTTTGTAACAGCAAATTTTTATAACACAAAAAATCCGTATTTCATGCCAGTACCGAAGTACTGGCTACTGGGCTGGGGATAGCCTCGGGGACTAATAGTCCACCAGCAGAGGCATCGACCCAGTGGTAGTAATAAAATAAACGGTGCCAATTTTCTTGCACCAGATGCGCATTTCGACAATACATGTCTCTTCAATGATGCTCGTGGCCAAAATATTTGAAATCCAAAGCTTATATAAAAGATGAAGAGCTATAATCCAAAATGTTCAAAAAGTAAAGCCAAATCCGTGAAAGGAATCAGAGCTTTGCATAAGGGAGATACATTCCTTAATTTATAATAATTTCTAATATTTTGTAACAGCAAATTTTAATAACACAAAAAATCCGTATTTCATGCCAGAACCGAAGTACTGGCTACTGGGCTGGTGATACCCTCGGGGACTAATATTCCACCAGCAGAGGCATCGGCCCAGTGGTAGTAATAAAATTAACGGTACCAATGTTCTTGCACCAGATGCGCATTTCGACAATACATGTCTCTTCAGTGATGCTCGTGGCCAAAATATTTGAAATCCAAAGCTTATATGAAAGATGAAGAGCTATAATCCGAAAGGTTCAAAGAGTAAAGCCAAATCCGTGAAAGGAATCAGAGCTTTGCATGAGGGAGATACATTCCTTAATTTATAATAATTTCTAATATTTTGTAACAGCAAATTTTAATAACACAAAAAATCCGTATTTCATGCCAGAACCGAAGTACTGGCTACTGGGCTGGTGATACCCTCGGGGACTAATAGTCCACCAGTAGAGGCATCGGCCCAGTGGTAGTAATAAAATTAACGGTACCAATTTTCTTGCACCAGATGCGCATTTCGACAATACATGTCTTTTCAGTGATGCTCGTGGCCAAAATATTTGAAATCCAAAGCTTATATAAAAGATGAAGAGCTATAATCCGAAAGGTTCAAAGAGTAAAGCCAAATCCGTGAAAGGAATCAGAGCTTTGCATGAGGGAGATATATTCCTTAATTTATAATAATTTCTAATATTTTGTAACAGCAAATTTTAATAACACAAAAAATCCGTATTTCATGCCAGTACCGAAGTACTGGCTACTGAGCTGGTGATAGCCTCGGGGACTAATAGTCCACCAGCAGAGGCATCGACCCAGTGGTAGTAATAAAATTAACGGTACCAATTTTCTTTCACCAGATGCGCATTTCGACAATACATGTCTCTTCAGTGATGCTCGTGGCCAAAAGATTTGAAATCCAAAGCTTATATAAAAGATGAAGAGCTATAATCCAAAATGTTCAAAAAGTAAAGCCAAATCCGTGAAAGGAATCAGAGCTTTGCATGAGGGAGATACATTCCTTAATTTATAATAATTTCTAATATTTTGTAACAGCAAATTTTAATAACACAAAAAATCCGTATTTCATGCCAGAACCGAAGTACTGGCTACTGGGCTGGTGATACCCTCGGGGACTAATAGTCCACCAGCAGAGGCATCGACCCAGTGGTAGTAATAAAATTAACGGTACCAATTTTCTTGCACCAGATGCGCATTTCGACAATACATGTCTCTTCAGTGATGCTCGTGGCCAAAATATTTGAAATCCAAAGCTTATATAAAAGATGAAGAGCTATAATCCAAAAGGTTCAAAAAGTAAAGCCAAATCCTTGAAAGGAATCAGAGATTGCATGAGGGAGATACATTCCTTAATTTATAATAATTTCTAATATTTTGTAACATCAAATTTTAATAACACAAAAAATCCGTATTTCATGCCAGTACCGAAGTACTGGCTACTGGGCTGGTTATACCCTCGGGGACTAATAGTCCACCAGCAGAGGCATCGACCCAGTGGTAGTAATAAAATTAACGGTACCAATTTTCTTGCACCAGATGCGCATTTCAACAATACATGTCTCTTCAGTGATGCTCGTGGCCAAAATATTTGAAATCCAAAGCTTATATAAAAGATGAAGAGCTATAATCCAAAAGGTTCAAAAAGTAAAGCCAAATCCGTGAAAGGAATCAGAGCTTTGCATGAGGGAGATACATTCCTTAATTTATAATAATTTCTAATATTTTGTAACAGCAAATTTTTATAACACAAAAAATCCGTATTTCATGCCAGTACCGAAGTACTGGCTACTGGGCTGGGGATAGCCTCGGGGACTAATAGTCCACCAGCAGAGGCATCGACCCAGTGGTAGTAATAAAATAAACGGTGCCAATTTTCTTGCACCAGATGCGCATTTCGACAATACATGTCTCTTCAATGATGCTCGTGGCCAAAATATTTGAAATCCAAAGCTTATATAAAAGATGAAGAGCTATAATCCAAAAGGTTCAAAAAGTAAAGCCAAATCCGTGAAAGGAATCAGAGCTTTGCATGAGGGAGATACATTCCTTAATTTATAATAATTTCTAATATTTTGTAACAGCAAATTTTAATAACACAAAAAATCCGTATTTCATGCCAGTACCGAAGTACTGGCTACTGGGCTGGTGATACCCTCGGGGACTAATAGTCCACCAGCAGAGGCATCGACCCAGTGGTAGTAATAAAATTAACGGTACCAATTTTCTTGCACCAGATGCGCATTTCGACAATACATGTCTCTTCAGTGATGCTCGTGGCCAACATATTTGAAATCCAAAGCTTATATAAAAGATGAAGAGCTATAATCCAAAAGGTTCAAAAAGTAAAGCCAAATCCGTGAAAGGAATCAGAGCTTTGCATGAGGGAGATACATTCCTTAATTTATAATAATTTCTAATATTTTGTAACAGCAAATTTTTATAACACAAAAAATCCGTATTTCATGCCAGTACCGAAGTACTGGCTACTGGGCTGGGGATAGCCTCGGGGACTAATAGTCCACCAGCAGAGGCATCGACCCAGTGGTAGTAATAAAATAAACGGTGCCAATTTTCTTGCACCAGATGCGCATTTCGACAATACATGTCTCTTCAATGATGCTCGTGGCCAAAATATTTGAAATCCAAAGCTTATATAAAAGATGAAGAGCTATAATCCAAAATGTTCAAAAAGTAAAGCCAAATCCGTGAAAGGAATCAGAGCTTTGCATGAGGGAGATACATTCCTTAATTTATAATAATTTCTAATATTTTGTAACAGCAAATTTTAATAACACAAAAAATCCGTATTTCATGCCAGTACCGAAGTACTGGCTAATGGGCTGGTGATACCCTCGGGGACTAATAGTCCACCAGCAGAGGCATCGACCCAGTGGTAGTAATAAAATTAACGGTACCAATTTTCTTGCACGAGATGCGCATTTCGACATATATGTCTCTTCAGTGATGCTCGTGGCCAAAATGTTTGAAATCCAAAGCTTATATAAAAGATGAAGAGCTATAATCAAAAAGGTTCAAAAAGTAAAGCCAAATCCGTGAAAGGAATCAGAGCTTTGCATGAGGGAGATACATTCCTTAATTTATAATAACTTCTAATATTTTGTAACAGCAAATTTAAATAACACAAAAAATCCGTATTTCATGCCAGTACCGAAGTACTGGCTACTGGGCTGGTGATACCCTCGGGGACTAATAGTCCACCAGCAGAGGCATCGACCCAGTGGTAGTAATAAAATTAACGGTACCAATTTTCTTGCACCAGATGCGCATTTCGACAATACATGTCTCTTCAGTGATGCTCGTGGCCAAAATATTTGAAACCCAAAGCTTATATAAAAGACGAAGAGCTATAATCCAAAAGGTTCAAAAAGTAAAGCCAAATCCGTGAAAGGAATCAGAGCTTTGCATGAGGGAGATACATTCCTTAATTTATAATAATTTATAATATTTTATACAGCAAATTTTAATAACACAAAAAATCCGTATTTCATGCCAGTACCGAAGTACTGGCTACTGGGCTGGTGATACCCTCGGGGACTAATAGTCCACCAGCAGAGGCATCGACCCAGTGGTAGTAATAAAATTAACGGTACCAATTTTCTTGCACCAGATGCGCATTTCGACAATACATGTCTCTTCAGTGATGCTCGTGGCCAAAATATTTGAAATCCAAAGCTTATATAAAAGATGAAAAGCTATAATCCAAAAGGTTCAAAAAGTAAAGCCAAATCCGTGAAAGGAATCAGAGCTTTGCATGAGGGAGATACATTCCTTAATTTATAATAATTTCTAATATTTTGTAACAGCAAATTTTAATAACACAAAAACATCCGTATTTCATGCCAGTACCGAAGTACTGGCTACTGGGCTGGTGATAGCCTCGGGGACTAATAGTCCACCAGCAGAGGCATCGACCCAGTGGTAGTAATAAAATTAACGGTACCAATTTTCTTGCACCAGATGCGCATTTCGACAATACATGTCTCTTCAGTGATGCTCGTGGCCAAAATATTTGAAATCCAAAGCTTATATAAAAGATGAAGAGCTATAATCCAAAAGGTTCAAAAAGTAAGGCCAAATCCGTGAAAGGAATCAGAGCTTTGCATGAGGGAGATACATTCCTTAATTTATAATAATTTATAATATTTTGTAAAAGCAAATTTTAATAACACAAAACATCCGTATTTCATGCCAGTACCGAAGTACTTGCTACTGGGCTGGTGATAGCCTCGGGGACTAATAGTCCACCAGCAGAGGCATCGATCAAGTGGTAGTAATAAAATTAACGGTACCAATTTTCTTGCACCAGATGCGCATTTCGACAATACATGTCTCTTCAGTGATGCTCGTGGCCAAAATATTTGAAATCCAAAGCTTATATAAAAGATGAAGAGCTATAATCCAAAAGGTTCAAAAAGTAAAGCCAAATCCGTGAAAGGAATCAGAGCTTTGCATGAGGGAGATACATTCCTTAATTTATAATAATTTCTAATATTTTGTAACAGCAAATTTTAATAACACAAAAAATCCGTATTTCATGCCAGTACCGAAGTACTGGCTACTGGGCTGGTGATACCCTCGGGGACTGATAGTCCACTAGCAGAGGCATCGACCCAGTGGTAGTAATAAAATTAACGGTACCAATGTTCTTGCACCAGCTGCGCATTTCGACAATACATGTCTCTTCAGTGATGCTCGTGGCCAAAATATTTGAAATCCAAAGCTTATATAAAAGATGAAGAGCTATAATCCAAAAGGTTCAAAAAGTAAAGCCAAATCCGTGAAAGGAATCAGAGATTTGCATGAGGGAGATACATTCCTTAATTTATAATAACTTCTAATATTTTGTAACAGCAAATTTAAATAACACAAAAAATCCGTATTTCATGCCAGTACCGAAGTACTGGCTACTGGGCTGGTGATACCCTCGGGGACTAATAGTCCACCAGCAGAGGCATCGACCCAGTGGTAGTAATAAAATTAACGGTACCAATTTTCTTGCACCAGATGCGCATTTCGACAATACATGTCTCTTCAGTGATGCTCGTGGCCAAAATATTTGAAATCCAAAGCTTATATAAAAGATGAAGAGCTATAATCCAAAAGGTTCAAAAAGTAAAACCAAATCCGTGAAAGGAATCAGAGCTTTGCATGAGGGAGATACATTCCTTAATTTATAATAATTTATAATATTTTGTAACAGCAAATTTTAATAACACAAAAAATCCGTATTTCATGCCAGTACCGAAGTACTGGCTACTGGGCTGGTGATAGCCTCGGGGACTTATAGTCCACCAGCAGAGGCATCGACCCAGTGGTAGTAATAAAATTAACGGTACCAATTTTCTTGCACCAGCTGCGCATTTCGACAATACATGTCTCTTCAGTGATGCTCGTGGCCAAAATATTTGAAATCCAAAGCTTATATAAAAGATGAAGAGCTATAATCCAAAAGGTTCAAAAAGTAAAGCCAAATCCGTGAAAGGAATCAGAGCTTTGCATGAGGGAGATACATTCCTTAATTTATAATAATTTCTAATATTTTGTAACAGCAAATTTTAATAACACAAAAAATCCGTATTTCATGCCAGTACCGAAGTACTGGCTACTGGGCTGGTGATACCCTCGGGGACTAATAGTCCACCAGCAGAGGCATCGACCCAGTGGTAGTAATAAAATTAACGGTACCAATTTTCTTGCACCAGATGCGCATTTCGACAATACATGTCTCTTCAGTGATGCTCGTGGCCAAAATATTTGAAATCCAAAGCTTATATAAAAGATGAAGAGCTATAATCCAAAAGGTTCAAAAAGTAAAGCCAAATCCGTGAAACGAATCAGAGCTTTGCATAAGGGAGATACCGGTACATTCCTTAATTTATAATAATTTCTAATATTTTGTAACAGCAAATTTTGATAACACAAAAAAATCCGTATTTCATGCCAGTACCGAAGTACTGGCTACTGGGCTGGTGATACCCTCGGGGACTAATAGTCCACCAGCAGAGGCATCGACCCAGTGGTAGTAATAAAATTAATGGTACCAATTTTTTTGCACCAGATGCGCATTTCGACAATAAATGTCTCTTCAGTGATGCTCGTGGCCAAAATATTTGAAATCCAAAGCTTATATAAAAGATGAAGAGCTATAATCCAAAAGGTTCAAAAAGTAAAGCCAAATCCGTGAAAGGAATCAGAGCTTTGCATGAGGGAGATACATTCCTTAATTTATAATAATTTCTAATATTTTGTAACAGCAAATTTTAATAACACAAAAAATCCGTATTTCATGCCAGTACCGAAGTACTGGATACTGGGCTGGTGATACCCTCGGGGACTAATAGTCCACCAGCAGAGGCATCGACCCAGTGGTAGTAATAAAATTAACGGTACCAATTTCTTGCACCAGATGCGCATTTCGACAATATATGTCTCTTCAGTGATGCTCGTGGCCAAAATATTTGAAATCCAAATCTTATATAAAAGATGAAGAGCTATAATTCAAAAGGTTCAAAAAGTAAAGCCAAATCCGTGAAAGGAATCAGAGCTTTGCATGAGGGAGATACATTCCTTAATTTATAATAATTTATAATATTTTGTAACAGCAAATTTTAATAACACAAAAAAAACGTATTTCATGCCAGTACCGAAGTACTGGCTACTGGGCTGGTGATACCCTCGGGGACTAATAGTCCACCAGCAGAGGCATCGACCCAGTGGTAGTAATAAAATTAACGGTACCAATTTTCTTGCACCAGATGCGCATTTCGACAATACATGTCTCTTCAGTGATGCTCGTGGCCAAAATATTTGAAATCCAAAGCTTATATAAAAGATGAAGAGCTATAATCCAAAAGGTTCAAAAAGTAAAGCCAAATCCATGAAAGGAATCAGAGCTTTGCATGGAGGAGATACCGGTACATTCCTTAATTTATAATAATTTCTAATATTTTGTAACAGCAAATTTTGATAACACAAAAAAATCCGTATTTCATGCCAGTACCGAAGTACTGGCTACTGGGCTGGTGATACCCTCGGGGACTAATAGTCCACCAGCAGAGGCATCGACCCAGTGGTAGTAATAAAATTAACGGTACCAATTTTCTTGCACCAGATGCGCATTTCGACAATACATGTCTCTTCAGTGATGCTCGTGGCCAAAATATTTGAAACCCAAAGCTTATATAAAAGATGAAGAGCTATAATCCAAAAGGTTCAAAAAGTAAAGCCAAATCCGTGAAAGGAATCAGAGCTTTGCATGAGGGAGATACATTCCTTAATTTATAATAATTTCTAATATTTTATACAGCAAATTTTAATAACACAAAAAATCCGTATTTCATGCCAGTACCGAAGTACTGGCTACTAGGCTGGTGATACACTCGGGGACTAATAGTCCACCAGCAGAGGCATCGACCCAGTGGTAGTAATAAAATTAACGGTACCAATTTTCTTGCACCAGATGCGCATTTCGACAATACATGTCTCTTCAGTGATGCTCGTGGCCAAAATATTTGAAACCCAAAGCTTATATAAAAGATGAAGAGCTATAATCCAAAAGGTTCAAAAAGTAAAGCCAAATCCGTGAAAGGAATCAGAGCTTTGCATGAGGGAGATACATTCCTTAATTTATAATAATTTATAATATTTTATACAGCAAATTTTAATAACACAAAAAATCCGTATTTCATGCCAGTACCGAAGTACTGGCTACTGGGCTGGTGATAGCCTCGGGGACTAATTATCCACCAGCAGAGGCATCGACCCAGTGGTAGTAATAAAATTAACGGTACCAATTTTCTTGCACCAGATGCGCATTTCGACAATACATGTCTCTTCAGTGATGTTCGTGGCCAAAATATTTGAAATCCAAAGCTTATATAAAAGATGAAGAGCTATAATCCAAAAGGTTCAAAAAGTAAAGCCAAATCCGTGAAAGGAATCAGAGCTTTGCATGAGGGAGATACATTCCTTAATTTATAATAATTTCTAATATTTTGTAACAGCAAATTTTGATAACACAAAAAAATCCGTATTTCATGCCAGTACCGAAGTACTGGCTACTGGGCTGGTGATACCCTCGGGGACTAATAGTCCACCAGCAGAGGCATCGACCCAGTGGTAGTAATAAAATTAATGGTACCAATTTTCTTGCACCAGATGCGCATTTCGACAATACATGTCTCTTCAGTGATGCTCGTGGCCAAAATATTTGAAATCCAAAGCTAATATAAAAGATGAAGAGCTATAATCCAAAAGGTTCAAAAAGTAAAGCCAAATCCGTGAAAGGAATCAGAGCTTTGCATGAGGGAGATACATTCCTTAATTTCTAATATTTTCTAATATTTTGTAAAAGCAAATTTTGATAACACAAAAAATCCGTATTTCATGCCAGTACCGAAGTACTGGCTACTGGACTGGTGATACCCTCGGGGACTAATAGTCCACCAGCAGAGGCATTGACCCAGTGGTAGTAATAAAATTAACGGTACCAATTTTCTTGCACCAGATGCGCATTTCGACAATACATGTCTCTTCAGTGATGCTCGTGGCCAAAATATTTGAAATCCAAAGCTTATATAAAAGATGAAGAGCTATAATCCAAAAGGTTCAAAAAGTAAAGCCAAATCCGTGAAAGGAATCAGAGCTTTGCATGAGGGAGATACATTCCTTAATTTATAATATTTTCTAATATTTTGTAACAGCAAATTTTGATAACACAAAAAATCCGTATTTCATGACAGTACCGAAGTACTGGCTACTGGACTGGTGATACCCTCGGGGACTAATAGTCCACCAGCAGAGGCATCGACCCAGTGGTAGTAATAAAATTAACGGTACCAATTTTCTTGCACCAGATGCGCATTTCGACAATACATGTCTCTTCAGTGATGCTCGTGGCCAAAATATTTGAAATCCAAAGCTTATATAAAAGATGAAGAGCTATAATCCAAAAGGTTCAAAAAGTAAAGCCAAATCCGTGAAAGGAATCAGAGCTTTGCATGAGGGAGATACATTCCTTAATTTATAATAATTTATAATATTTTATACAGCAAATTTTAATAACACAAAAAATCCGTATTTCATGCCAGTACCGAATTCGAAGTACTGGCTACTGGGCTGGTGATAGCCTCGGGGACTAATTATCCACCAGCAGAGGCATCGACCCAGTGGTAGTAATAAAATTAACGGTACCAATTTTCTTGCACCAGATGCGCATTTCGACAATACATGTCTCTTCAGTGATGCTCGTGGCCAAAATATTTGAAATCCAAAGCTTATATAAAAGATGAAGAGCTATAATTCAAAAGGTTCAAAAAGTAAAGCCAAATCCGTGAAAGGAATCAGAGCTTTGCATGAGGGAGATACATTCCTTAATGTATAATAATTTCTAATATTTTGTAACAGCAAATTTTAATAACACAAAAAATCCGTATTTCATGCCAGTACCGTGGTACTGGCTACTGGGCTGGTGATACCCTCGGGGACTAATAGTCCACCAGCAAAGGCATCGACCCAGTGGTAGTAATAAAATTAACGGTACCAATTTTCTTGCACCAGATGCGCATTTCGACAATACATGTCTCTTCAGTGATGCTCGTGGCCAAAAGATTTGAAATCCAAAGCTTATATAAAAGATGAAGAGCTATAATCCAAAAGGTTCAAAAAGTAAAGCCAAATCCGTGAAAGGAATCAGAGCTTTGCATGAGGGGGATACATTCCTTAATTTATAATAATTTCTAATATTTTGTAACAGCAAATTTTGATAACACAAAAAAATCCGTATTTCATGCCAGTACCGAAGTACTGGCTACTGGGCTGGTGATACCCTCGGGGACTAATAGTCCACCAGCAGAGGCATCGACCCAGTGGTAGTAATAAAATTAATGGTACCAATTTTTTTGCACCAGATGCGCATTTCGACAATAAATGTCTCTTCAGTGATGCTCGTGGCCAAAATATTTGAAATCCAAAGCTTATATAAAAGATGAAGAGCTATAATCCAAAAGGTTCAAAAAGTAAAGACAAATCCGTGAAAGGAATCAGAGCTTTGCATGAGGGAGATACATTCCTTAATTTATAATAATTTCTAATATTTTGTAACAGCAAATTTTAATAACACAAAAAATCCGTATTTCATGCCAGTACCGAAGTACTGGATACTGGGCTGGTGATACCCTCGGGGACTAATAGTCCACCAGCAGAGGCATCGACCCAGTGGTAGTAATAAAATTAACGGTACCAATTTCTTGCACCAGATGCGCATTTCGACAATATATGTCTCTTCAGTGATGCTCGTGGCCAAAATATTTGAAATCCAAATCTTATATAAAAGATGAAGAGCTATAATTCAAAAGGTTCAAAAAGTAAAGCCAAATCCGTGAAAGGAATCAGAGCTTTGCATGAGGGAGATACATTCCTTAATTTATAATAATTTATAATATTTTGTAACAGCAAATTTTAATAACACAAAAAAAACGTATTTCATGCCAGTACCGAAGTACTGGCTACTGGGCTGGTGATACCCTCGGGGACTAATAGTCCACCAGCAGAGGCATCGACCCAGTGGTAGTAATAAAATTAACGGTACCAATTTTCTTGCACCAGATGCGCATTTCGACAATACATGTCTCTTCAGTGATGCTCGTGGCCAAAATATTTGAAATCCAAAGCTTATATAAAAGATGAAGAGCTATAATCCAAAAGGTTCAAAAAGTAAAGCCAAATCCATGAAAGGAATCAGAGCTTTGCATGGAGGAGATACCGGTACATTCCTTAATTTATAATAATTTCTAATATTTTGTAACAGCAAATTTTGATAACACAAAAAAATCCGTATTTCATGCCAGTACCGAAGTACTGGCTACTGGGCTGGTGATACCCTCGGGGACTAATAGTCCACCAGCAGAGGCATCGACCCAGTGGTAGTAATAAAATTAACGGTACCAATTTTCTTGCACCAGATGCGCATTTCGACAATACATGTCTCTTCAGTGATGCTCGTGGCCAAAATATTTGAAACCCAAAGCTTATATAAAAGATGAAGAGCTATAATCCAAAAGGTTCAAAAAGTAAAGCCAAATCCGTGAAAGGAATCAGAGCTTTGCATGAGGGAGATACATTCCTTAATTTATAATAATTTATAATATTTTATACAGCAAATTTTAATAACACAAAAAATCCGTATTTCATGCCAGTACCGAAGTACTGGCTACTGGGCTGGTGATACCCTCGGGGACTAATAGTCCACCAGCAGAGGCATCGACCCAGTGGTAGTAATAAAATTAACGGTACCAATTTTCTTGCACCAGATGCGCATTTCGACAATACATGTCTCTTCAGTGATGCTCGTGGCCAAAATATTTGAAACCCAAAGCTTATATAAAAGATGAAGAGCTATAATCCAAAAGGTTCAAAAAGTAAAGCCAAATCCGTGAAAGGAATCAGAGCTTTGCATGAGGGAGATACATTCCTTAATTTATAATAATTTATAATATTTTATACAGCAAATTTTAATAACACAAAAAATCCGTATTTCATGCCAGTACCGAAGTACTGGCTACTGGGCTGGTGATAGCCTCGGGGACTAATTATCCACCAGCAGAGGCATCGACCCAGTGGTAGTAATAAAATTAACGGTACCAATTTTCTTGCACCAGATGCGCATTTCGACAATACATGTCTCTTCAGTGATGTTCGTGGCCAAAATATTTGAAATCCAAAGCTTATATAAAAGATGAAGAGCTATAATCCAAAAGGT
This sequence comes from Mytilus galloprovincialis, assembly GCA_037788925.1. NCBI lineage: Eukaryota > Metazoa > Mollusca > Bivalvia > Mytilida > Mytilidae > Mytilus > Mytilus galloprovincialis. The sequence continues at coordinate 84,071,834 of CM075336.1, read as the reverse complement.
TCAAAAAGTAAAGCCAAATCCGTGAAAGGAATCAGAGCTTTGCATGAGGGAGATACATTCCTTAATTTATAATAATTTCTAATATTTTGTAACAGCAAATTTTGATAACACAAAAAAATCCGTATTTCATGCCAGTACCGAAGTACTGGCTACTGGGCTGGTGATACCCTCGGGGACTAATAGTCCACCAGCAGAGGCATCGACCCAGTGGTAGTAATAAAATTAATGGTACCAATTTTCTTGCACCAGATGCGCATTTCGACAATACATGTCTCTTCAGTGATGCTCGTGGCCAAAATATTTGAAATCCAAAGCTAATATAAAAGATGAAGAGCTATAATCCAAAAGGTTCAAAAAGTAAAGCCAAATCCGTGAAAGGAATCAGAGCTTTGCATGAGGGAGATACATTCCTTAATTTCTAATATTTTCTAATATTTTGTAAAAGCAAATTTTGATAACACAAAAAATCCGTATTTCATACCAGTACCGAAGTACTGGCTACTGGACTGGTGATACCCTCGGGGACTAATAGTCCACCAGCAGAGGCATTGACCCAGTGGTAGTAATAAAATTAACGGTACCAATTTTCTTGCACCAGATGCGCATTTCGACAATACATGTCTCTTCAGTGATGCTCGTGGCCAAAATATTTGAAATCCAAAGCTTATATAAAAGATGAAGAGCTATAATCCAAAAGGTTCAAAAAGTAAAGCCAAATCCGTGAAAGGAATCAGAGCTTTGCATGAGGGAGATACATTCCTTAATTTATAATATTTTCTAATATTTTGTAACAGCAAATTTTGATAACACAAAAAATCCGTATTTCATGACAGTACCGAAGTACTGGCTACTGGACTGGTGATACCCTCGGGGACTAATAGTCCACCAGCAGAGGCATCGACCCAGTGGTAGTAATAAAATTAACGGTACCAATTTTCTTGCACCAGATGCGCATTTCGACAATACATGTCTCTTCAGTGATGCTCGTGGCCAAAATATTTGAAATCCAAAGCTTATATAAAAGATGAAGAGCTATAATCCAAAAGGTTCAAAAAGTAAAGCCAAATCCGTGAAAGGAATCAGAGCTTTGCATGAGGGAGATACATTCCTTAATTTATAATAATTTATAATATTTTATACAGCAAATTTTAATAACACAAAAAATCCGTATTTCATGCCAGTACCGAAGTACTGGCTACTGGGCTGGTGATAGCCTCGGGGACTAATTATCCACCAGCAGAGGCATCGACCCAGTGGTAGTAATAAAATTAACGGTACCAATTTTCTTGCACCAGATGCGCATTTCGACAATACATGTCTCTTCAGTGATGCTCGTGGCCAAAATATTTGAAATCCAAAGCTTATATAAAAGATGAAGAGCTATAATTCAAAAGGTTCAAAAAGTAAAGCCAAATCCGTGAAAGGAATCAGAGCTTTGCATGAGGGAGATACATTCCTTAATGTATAATAATTTCTAATATTTTGTAACAGCAAATTTTAATAACACAAAAAATCCGTATTTCATGCCAGTACCGTGGTACTGGCTACTGGGCTGGTGATACCCTCGGGGACTAATAGTCCACCAGCAAAGGCATCGACCCAGTGGTAGTAATAAAATTAACGGTACCAATTTTCTTGCACCAGATGCGCATTTCGACAATACATGTCTCTTCAGTGATGCTCGTGGCCAAAAGATTTGAAATCCAAAGCTTATATAAAAGATGAAGAGCTATAATCCAAAAGGTTCAAAAAGTAAAGCCAAATCCGTGAAAGGAATCAGAGCTTTGCATGAGGGGGATACATTCCTTAATTTATAATAATTTCTAATATTTTGTAACAGCAAATTTTGATAACACAAAAAAATCCGTATTTCATGCCAGTACCGAAGTACTGGCTACTGGGCTGGTGATACCCTCTGGGCTGGTGATACCCTCGGGGACTAATAGTCCACCAGCAGAGGCATCGACCCAGTGGTAGTAATAAAATTAACGGTACCAATTTTCTTGCACCAGATGCGCATTTCGACAATACATGTCTCTTCAGTGATGCTCGTGGCTAAAATATTTGAAATCCAAAGCTTATATAAAAGATGAAGAGCTATAATCCAAAAGGTTCAAAAAGTAAAGCCAAATCCGTGAAAGGAATCAGAGCTTTGCATGAGGGAGATACATTCCTTAATTTATAATAATTTATAATATTTTATACAGCAAATTTTAATAACACAAAAAATCCGTATTTCATGCCAGTACCGAAGTACTGGCTACTGGGCTGGTGATAGCCTCGGGGACTAATTATCCACCAGCAGAGGCATCGACCCAGTGGTAGTAATAAAATTAACGGTACCAATTTTCTTGCACCAGATGCGCATTTCGACAATACATGTCTCTTCAGTGATGCTCGTGGCCAAAATATTTGAAATCCAAAGCTTATATAAAAGATGAAGAGCTATAATTCAAAAGGTTCAAAAAGTAAAGCCAAATCCGTGAAAGGAATCAGAGCTTTGCATGAGGGAGATACATTCCTTAATGTATAATAATTTCTAATATTTTGTAACAGCAAATTTTAATAACACAAAAAATCCGTATTTCATGCCAGTACCGTGGTACTGGCTACTGGGCTGGTGATACCCTCGGGGACTAATAGTCCACCAGCAAAGGCATCGACCCAGTGGTAGTAATAAAATTAACGGTACCAATTTTCTTGCACCAGATGCGCATTTCGACAATACATGTCTCTTCAGTGATGCTCGTGGCCAAAAGATTTGAAATCCAAAGCTTATATAAAAGATGAAGAGCTATAATCCAAAAGGTTCAAAAAGTAAAGCCAAATCCGTGAAAGGAATCAGAGCTTTGCATGAGGGGGATACATTCCTTAATTTATAATAATTTCTAATATTTTGTAACAGCAAATTTTGATAACACAAAAAAATCCGTATTTCATGACAGTACCGAAGTACTGGCTACTGGGCTGGTGATACCCTCGGGGACTAATAGTCCACCAGCAGAGGCATCGACCCAGTGGTAGTAATAAAATTAATGGTACCAATTGTCTTGCACCAGATGCGCATTTCGACAATACATGTCTCTTCAGTGATGCTCGTGGCCAAAATATTTGAAATCCAAAGCTTATATAAAAGATGAAGAGCTATAATCCAAAAGGTTCAAAAAGTAAAGCCAAATCCGTTGAAATGATGAAGATAGCTTTATGTTATAACCAATTTTAGATAGAGACAGAGACAAACACACTAAAGACACTTTACATATATTAAACAATTGTGAAAAATTTGCAGGCGTCAAGTCATGAGAACGTGTCAAAGTCAGTTTTTTCGTTTGTGTCTTTTTTTTCAGTATGTTAACAGCTGTTAAACCCTATTAAAAACCACATAGCAGATAAATGCATGCTATAGTTATGTTGATTTGAAATAACAAAAACTATTTTTTTAGTTCCATTATTTGAATAAGGAAATAAGACTGCTTTTTAAAAAGATTATAAGGTCCATAACTCTTATTCACATGTTCACAATATTTAACTTTGACACGGTTATATTTACTGAAATATATAACTATTATATGTTTCATTTTTACAGCTAAGACGAGTAAAGATGGATGATATAAGATATCCAAAATTCAGCATGAAGGAGTTTAGGGGTTTTCCAAGAAATCGACCTTTGTATGCTTTACTATGCATAATACTAGACCATTCAAAAGACAAGAAGATACTAGAATCTGCTACTAAAGCAGCAGAAGAATATCACAAACTGGCTGTCCTGGAACAGCATATGCTTTCACAGAACATGATGACAACTGTATGTTCTTTCTTTATTATTAAGATACTCAATAATGAAGCATCTTCTTATGATGCATAAATAAAGGCAAACGTACCGCTGTGTAAGCCATAAATCGATTGAGCGAAAACTAATCCGGATTACAAACTAAAACAGCGCAAACTACATCAACTATAAGAGAAAATCAATGAAACAACAGAACACTGAAGTGTAACAAACAGCAATGTAACATACAAAACATAAAACAAAAACAGACATTTAGAGAAAAGTACACACTTTAACATCAGAAGATAATGTTTCCATCAGTAATAACATTAAGACTTGTCAGTTGCGAATTGAGTAGTTTTAAATTTTTAAATTTGCTTATGAAATATTGAAAACATTTTGCATTATGAGAAGTGATTCTGTGGAATTCAATTATAAATGATTTCATGTTAACAATAGTAAGATGTATGAATAAAATTCGTATGGAAGCGGATGACAAGCTTAATATTTTTTGTGTATGACTACCACGGGAAAAAAATAAAAAATACTTAGTTATGTATTGGGAATGTACTTTAAATATACACATATTACATGATTCACTAAATCTATATCATTAACGGGAAGCTTCATACAAAAAATTATGATAAAAGAGATGATTTTGCAATTCATATCGTTAATTATCAATTTTAGATGGTGACGTTCCGTTGTCACCATCTTATGGTGTTTATGTATCTCAACTTGAACGATTATCTCATGCTTGTAGCAACGTATTAGATTTTAGCGAGAGAAATTTATTTATTACTGAAAAAAATTATAACACCAGGGATTACGATATCACAAACAAGCCTAAACATTTACATGATTTTATCATCGGTATAAGGAAATAATTCTTAAATATGACTCAACGTGCAGACATCTTATACGTTCAGGTATTTCACATCAATATTCTTTAAAAAGCACACAAATTTTAGTATTCACATCAAAAGCTATAAAACCTTTAAACAGCCTTATTAAGAAGGGATATAGTTACGATACTGTTGTCAGGTCATTATTTTTGCTTTAATATTGATTCACTTATAGGGTCTTTGCATCGGAACTAAAAACATTTATTTTGAAAAATGCAGTTGTTTGCATGACACGGGTTATATTCTTCTCATATATTTTATGATAGTATGATACTTAATCCCTAACGGAAGGGATTGTGCCTGATATTCATATGATGAAGACATAATATTTCAATCAGTTTAATTGAGGTCTGGAGCTGACATGTCATTAACTGCTAGTAGTCTGTTGTTATTTATGTATTATTGTCATTGTGTTTATTTTCTTTTGTTACATCTTCTGATATCGGACTTCTCTTGAACTGAATTTTAATTTACGTATTGTTATGTGTTTACTTTTCTCCAATGGCTAGATAGGGAAGGGTTAAGATCTCATAAAAATGTTTAACCCCGCCGCAATTTTGCGCCTATCCCAAGTCAGGAGCCTCTGGCCTCTTTTACTCTTGTGTGATTTTTTATTTTAGTTTCTTGTGTATAATTCGGAGTTTAGTATGCCGTCCATTATCACTGAACTAGTATACATATTTTTAAGGGACCAGCTGAAGAACGCCTACGGGTGCGGGAGTTTCTCGCTTCATTGAAGGCCCATTCGTGGCCTTCGGCAGTTGTCTGCTCTATGATTACCCTGTTGTCTCTTTGACACATTCCCCATTTCCTTTCTCAATTTTACTAAAAGCAAGAGAACAAGAAAAGGTAATTTTTTATTCGCATAATGTAGTTGTTCAATATACCTGTAGATTCCACAAGGTATAGACATAGAACAAGGTCAATACAGAGAAATTGTCAGTGAAATGAAATCTAGATTCAAGAAAGCAGACAGTAGGGCACTCAGACCAATAGACAAATTTAAAATGCTGCCATTGTTTGAGTACCTAAAGCTCAAAGAAACGATTATTAGCCAGATGAATCAAACTGATGAACTATCAAGCAGGTATGATGTTGAAACTTTTTTTTTTAAAGGGACACTAGCTGCCAAATTCATGTTCACCGATTTGACTCAAATTCTCCTAATTTATTAATTCCAAACTATCAAAAGTATAATAGAAACAATTTACAGAACATGGTCTCAATAAGATGTAGCTTCGTTTCTTGTGAATTTTAGCCAAGACGCCATCTGATTAACAATCGAGTTGACCTTCTATGACCATATAAGCGATGTTAACATAAACATAGATATAAATTGATTAAGCAACTCGTGTTATTAAGTTTGTTAAATTTGTATTGTGTTTTAATACCTTTAAAAGAATAATTTTGTGTTTCACGGTAATGTTGACATTCTTTTCCTTTAAATACCCATACACGGACAAAACATGCGTTATTCTATCTCTTACTATGGGGTTAAATTGGAGTTCACATGAAAACGGATCTTATGAGGTCGAATTATTCACTTGCAAGTGAATAGTTCATTACCAATGGTGTTTTTTTAGCTTAATTTGACAAGATTGAACCATTTTAGCTGATAAAAGCAAATAATAACTTTACTTTTTCACTTTCATATTTGATATGAGCGTCTTTCATACGTTTAATGTAGACGAAACGCGCGTCTGGCGAATTTAATTATAATATTGGTATATTTGTACCTTTGATAACTATTTGCCCTCCCTTTCCGTTTAGAGACGAAGTTCAATACTATAATGCAATAGGTGTTAGTTTGACCCCTCTAGCTAGGATTGATTTAACACCTCCTATGAAGAAATTTTTACTCTCATTTCAATGTAAATGTTTGATAGATTAATGGCAGTTTCCGATCAGGAATTGGTAACATTTGAAGAAAACAATAGACCAAAGCAACTTGGTGAAAGATTTGCTGAGTTGTTTGACAAGACTTGGTCCAGTGCCTTTGAATGTTTGAGGCCTATAGCTAGAGGTATTGATGAAGTGGGCGCTGAAAAATCTATAGACACATTGCAACAAATTGTTAAGGTTTGTAATATCTGTACTGCAGTAGGAAATATAAGGGACGACACAATCAAAGACAATGATCCTAATGCCAGTCTTTGTTATGAAAAAAATAAATTAAATTCCAAATGTTAACCTATCGAATTTGAAAATTTCTCAAACTGAACTTTTTTAACACCCTCAAGTCAACAGTTGCAATTAAGGGTTATTTGGCCATATACCGTGTGGACATTGTTTTCTAAAAAATGATACTGCTTTATATCTAATGATTATTCTAACGACACACACAATCTCTGATCGCTATTTTTTTTTTTGTATCTGTGTGTTATTATAAATCAGGTTAGATACCGTTTTACTTTATATTATGTTATGAAATATAATTTTATAGGTTATATATGACGTATGTCAAGTAGTATCAAGGGACCAGTTGAATAGATTAATTACAGATATGATACCACTAGCTTTATATCCCACAAGTGGAAATCAAAGTCACAAGGTATTTATACATCTTTGGCTTTTAAAATTAGTTTAAGCGTATCTGTTGAACGACAAACTTTTTATATTGAATTAGGCCAATACTGCTGCTTTTGGACTGTTAGTCCACGATTCAATTATAAGCTCTAAAAATGACATGCTTTATAACAAACGTTTCTTGAAATGTCATTTAGAAATATAGAAATTAATAAGAAACTTTGGTTAAAACTATCTCAGACAAAGTTTGTATGAGAAGGATTTGGCTATTACATTTCTATCCTTTGTGGTAAAATCAAATCAACGGAGATACCAGGGACTGTAAAATAAAAACTAAACTTAAGTTTCATTTTTTGAGAAATCTTACGAACGCTTTACGAGAACGTTACGATGGTGCTATGGCGTATCTCCAAACCCTCTGTGGTTTACTAATTACTGTTTTACATCACACTGATCCTATAAGAAACTACCCTGAAGATGATATTATCAAAAAGTAAAATCACAAAAATACTGATGAAAATCAATTCGGCATTTTAATCCACACTATATTTCTTAAATAATGAGGATTGATATTTCAACGGTATTCGAAAAAGTACTAATTGAGCACCCCTTCTGGTCGACTTGTTTTTGAGCTTGTAGGAAGCAGAAGTTGTTCATAACCTTTTGCAAGACAAAAAAGAAAAAGCATCTTGAAAATCTTCAATTCTACTCTCATATATATTGATGATGTCCTATAACTGAATAACCCATATTTCAGTCAGTACCTCCATCTTGTATATGACAGTGACTTGAAATTAAGGATACTACTGATACTAGAAGGACTGCATCATACCTTGATCTTTTCCTCAATATTGACACCGATGGATCACTTCACACAGAAATCTATTACAAAAATGATGATTTCAACTTCTATCTTTTCAATTTTCCATTTTGCAGCAGTAACAAACCCTGAGCTCCATCCTATGATGTTTACATATATCTCAATTGATACATTATGCCCCGTATGCATATTAAACACAAATATTAACTTAAAGTAAAAAAAAATGAGTCGGTCTGAGAAAACAAGGGACAATTTTTCTTTCCTTATTGTTCATTTAAGATAGAGAATCAAACCTTTCAACAAAATTACATTGAAAATAACAAATTTAACACTGTAATCAGATCTTTGAATATTGTTTTGTATTGGTATAATTATTGATTTTGTTGATAATGAATTAAAACCGTTCCTGATATTATTGTTATACACATATGCATTTCATGGTACCAAAATGGTCGACGTTCATATTTTCACATTGCCCGCACTGCACAAGGTCCTGTTTGGCTCTTTTGTAGACGAAACGCGCGTCTGTCGTACTAAATGATAATCCTGGTACCTTTGATAACTATTTCCCTGGCTTTCGATGACGCAAAATCCATTGAATGTTGAGTATGATGTAGTGATTGATTTTTTAGTCTAAGATGCATGATGTATTTATAACTTATTTTTGGCTTTGAACTATCTGTCAATAACTGCGAGTACTCCCATATCTGTCTTTTTGTTATGGGGAAATATATAAAGATCCGTCAACGTTCACGCTGTGTTATATTAGATGTATTTCTGTTTGTATCCATCTGATGAGTTAAGTCCTTTACAACCGATTTTTATAGTTTGTTCGTTTGGTTCTTATCTTTAAGCAATTGAAATTTTCTGACTTAAGCTTGAACTCTTACTGGGATTTCATCAACAACCATTAACTTGCAATAAATTGTAAGACATGATTTGTTAAGGAGAACGGCCCGTACAAATTGAAACTAAATGTGTATGACGAACCTACAGAAAAAGTAAAATGTTAGGCACTATATCTTTCTCTACGCATTCACATTTTTTCTTTTTTCTTTAACCAACGTAACGCCTATTGTTGTATGACATCAGATGAGTGAAACAACCACATTTTTTCACATGTTAAAAAATCGGCTTTTATTTCACTGGGAAATCAATGTAATTCATTGTATCCAATGTAATAATCTAAAATCTCTGTCTTTTTCTGAAAATAGTTCTATCGAAACGGTTGATTTTTCAACCCTGTATACCACCATATTGAAAAAATCGTGTAAAGGAATAATCCTCAATGCTTTTCAACATTAAAATGGTAGCATACGCTATAATGTTTTTGCTTTGGGTTATTGTATGGCTTATTTTGTTAATGAGAAGATTTTTATTTTTGAAATTATCATTCTAATGCAATTTGGATGTAACAATTTTTTTTCATTGGCTAAAAGTTGCCGTCAAATCCACAGTTGACCAGGCGTAACTAAGGAATGACCCGCCATTTTGAATTGATGAATAAAACAAAGTTCGATTACTACTATATAATGAAAATAAAACAACACCTACCTCGAATTCGCCGTTTTAATGTAATTTTATCCGAATTTGAAGCGTACAGGTAACGTCATAACCTCCAGTTTGTAAGTTTTCATTTGTTTGACGTCACGTCTAGTCATGAATTCTTTGTGCCAAAATCATTAATGAAGTTTCGCAGATATTTTTCTATTTGACAAATTTCGACATTTTTTAAAGTTTTATCGGATTTTTTCTTTTTGTTATGCATTAGAATCGGAATAACAGTACTGTAGTTGAAGAGTTGCCACCGTCAATTTTGTTTGACGGTCGCAAATCTCCGTTTTACTGTGGAGCGTCGCCAGTAAAACTGCATTTGCGACCGTCAAATCTTCAATTGACGGTGGCAACTCTTCAACTACAGTACTGTTATTCCTTATATTAAATGTACCCCACCTTAACAGCAATATATCAACTTCTCCAGCATATGTGTTATATTTTTCCTTACTCATTCGCTATTCAAGAGTAGAAAGTTGATAAGCCGGAGATATGTCAACTATTATAACGTCTCGACCTGTTTAAAAAAATCATAGGAAGGTACCTAGACCTTGTTGAAAAACATTGCGTATCAACTTCACAAATAATACACGATGAACTATAAGGATTATTTTTATAGGACAGGTATAATGTTTTTGACCCGTCCGTCCGTCAGTTCATCCGTCAGTCCGTCCGTCAGTCCTGATTCTTGTCATTTCAAATCCTCTCAAACCATACAACAGAGTTTCATGAAACCTTTTTAGATAATAAGGACATAATATGTAGATGTCCATATCGAAAGGAAATGACGGTTCAATATTTGTTATAGGAGTTACGCCCCTTTGAACTTATTTGCTCTAATGTACTACTGAAACAGTTTTTCATCGCAACTCCTCTGAAACCATACACCAGAATTTCACGAAACCTTTTTAGATAATAAGGACATAATATGTAGATGTGAATATCGACAGGAAATTACGATTCAATTTTATTAGGAGTTACGCTCCTTTGAACTTAATTTTTTCAATGTACTTCTGCAACAGTTTTTCATCGCAACTCCTCTGAAACCACACATTATGTATAATGTCTGTTTGGCTTTCGCCCGTCGTTGTCAATATTATGGAATTGTATTCGACTGTCATACAAGTGAGAGGTTTAGTTAGCCATAAAACCAGGTTTAATCCTCCATTTTCTACATACGAAAATACCTGTACCAAGTCAGGAATTGACAGTTGTTATCCATTCGTTAGATGTTATTGAGCTTTTGATTTTGCCATTTGATAGGGACTTTCAGTTTTGAGTTTTCTTCGGCTTTCGATATTTTAAGTGACGTTCACTCGGCTCAATTTTTCGTTTTCCGTCTGATTGCTCTTCTTTTTATGGTTTTTCGTTTTTGCCATTGTCATATATCCTTTCTCTTTTCTTAGTTAATTTCAGCCAGCAATCAATTAAATTATTTTAATGAATATAGGGATATCAGACAAGCACGCAAATAAGGACCAAAACAGAACAAATGGCCAGAGTATTCATGAGAGATGTTGCTCCAGATACTGTTAAAGTGTTACAAAAGGTATTCAATATGCAGCACGTTTGAAAACACTATGTATAAGACAAATTGAAGCTAGAATTTTAAACTTCAGTCAGTTTAAATTAAATTAAATATTTTATTAAACAAGCGAATTCGAAATCAAATACTGGCGTCTCAAAAGCTTGATCACGATCAATAAGTACAAAAAAAGCTGGGTGACAAGAATTTTTATTTTTTACATGTACATGACTAATTTTGAAACAAAAAAGGTTACTAATCAAAGTGGTATATAGACATGATAGATGATGTTCTCTCACTTAATTATTCAAAATTTGGTAACTATGTTGAATGCATCTATCCCATCGAACTAGAGATAAAGGATACTACAGATACAGTTAAATTGGCCTGATATCTTGACTTACATCTAGAAATTGACAATGAGGGTCGGTTGAAAACAAAACTTTACGACAAAAGATATGATTTCAGCTTTCCAATTGTGAACATTCCATTTCTAAGAAGTAACATTCCAGCAGCACCTGCAAATGGGATATATATCTCCCTAATGGTACGATATTCCCGTGCTTGTATTTCCTGTCTTGATTTTCTTGAAAGAGGATTGCTGCTCACTAAAAAGCTATTAAACCAAGAGTTCCAAATGGTGAAGTTGAAGTCATTTCACGGACGCTATCAAGCTATCAATTTCAAGCCGGGAAATATCGTATCAATTGACAGATATTTACTCTGTATGCAAGCGCTGCTGGACTGTTGCTACATAGAGAAGTAAAGTTCACAGTTGGGAAGCTGAAGTCATCTCCTTCGTTGCAAAGTTTTGTTTTCAACCGACCTTCATTGTCAATTTCTAGATGTGAGTCAAAATATGATGCAGATTTAACTGTATCTGTTGTATTCTTTATCTCTAGTTCGATGGTATATATTCGTTCATGATCAACAAAGTCACCAAATTTTGTGAGAAAACATCATCTATATAGCGGAAAGTAAAGTTAAACTCCCGGGCTTGTATTTCCTATCATAATTTGTTATAGAGGGTTGCTGCTCACAAGGAAGGGTGAAGTTGAAATTATCTCTTCGTAAATTGTACGGACGCAATGTAAATATGAGACTTTTTATCCTTTTTTGCAGGAAATATTTGAAAACAACATCAAAGGAAAATCATTAAAAGCTGGTCAAATAAATACAACTCTGGTAACTTATGTTGAGCAATGTGTAGACCTTATTTGGTACATGTGTATCCAGCAACCTCCCGTGGAATTAAGATGGGCTGTTAAAGGTGAAAAATTCAATACAGAAGAATTCAGGTTTTTTAAAGGAAGAGGAAAAAAAATCAGAATGACCGTATGGCCAGCTGTATTTTTACACAAAGAAGGATCATTGATATCCCAAGGATGTGCTTTACCTGATAACTGAAAAGATGGATTTTATATAATAATGAAGACTGACTCTTATATAGAGTGCATTTCTTTCTAACACAAACGATGTAAACGGCTAAGTGCGCACATCTTATGGTCATTTGTTTCTAACATACGTTTGCAAAGTTTACCTAATATTTGACAAACTATGCACTTGATAAAATTGTGTCTACAGTTTGTTTCTAATTTCAGCCTGATTAAACGATGTATTTGTTTGAACTTTTATGGAAAAAAAGTATGTTTACCAACAACATGTGCATACATTATTGAAAGTTCAAACCGAGTCAGTAAACACTGATTAAATGATGTTTTTGTTTCTACTCTTGTAGCATTTAGTAGAATAATAGCAAACGGCACACAACGTTTACAAAATTTTGGTAAGAAAGAAATGCACCCTTAGTATAAGTATACCTTACTTTTTGTTTTTTTATCCACTGACAAAAAACACATGTTATTTATTATTTTTTTGTGCTTTTTAAATATAGTGTTTGGTGTTCTGTTTTACAATGTAAGTCCATGATGATAACGAATGGGGTTATACCTACGAAGGATGATACTTTCAAAACCTTTTAAGAAATTGTATAAAAGCCTTGAATATTTTTCGTCTTTAATAATGATCTTTCGGTTTACAAGTACAAAATTCAATAACTAATCATTGTCCCCAATGAACGCGATTCCGGGACATAGAAATTACGTCTCGAAATTAGTTTCCGTTCTCCAACTTAAGTGTGCCTCAGCTAATTGTTATGAAACTGATACACACTACTTATTACTATAACACACAGATCAAGTTTGAACTTGGATGGCATCAGTTTTATCCTCTGGTGTTTTGCCCCTTATTAAATGGAAAAAGGCTAATTTTTTTTCGTTTCCGTTCTCTTACACAAGTTTGTCTCAACCAAAGGTTATGATTGTTCTACACAATGCCTATCAACACACACCACAGATCAAATTTGAATTGGGATGGTGTTGCTTTTACGTTTTTAGAGTTTGTCCCTTTACAAAAAGGAAATTTTTCGATTTGTTTGTGTCCGTTTTCGAAATTAGGTTCGCTTAAACCAAATGTCATGAATCTTATACACAATGCGTGTGACCACAAACACTCAGATCAAGTAGGAATTCTGATATAGTTAAATTAAGTTTTGTCCCTTTATAACGTTAATGCAAGCGGGGGCATCATCTGTGTCCCATGGACATTCCCCATTTTTTGTGATTTAGAGTATCTTTGTATCTATTATTATTTGGCCCGCACCGAAAGTATCCAAATATGTTATTCAAATTATTTTTTAAATCTGTCACCAATACAACAAAATCCATCACATAGCTTCACAAATCAAATATGTTTAATTTATATTTGCTCTTGAAATAGTAGTCAGTTCTTTGAAATGCATATATAAATAAATAAATGAATTTTAACTTGTCTTCTGTTTACCTCTGACTGCATGGCAAAATTGCATAATTTTTATAAAGTATGTCATATTTTCTATTTTTAAGCGCCGGCAACAAATTCACTATATTGCTTTTTCCGGTTAAACAGTTATCAAAGGTACCAGGATTATCATTTAATACGCCAGACGCGCGTTTCGTCTACATAAGACTCATCAGTGACGCTCAGACCAAAATATTTATATAGTTAAACAGTCAAGGTCATAGCCACTATAAATCACCGCCTCTCCATGATATCTCTATAAGTGACTTGCTGTCATTTATTAGAAAAGCCATTAGGTGTTAATTACATTCGCATAAATTTTTATTCATTGTCCTTTTCGAAACTTCATTTTCTGTTCAATTTATGTAACCACTGTTACAAACTCCATTTTAACCAATACAAACTTACATGCATGCAGTTATTATGTCGGATATTGCAAGTCACAGAATTTCCAACCAGTTTGCATTGGAAAAGATGAAAAAATGAATAGATAATTTCTAAAACTTTCCTCTATTCCGTCAACTTGGGCAATATCCTTCATCATAAATAAGTTCAATCGAAAATATCTTCCTATTTTAAAGATCAGTCTGTACCAATCAGTTCGTATACCTATACCAAATCAATTACACCTATTAAAATTTTTAACACGTTTTGAAGGATCTATATTGACAACTTCAAGTCTAAACCTCCGTTTTACAACTGTGCTAGTTCCCCATTCAAATGTAATCCGACTGGCCACGTTATTACCGGTGACTGTCAATAACACTTCCTTGTGAAGTGGGTTATCATGAGGTCCTAAATATCGTGAGGTTAAATCCATCAATTGGACCACCAACTTCAAAATGCTGATGGATTCGGTCGAGGATTATGCCAAGCCATGGATTAAACGCTAGAACGAAAACGTGGACCCTTTCGAATGAATTCAGGATGTGAGGTCGTTGATATAAATCAGAATTTTGAAACTGAATGGGTCTGTTACCTGTTACCTATTCTGAATTTTCCACCTTTGCCAGATGAACCACTTCAGTTGGAAAATCCTCTTGAAGTGTAGAATCCCTTATTATTGATTATTCACTGTTGGATTAAAAACATCTTCTTTATACACTTATATAAACCGCCACCACACTTATTTAAAAGTATTCAAACTGTATATATAGTCTATTTTAAAATCTAAAACTTGATAGATTCATCCACTGTTATTTCACGGTCCTTTTATCTCACTTGAGTGTATCTCCTCATCGATAGAATATATATACATCACATGTGCCCACAATGCACATTGACTGTAAAACTTGCTCAGCTCAGCAAATGTCTATTTCACATCCCTTATACTTAAAAATACTCATCAAATGCAAACTGTAAGTCCCTAACCCTTACACCTACACGTAGTATATACCCCTAACAAGAGAGCCTTATTACAGAATAGGTAATTCTTAAACTTAAGGTAATGAACAATTACATTGTTATTTGTACTCATAACTTAGCGACAAGTGAACATTTAAAATCTAAAAAGCATGTGTAAAGTTATCACCTATCATATAAGCGTTAAATAATACCACCTAACTGATTTGTTTAAAAAATCAAATTAACAATCAGTTTAAATCTTTGATTATCATTATCATCAATACCACACTCAAAAAATAAATTACACTATATGTCTCTTTTACTTGGAAAACCATACGCACAGTCTTTATAGTAACAAACTAGTTCTCTTCTGATGTAGGCTAAAACATAAGCTGCTTGATAGGCGCTCAATATTTGACCATGATTGTTTTAAAAACTGGAATTTTGTACAGTCCACTATTAATTGTAATAGATTATCTTCAAAGTTAAATAAATCATCCACAAGAAGAGCATAAATCTTATCATTTAGTAGATTTCTAAGTAGCATAATGAATTTCCTTCTCACTCCTTTCAATGAGTTACATTTTATTATAAAGTGCATTAAGTCTTCAGATTGTTTAAAACACAGAGGGCATAAAGAACTTGTTCTATTTCCATTAAATGTTGCTCGATTAGCTTGAAGAGTGTAAGTCCCACTTATTATTTTGGCTTTGACACATGCTCTTTTAACGGATAACAGTTCTGATCCACTACTCTCCCAGATATTATGAACTACACCAACTTCAAAGTTATCAAAATTTAGCATTTTCATAGATACTTTTGTCCTAGCTTCAAGAATTAAGATGTTTTTCCAATAGTCATTCACTGCGTTATAAACCAATTTTTTCCAAATATGCTTTTCAGGGACTAGATCCAATACCTCTTTTGGGGATGGCAATTCGTACATTTCTGTTAATTTTATAATTTGAATAAACCAGCTTTCAGAGTCTCTTGTTTTCAAAGCAAGCTGTCTTTGGGCAATACTGCGTTCAACAGACCCATGATTATCTGCAATGTTTCGAAATAGGGAAAGCATTTTTTTGTGAATTTCAGATTCTATAGGAAGCTGACCAGTCAGGATTAAAACAGCAGAATTCGCAGTGCGAGACGGCAGATGCTGGATTTGTTTCAACAATTGTATATAATAAACAGATAGTTTTGCTATATCAGTTTTTGTTAATCGAATAATATCCAGGCCATACAGTAACCTCGGGATGACAAAGCACTTTATCATGTGGACTGAGACCTTCGGATTTATCCCATTCAGGCCATAGAGACCAGCGCCCATCAATGCATATACAGTTTTACGAGCAGTTTGTATTCTATCTGGTACAACTTTTTTAACTCCAAATTTAGAATTTATGTCCCTTTTTATTCCTAAGTGGGTAGCATTAATTGGTGTATTTAACTTTTGGTCATTCATATACCAGGAATGTTCTGACTTATCTCCTATTTTCAATACACAAGATTTCTGTTCACTTATAGTATATCTAAACTTGTTTGCATGGTCCATTTGAATATTAATCATAGTTTGTAGATCATATGGATCGTTAGCTATCAATGTAACATCGTCTGCTACAGTTGGTGCACCACAGTATATTGAACCTATGTACGAGCCAATTTTATTTTCCTCATGGATTTTCAGTAAAGAGTTGATAAAAACTTTATACGCAGTTGGAGGCCAAACACCTCCTTGTCGGACGCCTTGTTTTTCTTTAAACCCACGTGAAAAATTTCCTTCCCATTTTACTTTTGTAGTTAAGTCTTCATACCAGGCCCTAAATAATAACCAATTATCTCCAGAGATGTTCATTTTATGCATTTCTCTAAATAGACCAGCATGCCATACTATATCAAACGCTTTTTTAGCATCAGTTAATCCAATATATATCGGTAAACGTTTTTCTTTAGCTTCTATTCTAAGTTCAGTTACGACCAACCCCGCTACAGTAGGGGATTCCCCTTCAGTGAACCCTTTTTGTAATCTACTTTGCTTTACTGATTTTTAATGGAGCTTTTGTTACGAGATAAATGTAATTTTTCTATAGTTTTCCCAATAGCACTAGTTATAGTTATACGTCTATATGAATTTGGATCTTCTTTTGGTTTTCCTCCATTTTTAAACAGAGGGCGGGCATCCTATCCCAATTTTTAAATTATTTGGGACAGCAACAGTTTTAAAAATCAAGTTTATCAACTTAGTCAGTATATTTATGACTGTCTGACCTCCATATTTCAAATGTTCTATGGTGAATTTATCAACATCTGGAGCTTTTCCATTCTTAAAAGATAAAATACATTTATTCAATTCGTACTCAGTCACTTCCTGAATCGGTTCTCTTGTACTTAAGAAAATGTCAGTTAATATTTCAATGTCATTATTAACCAAATTAAAGAATTAACTATCGAATCTATCTTGCACAGATGGTAAGGCCAAATCTTCAAAGTATTCAGTCCAAGCTCCCAAAATAGAGGCTAAATTATTATACAGTCTATTATTAACCTTTAAAATTGAAGTTGTGGATGACCTTGAGTTTCTCTGCTTATTTACTAATGCGAAAAATTGTTTATCATTATTCTCATTTAATTCCATAATTTTGGTATACGTATTTTCTCTTTTCTCACCAGCCAATCTTCTTTGGGCAGAACGTAGTTTTTTCTTTTGCACTTTCATTCGAATATAGTTAATGTTAGATTTATTATCTTTATTACCTTCATTTTTCCATTTCCAAGGGTGAAATTTACCCTCCTTAACAATTTCAGTCATTTCTGGGGTCCAATCCTTTTTTCTCTTAAATCGTTTTTTTTTCCTTTTGGGGCATAGACTTTCAGCAGTAGTCACAATAATGTTAGAAAATTTTGTTAAAATGTTCTCTATATTTTCAGCTGTTTCAACCACAGACACATATTTAAATTCAGTTAATCTCTCTTGTAGTAAATTTTCATATTTTTGTTTATCAATTTTATCCCATTTTATACGTAAAGGTCTAGGAATACTAGTGCTTATATCCATCCTTTCAATACAACAGTTAATTGAAATCATAATTGGATCGTGAGTGGATAGATTTTGAAATTCACGATTAAATGACATATATTTCTTGACCATTGCCCTAGTTTCCACAAAATAGTCTATTTGAGATTCATCTCTATTATTGAAGTGAAAAAACGTACTCTGCTTTTTGAAAGTGGAAGGTATTAACAGACCATTTGATTTCAAGAATTCATCAAAGACAGTGTCACGAGGTATTTTGCGCTCATTTTTATGCAGTGGGGCATTCATGTCACCTCCTATAATTATATCAGAAGTCGGCAGATATTTTTCTATCATTTCACTTAGCTCATCTAGTACAGTTTTAAAATCTTCAATAGTGATATTTCCACCTCTAGTTGGCATATAGACACATATTAGCACAAGCGGCTGTTTTATGTTGAAACGGATAGCTATTACATCCATCCGGTAAAAGTTCAACAAGGTTTTGTAATTTGTTTTTAACACAAATTGCAACCCCAGCATGCCCCCTCCTCCGTTCAGTTAGACCATTTGTCTTATCATCATCAAAGCATTTTACAAGACATAAAAAGTCAGTTAAAAATTCCTCTAAAACTTGTTTTTCCCTATTGTGTAACCAATGTTCCTGTAACATAATTATATCAGCTTTTTTCTCTAGCATAGGTAGATACATATTATTAGATAAAAAAAACCTTCAATGTTAAAAGATAAAATGTTCAGCACGCTATCTATACATAATTCATTATCATGAGACTCTTGTATATCCTTTCCTACATTTTTGTGGATTGACCCATTGTGGGCATCATTAAATTGTCTCTCTGTGTGCACGCCAACTGTTCCTGTTGGAGGCGTTGGAACCTTGGCGGTACTTGTTTCATTTGCTTTCTTGGGGGTATGTATATTTGCTCCGATTTCTCGTGAAATCTTTTCCTTGCTTGTGTTTGACATTTTGTTTTCCCCCTGGAATGAATATTCCCTAAAATATTATCACTATTGTTTGTTTGACCATTAACCACTGAATTGGTCTCATTTTCACTACCACTAGTGTCAATTTGAAAACTATTGTGTTGGGAATCATCGTGCCGAAATGACATACCCCCATTGAAATCTGCAAAATCATTCTGAAATTTACAGTGCTGGTTTTCACTATGTCTATCAAATTGAGCCCTTTCGTTTCTACTGGACATGTTGTCAAATCTCAAGTCCAACAGTTTATCACTTAGATTACTTATTTTATTATCTTGTTTACAAATTTCCAATTGCATTTGCCTCATCCTCTGTTTAAGAAACCAACTTTTTAAGTTTTCTGATTCTGATTTATTACTATTATCACTAAAAGGGCTTTGCCTGTTAAAGTCTGCATTCACGCTTGAACTTTGTTTTTGAATTAACAAAGAGTGTTCTAAATCCCTAATATCATTTTGTAGTTTTATAGCATACGCTCTTCTAGCTGCAAGCTCTTTTTTCTGAGTGGACACTTCTGTTTGTAACTTATAAATTTGACTGTCCTTTTGCTTGATTCCTTTATCTTTATGAGTAATTTCTAATTTTAGAGATATTATTTCTTCTTTTAAAATGTTTGAACCCATTTGTACGGAACTATAAGAGCTATCACTTCTTGAATTATCCTTATTTATATCCTCATCATTCGTGGAATTATTATTAGAAAACAGTCTATTGTCTATGTATTATAGTAACACCAGAAACATCCGACCCCCGAGCCATGGGGTTAATATCAGCATTTGAGAGGGACGACCTTGCCGTTTCTTCACCCTTACTTGAGTCATTACTTTTATCAGAGATAGACCCTCCTACTACACAGTCAGCCTGCAAAGCTCTCAACTGTTTGCAGCTTATACAGACATACTCTGCTGTTAAGTAATTTTCAATTACATGAATGTCACTTAGACCCAGTTTTTCACAACTATAATGAACCCATACATTACATATGTCGCACTCTACCGCCTTTGAGTCATTTCCACAGACCTTCTTACATGTTGGACATAAGATGTCACTTTGAATAGTTTTTTGCTTAATATTAGAACAGGTCCCCACTGTCTGTTGTTTAATACTAACCACTGAATTCTTACTTAAACTTTGTACCCCTTGCTCATCTTTACTTGCTGTGTCCAGATTACTTTGTTGCGTGTTATCTAAGAACATTTTACAATAATCTCTTAATTGATTGTTTATAAGACTAAATTTGGAGTTACGGTCAAGAACACACAATATGTCCCCGAGAGCAGTGGTGATACATTCCTTTAAATATGATTGATTACCATTCAAAAGGACTTTTGTTGTGGTGTTAAAGAAGTTCAAAACAAATAATTTTGTGCTTCCATTACAGATAGCCAGTGATTCAGATACAACGGCTCCTAATTTATCCTTAGTCTCAGTTTTCTTAACCAGCAGACCAGTGTTGTTAACAACTGACTGTGTTATAACTTTAAATTCTTCATAAGCAGCAGCAGAGAAGATAAGAACCAAATTACCTGGACTTATTTCAGTTTTTACTGTATACAACCGTTCGGCAGCATCAAGCTTCTTGCTAACAGCCTTTCTTTTATTTAATTCATAATCAACAGTTTTTTCATTGATACTACTTATCGTAAAGTGGTTTTACTAAAACTGCATGTAATATAACAAAGACGTCTAAACTGTATGAATTTGTATTGATGACTGAAGTACAAGATAACGTCATAAGTACACAACGTTGGATATACAATAATGCCGCGTTACGTTAACGTTCTCTTCTGTGCGTGATTTCCAACATTCTCCGGCCCACGAAAAAATGAAAATATAAAACTTGTAAAATAATTAAAGTCTCTTTGTTAAAATAATAAATATGAAATTAACTTTAAAGTCCATCATAAAAATCAATCTTTTACCACAGTTTGTTATAGTACGGTGTCACATTTATTTCACAATCTTTTTTCGTGTAAGTTTCTCCCTGTAATCCCATTCCTGATATAAGTTAAGCTGTTTGAACTGAGATTTTGATTTTCCTATTCTTTGTAAATCATTGTAAAAGCATTTGTTTTTGTTAGAGTCTCTTGTCCATATTAAAGCTGATTTGTCTGTTTCAGTTACTTTCAACGGACCAGTGGTTCTTTGTTTTGTCCTTGAAGTGTCCACAAATGTAGGAATATGTTCAATGTTAATAGTATTCCTCTCTGTTGTATCCTCGTTAGTGTGCGTCTCTTCCGTTTCTCCTAAATTGGTAGTACTAAGGTGTGTTTCGTTGATTGAACTGGTTCTTTTTAGTGGTCCTGAGAGTAGGTATCCTAGTTTGGACTTTACTGCTGTTGGTCCCTCGCCCCTAATGATATCATCCTCGACAATATTCCAGTATTGGTCAGCTCCAACAAGCAGTCCAATTTCAAATGATGTATCCTCAGTTACGGCGTGTGCTAATCTTAAGTTTTGCAAATACGGCAACTGTTTTGTAGTTTCAATGTTAGTCATTATCGTCTCCAAATCTAGATAGCGTAATTGCTTCACTTCCAGTGGTTCTTAATTCCAATTTCTCTGCTAAATGTCTTGTAATAAATGACCTTGTGGCGCCTTCGTCAAAAAGGATCTGTGCATCAATCGTTTGGTCTTTGTAGCTTAGTGGTGCTATTGCGGTCTTTAATAAAACATTTGGGCGATCACAATTTAAAGATGAATATAAAACAGAAGTCTCAGATTCCTCCGCGTTGTGTTTTTGTACTGTACTTGTACTACTTGTACTTGTAGTTTCTTTATCATGATCGTTGTTGCATAGGCTTGTGTGGTGACGTCTTTTACATTTCTTGCAGTTTGATTTTGATTTACAATCTGCTACACTGTGTCGCCCTAAACAATTAAAGCATAGTCTTTCCTTTTTTACAATTTTCATGCGGTCGTTTGGATCCGTATATTTAGTACATTCTGACGAATAGTGTGGTTCCTTGCAGTATGCACAGCTTATGGTATGAGATTTCTGTGTTGAATTGGTTGAATTGTTTTTTGGCCAGATTTAACGTGATTTTGTATTTGTGTAGAACGTAGCTGTAGCGCTCGGACTCTCACCTGTTTCTGTACTTTTACCAGACTCTAAAATGGCCAGCTCCTTAAAGATAGATCTCCTAAGATCACCGAGAAACCAATCTGACGAACCGTGCTCACGTGTTAAGTTTTTTCGTATTTCACCAGGCATTTTGTTAAGTATGACTGGAATTAATAACGAGCCATACGAGTCTTGAGCTTGTCCAGGAGATTCTAGTCCACGTATGTATGTTTCTGTTCTGTCATAGTAACTTCTTAGTTGTGAAAGCGTATTCTTTGGTGCGAGTATGTCTAATAGTGCCTGCATGTACGACTGGATTATCTTATGCTTTTGTCCGAATCTTTCATGTATGAGTTCAATAGCTTTGTTGTAGTTTGTGTGCGTAAGAGCAAATCCGGCAATTGTGTATGATGCTTCTCCCTCTAGTAACGACTTAAGGTAATTAAACTTTTGAACGTCGGTTAGAGTGTTGTTGTTGTGAATAGCGGAATCAAAAGAATCCCAAAAGGATTGCCATTCTAGTACGTTTCCATCAAATGTAGGTAAATTCAATTTCGGTAGTTTGTGGAAGTTGCTGCTATTGACGCTTGAATTTGAACGTAAAGACGTGAAATTTAGGCCAGTATTTTGTGAGTCATCTCTTATGTTATATACGGGGCCAACATTGTGAATGGGTTGCAGTGTCTCATTGTGCGGCGAAAAACTTCTAGCGGCTGCATTTAAATTTGATGTTTGAGCTTGAATAAATTTACGAATTTTGCGTATTTTCGTCTCTAAATTAAATTTATACTCATCTGTGTCAAGTATCTCTTGTTCTATATCCTCCTCTTGTACACTATCTAAAATGTTCTTATCCAAATCCTTCAGAATATCTTGCTTTTCCTTTAATGTATCCAAAATTGTTTCCAACTCGTCCTCTTCCGGTTTTTCTTCTGTTTCACTTCTCTCCTCAAATCTTCTTAAAATCCTAGAAACTGCGCTTCTGTGTCCCGCTCGTATAGATTTCAGCTTTGAAGTCATCTTCTTCTGGTCACGGTACCAATATCGTAAAGTGGTTTTACTAAAACTGCATGTAATATAACAAAGACGTCTAAACTGTATGAATTTGTATTGATGACTGAAGTACAAGATAACGTCATAAGTACACAACGTTGGATATACAATAATGCCGCGTTACGTTAACGTTCTCTTCTGTGCGTGATTTCCAACACTACTATTACTACTAGACTTCTTGTTTTTAGTTGCAGTATTAGATACAGTTTTACAGGGAGTAAACATTACTTTCTTTCCTTTGACACGATCACTTCTTCTTCTGGCAATTTCCATTTTACCCAAAAAAGAATTTAATGAGTGTGGCAATAGATTTACACAAAAATATTTTGAGCAGAAATAACTTGTCTACTAACATGTGCTTCATCAAGGACAGTTTAAAAAATTAAAAACTGATTTTAAAACACTTATAGCAACTCAACACTTAAAAGTACTAGCTTAAAAATTTAATTCAAATATTTTAAAAGGTAAAATGAAAAACCTTACTACATACAATAAAATCTAAAAAATTTATCAAGCGATAAAAAGTAAAATGAAGAAAGAGAACGAGTACACAGACTGTGTAACTACACAAGAATATTTAACATTTTCAGACTACTCGATATGGTTAAAATAATAGACACTAAAAGTTCATTAAAAATTCAGTAAACATCAGCAACACTTTGTTCTTGTGTTTCCCGGGAAAGGAGAGACTAATTTCAGGTGAAGTAAAGACTTAACACCTTTGTTTTGAAAGTTTTGAAATTATTTCAAGATGGCGCTGGGTGACGCTATGTTACCTGTCCTTCACTCACAGTGAATTTTCTGCTAAAACCACTATTGACTGACAATAAATTGTCAAATACTTGAACTAGTGTTTGAGTTAATGACAGAATCACATAATAAGTTGGTGCGGGTAAGTGTAGGCGACAGAATAGGTCAGCACAGAAAACACGTCCACCTTCCTCCACGTCCATTTACATTTTAGTGAGGGACATTGGTCTATAAATACCAATGCTACTACGTCAATCTTTAAAGACCCAAATGTTGTAAAACACTTGTCCTAGCTCCATGACAAATATGTTGTCGTCCACACATATAACGCCCCAAGCAACATCGTTTTTTGGTGAGTGAATCACATTACTTAAACTGCGTGTTTAATGAATTAGGTATTGACAATTCACTTTGAAACTCAACATATACCCGCATAACACTTGCTAAAGACGAAATCATGGGTAATCATAGGTCTGTTTTATGTTCCTTTGGAATTTCAACCAATAATGAAGAATTGAATCTTCCATCACTGTATTGGATAGTTTAACTATACAAGTGTCCTTACAAACAAGGCACTGGCTACGGTTACATGGAAATGTAACAATAATAAAAAATATTTTTGTTGCATTGTAGACTAAATGCCGGAGTGCATGGTTGGGTAAGGACCTGATTAATTACAAATGTAACAATAATTATTGAGGCTACGGTTACATTGCGTTATTGTTACATGAAAAACAGCAATGTACGATGGGACTAGTAATATGTACTAAATGATAAAAGTTGAAAACATTTGGTCTGTGTCAATTTAAACTGTAATTTTATAACACAAATGTAATTTAAATCTCGTATAGATATCATGACCCATTGATATTCGTATGAAGGTTATAAAATAAACTTACCTTTGATTTGGGCGAGCTCCATCTGATTTTGAAACGAAATAACGTTCGCTATGATACATGTATATAGAAGTTCACAGTATTTTAGCTCACTGTTAGCAAACTTTGCTTTTGATGTTTCAATTTATTTAGAACTGCGTCCTCTTCCACTTCTTCGATAGGGGACTAAACAGAAGATATGGTTTGATTGCAAATGAGACAATTCTCTTTACAAGAGACCAAACGAAACAGAAATTTACAACATAGGGTCACAGTATGGCTTCAACCATGAACAAAGTCTATAAAATATAGTCAGATATTAAAATCCATTGAAACAAGAAAACTAACAGCCTAATTAATTAGGTGATTTTCCAAAAAGAACTTGTCTATAAAATATAGTCAGCTATTAAAAACCATTGAAACAAGAAAACTAACAGCCTAATTAATTAGGTGATTTTCCAAAAAGAACTTGTCTATAAAATATAGTCGGCTATTAAAAACCATTGAAACAAGAAAACTAACAGCCTTATTAATTAGGTGGTTTTCCAAAAATACATTCAAGAGGAGAGAGTTTATCAGAGGCAACCTCTAATCCAACACACTCCAAGTACTGATCAATAAGGCAACCATGAAAAACCATATCATTTTATTAGACAGAACCTGTAACATGATAATTTTTTTTTTGCAATATGACCATTCTTTAAGGTACATTCTATATAAAATATTATATTGTCAGTCTACAAATAAAAAAGTGATCAATCTACATATTTAAAAAAAAAATGTTTTGTGTATGTTTATTTATCAGGTACAGCATAACCTGGTGCTACCAATGGTCCCTCCTTATGTAAAAATACAGCAGGCCAAACAGTCATTCTGTATTTCTTTCCTTTTCTTCCTGAAAACCTGAATTGTTCTTTGTTGAACTTTTCACCTTTAACAGCCCATCTTATTTCCATAGGAGGTTGCTGGATACACATGTACCAGATAAGGTCTACACATTGTTCTACATAGGATACAAGTTCTTTACTTATTTGGTCACCTTTTAAAAGTTTTTCCTTGATATGATTTTCAAAAATTTCCTGCAAAAAAGCATTTGAAAGTTTTATTCTATTTGCTGAACACATTGTGTATAATACATATATCTATAAAATATCAACATGTTTTAATTCTAGACAAGCTTTGCTGCATCAACAATGAAAGAAAATAACTTGTAAATTAGCAAATCATAATCAGAAATTGATTTCATTGTATAAATTTTTCATTAATATTTCATCTAAACTATATAAGGACATTTCTTAGAAAGTTTGGGTTTGAATGAGCTGAGTAGATAAATTATTTTAAAAAGTCTGATTTTCAAACAATGCAGCAATGTTTTCGATCTTTTTAATATAAAATTATAATTGTTTTTAGAGAGTCTTTGAATTATACAGGTTACTAGCGTCATCATTATATTTCTATACATGCTAATTTTAATTTAATGTAAATACAGATTTGTCATAATGGGAACGATTGTGCTTGATTTTCATGTGATGATGACATAATCTTAAATTGGTTTAATTTAGGTCAGGAATAAGCATGTCAGTAACTGGTAATAGTCCTTTGTTAATTTATATATTTATTTTGATTAATTTCTTTTCTTACCTATTTTGACATCTATTGTGACTTCTTTATAAATGAGTTTTACTGGGAATACTGCTGTGTGTTTATTTATTCTACATTAGCTAGAGGTATATGGGGAGGGTTCAGATCTCACAAAAATTGTTAGTCTTGCATGTTTTTTTTTAAATTTTAGTTCAATTATGTTTTCCAGTTGAGGGTGCCAGATTTTTTTGCAGTGTTGAAAATTTGGTTGGGGGTGTGTGGCAGGACCTTTTTCTGGACGTCAGGATTAGGTGTTTTTAAGCTGGGGATTTTAGGATTGATTCTTTTGGGATCCAGGAATTCTTTTTAGAATTTTTGGATGTCTGGATTTAAATTTCTTTTCGGGATCAGGACCCTTCGGACCTCCCCTCTTGGTTGGGTTGTCTCATTGACAAATCCCCAATTTCCAATCTCAGTTTTACATTATTGCCCTTATTGTGCTAGAGAAAGACAGATAGGTCTAGCAGAACTAAACTTTAACCCCACAACTTGAATATGAGTAACAAATTTTTTCATTGAGTTGTAGAACATGAAAAGAAATGCTTAAAACAGCATGCTCCTTTTTGCTGCTTCAAATGAAGCTCTTTTCTTTAGAACTTGTACTCGGGTAGAGTAAAATTCTTATTTAACAAAAATGTGTCCAAAGTACAAGGATTGCCCAAACACACTATCATTTTTTATGTTCAGTTGACTATAAAATTGGGGTAAAAACTCAAATTTTGCATTAAATTTGGTAAGATCACATCAAAGGGAATATGTGTAGTTTCAAATTGATTGGACTTCAACTTCCTCAAAAACTTACAGAAGCCAAAAACTTTAACCTGCAGTGGGACTGATGCAGGAATGTACGAATGAACAAACGGACTTACAGACCAGAAAACATATAGTCCCTACTACCTTAGTAGGTGGGAAAAAAAATTAAACTCTGTTTCGGAGAAGTCGATGTCCAGATATCTATTAAATAAAAATGTCTATAAAATACCGTTTGCATCACTTTGACAGAAGCCGGGGCTACAAGCTTCCTGTATTCTCTGGCCATCTGTTCTGTCTTAGCTCTCATTTGCTCACTTGCTGGATATCCCTATAAAAACATTATATCAATCATAAGTGATCATTTTTTACAGTTACAGCTATATTTAGATGCAATATAAAGACACATTATTTGTAAATAATGGAATAGTAGTTGATGAATGGTCAAACCTAAAAAAAAACCAATTAAATTATACAAATAAGGATAAAAAAAATACACAAAAGAAAAAGCTTGAAATAAAAATACTTCATGCCTAGTCTGGGTAGGCAGCAACTTCTGATATCAGACTAATTATGTCACCCGATCGACAATGTCAGGTGACATATTGCTTTTCCTCTGTTTCTTTTTTCTGTATTATTATTATTCTTCCACCTATTTTGTCCGGCAGTTTTCTCGGAGCCAATGGAACCAATCTTAATGACTATAATGAGGAACACAAAATTTCGGGTTGCAGTAGGTCTTAAGAACATAAAAAATGGCTGCCGTTACCATGGAAACGGAACAAATGTGAAAAAATCCAGTCTTTGGTTTTGGTGAATTATTTGGACATAATTAAACTTAGAATCATTATATTTTAATACAATGTAGGTGTCCGGCATATACTTGTTTTGGATGATTTTGGCAATCATTGGAACTGCTATGTTGCCATGGAAACTACACCAAAAATATCAAAATGCACCAAATTTTTTGAAACTCCATAGTAACGATGAGCAACATTGGTAGATGTGGAATTTGGCGTTGGAATTTCGAAAATGTCTACCGTTACCATGGAAATAATGCAAAACAGGTCAAAATGATCCAAAAACCTTATAAAGGCATTTACTTTCTTAAAATGGTAGGTCAAATTGATTGAAACTTTGATGGTTTGGTCCCTCCCATGTACCAATGTGGTATATGCCATTAAATTTTGGGAATGGTCTCTGTTGCCATAGGAACCATCACAAATGTCAAAAATTTCAAAATGCTCCAAAATTGATGAAACTTTATATGATTGTAGACTGGTAAGTCTGGATGAGACTTTTGATGTTGGAATTTCCAAAAAGACCACCGTTGCCATGGAAACTGCAAAAATGTCAAAAATTTCAAAATACTTTGAACTTTATGAAACTTGATATTATTGTTAACTGGCAAGCATAGATGAGACTTGCGACTTTGAAAATTTCAAAATGGCTGCCGTTGCTATGGAAACGGCAGAAATGAGATTTGTTTTAAAATGCTCTAAATGAACTAAAAAATTTGCAGAAAGATATATAGCCATGTATATTTGTGCATTCACTGTTAAACATTTTTTTAATGGCTGCCGCTTAGTGGCAATAGGGGGAAGGGTGACATCCGCTATTGCTTGCAATGGCAATTCTAGTTCACATTGTTGTTTGATCCATGTGTCAACACCCACTGGAGTGATCACTAGAAACTTTCATAGATTATGATCCACTTTTTTGAAACCTCAAATTATAGTAAAGAAAAATATTTTGTTTAAAGTATTAACGATGGTATAAACAGGTCTTATTAAAAAGTAAAACCCATACTGATTCCCAGCCTTCCCTGTGTTATATTGAAACTTGTGGTACAATGTCAGAGAGATCCATACAGTTACACACAGGTTATTGTCTTGAAACTAGAAAAATGCTTCTTTTTGGCTCCTTTTTGGCCCTAATTCCTATACTGTTTCCCCAATAACCCCTTAAAATAAATCCCAACCTTCTACTTATGGTATTAATCATTGTGGTACAATATCAGAACAATTGAAATACTAATACACAACTTTTTGTCCTGAAACTTGATAAATGTAAATGCTATTGTTGGCCCCTGTGGACCCCTTTTACCTAAACCTTTGGGACTATTACCCCAAAAATCAATCCCAAACTTCCTTTTGTGGTTATAAACATTGTGTTAAAATTTTATAGATTTCTTTTCACTTATTCAAAAGTTATTATCCGGAAACAATCCGTTTTTTTGACGATGCTGACGACGCTGACGACGACGACGTGATACCAATATACGACCAATAAAAAATTAATTTTTGCGGTTGTTTAAAACATCTTCTAGAGGCATATAATCAAGTGTATATGATCGGGATTTTTCTGGAGCAGAGTTCTTAGGACTATATTGAAATCTTAAGTTGATTTAGATGTGATAGTGGAAAAGCCATAGGATTTTCTCTATTTAACACATAATTACCTCTGACTTTGGATTATCACTAGTGGGATCTACAACTGGAGGTATCATTTGTTTAATTAGTCTCTGTATCTGGTCCTGTGATATTTCTTGACAGAAGTCATAAATAACCTGAAAAAAGGAATAAAATAACAAATCTTTTATGCAGTATAGCAACTGATATTTGACTGTTGACATCATGATTTCAAATTGGCAGAAAAAATCTTTGAGATTGTTGAGTGAGTAACAGCAATATCATTTTGATAATTTTTTGTCATACATATAACATTGTAAATTTTTGTTTGTACTTTTTAGAGTACAGTCAACTCTCGTTATCTCGAAGTCAGTCGGACCAGAGAATTATTTCGAGATACACTTAGTTCGACTCAAAAGAAAACCGGACAGACCAAGGGACACAACTCTTGCTTAGCTTGGTTAAGCTAAAATAAATCCCGATGAATATGGGAAGGGTATCGATATTCTGGCAGGGGTTAAGAAATCCACTAGCCCGACGCCCTAGACTAGAGCATTTGCACCTCGGGCAATCAAAACTTCTAACCAAATATGCCCGACGGACTAGTAAAAAATTCTGGGCGTTTCCAAAATAAAAAATGGAAAATCCCTTCATCTCTATTCTATCTTAGCCAATCAAATTCAATTAATTCATCCAGGATTTCCAATAATTCGAACTGATTTTGTATGTTTTAAAAAAAAAGAACAAATGACTCTGGATGGACCGGTATCATGTATTAATTGCAATTCCTGTACTATCATTATCGATTTATCCGTACTTAGCGTATTGTACATTACTCAAGCCCAGACTTTAAATTAACGTTACTCAGGGTATGATGCATTGGTTGGTGTGAACTGTTACTTGTAAGAATGATTTAGTCTTTCACAAATACATATTAACATAAAATTCTAAATTAATGATCAATTAAAAAAAAGTAAAAAAAAAGAGAAATGAAAATTCGACAGAACCACGTTGTTGAAACTTATACACATGTGAGCATGAGTGCAGGTGCGAGATTTAATTTTGCAGAATTTTTCAAAAATGCGACCATTATCATAGATACCTTTATCTGAACTTTCATTTCAAGTATTTTCAAGAAGAAGAATGTGGAAAGAACTACATAAACTGAATAGACAACATTGACAGCGTACACGGAGTTTTGTGTCCATCTTTGGTCCGTGTTTTACTTTTGACAAGTCAACATCCGGTAATAGGAAAAATGCTTTTTGCAAAAAAAAAAGTACAGTGCTGACATCGTGATATTGTATTTATAAAGAGTTTTAGGCAGATTATTTTATGTCACTTATTTTTAACATTTCGTATGTGGACTGTCAATTTAACAATTTACGTTTCAATGTCAATTATTCAGGCATTGTGATGATGCCAACATTTTAACAATGATTGCCTTTGTGACTAAGTCTTACAGGATTGAAATTTGAATCAGAAGAAAATACCAAGCTGACTCAAACATCTGTTGGAAGTCCAGGATATCAGGTTTGATTTGATGGGCTAGCAGTTCTATCAACAGGACTAGTAAATCCTGCAACCAATAAGTCCTGGGCTAGTGAGCTGTAACTAAATTTTTTAACCCCTGTCTGGTATCAGATCGATGGTTTTTCATTATTATAATAAAATTATTTTTACTTATTCAATTGTTTCAGTTCAAATTTTTTTCTATGGCCTTTATCCGAGAGAGTAATTTCCAATCAATCTTAGAGTTATTTAGGTCGTTAAAAGTTGACAAAATTGTTTATTCCCGATAGAAGAGATTTTAGAAAATTTAGATTTCTCTTCATTTTGTTTCATCTCACTCTTTCTTTTCAATAGAAACTACAACAAGATAAAAGACGCCGATTGAGCAGTTTTCATGTGATGATCAAAGGAAGTCTTTAAAATCCTCACTTTATACACACCCAAGCTCATTAGTGTAAATCATGATTAATTGTTTTGTAAACATTTTAAATACTTTGTCATGAACATTAACAATGTATCACCCCTTTCGGGCTCCCCTTTCGTTGGAAAAATTTGGTTGATTATATAGGGAATCATTGAAGCATGACTGGAACGGGCCCCCCCTTAGGTCAGTCAGCGGGCCCCCCTTAGGAAAAGATCTGGATCCGCCACTGTAAATCAACTATAGTGGTCAGTGACCGGAAATTTAATCACACGCACGTGTATTGTCAGATTAACTCTTCGATCCATTTAAATCTAGGAGGTCATGTCATGTGTATTAGTTTGAATGCTTTCGTTAACCTTGGGACTGTAAATTTAGTTCGACTCAACCGAAATTTCAACTCATCCAATTTCGACTCCTGATGACATACATTTATATGGAACAAAGTTCGGGACCACGTGAAAAATTCGACTCATCTGAAATTTCGAGTCAACCGAGTTCGAGACAACGAGAGTTAACTGTATATATAGTCTTTCTTTTTATACTGTTTTCCTTTTGATGATGACAATGTTGGTCTCCTGACTCAATTTTGCTTTTAAAGTTTCCCTCTCTTGATTGCAGTTTTCAAGATTAACCTGAAGTGTGAAAGATGTACAATAGACACAGACACACAGTCCAAATAAATTTAGAATATGTCCCATGGACACAGATGATGCCCCTGCATAAAGGGAAATTACTCAAGAAAGATAAAATTTGCACTTCTTTTGATCTAAGTTTTGTGTGGTAATAAGTATTGTGTATAGGTTTCATAAGGTTTGGTTGAGGCATCTTAAGCTAGAAAACAGAAACTGAATATTTTGTAATTTTTCCATTTAACTCTAGAACGGTTAAAGTGACGCCACCAAAATTCAAACTAGATTTGTGTTTTGTGGTGGTAATAAGCATTGTGTATATGTTTCATAACATTTGGTTAAGGCAAACTCAAGTTATAGAACGGAAACCAATTTTGGGACATAGGTATGTAAGTACAGACGGACAAAACATTATGCCCCAAGGCGGGGCATAAAATAGTACTTACCTTAACAATTTGTTGTAGAGTGTCCATTGTTCCTTCATCGCTCTCATCATCATCAATACCTTTAGGCTTCAACGATTCATAGGCACTGGACCAAGTCTCGTCAAACAGCTCAGCAAATCTCTCTCCAAGTTTCTGAGGTCTATTCTTATCTCCAAGATCAGTGAACCCAGGGTCCCCATCAGCCAACTGTTGACTGGCAATACCGCTCAGCCTATTAAACATAAAGTTGAGAATGGAAATGGGGAATTTGACAAGGAGACAACAACAGACCAAAGCACAGAAAAACAGCCAAAGGCCACTAATGGGTCTTGTAACATGTAAACTTGTGTTTTATCCTGATTAATATGGAAGAAATACATGTTCAAAACAAATAGTGCAAAATCAAACATGAGAGCTATTGCACTTTTAAAATTGTCAACGAACTGAAACCTAAATTCCACAGAACCATTAATTCTTTGTAATGGTATTTAAATGTTTGCAAGTTGACCTGTCCCATTGTATAAATACAACAGCTAATGTTCTCTGTGGAGTTTAATGACATGGAACCTTCATTTTATATTAAGTCAATCATTTGTCTAGCTTAATAATAGTAATTTAAAAAATTTCTACTTGGCGTCACTGGTGGGTCTTGTGTGGACTGGGCGCGTTTCTTGAATTTTAAACCAGATGCCTTGCCTTTTGTTAGCTATTATTCATGTGGTGCTTTGTCCAATATGTTCTCCTATTTATTTGTATTGTAGTCCTGTTATATTATGTTGTCATTTTAATGTTATATTTAACATTGCCATTAAAGTGCGAGGTTTGGCATGCCACAAAACCAGGTTTTTTTCTTTAAAAATGTCATGAACCAAGTCAGGAATATGGCCATTGTTATATTATAGTTCATTTTTGTGTGCGTTACATTTTGACGTTGTGTTTCTGTTATGTTGTTTGTTTTCTCTTATATTTGAGTTTGAATTCACATTATTATAAGACGTGTCACGGTACTTTTCTATCCCAAATTCATGTATTTGGTTTTGATGTTATATTTGTTATTCTCATCTGATTTTGTCTAATCCTTAGTCCGTTTCTGTCTGTGTTACATTTTAATGTTGTGTCGTTGTTCTCCTCTTATATTTAATGAGATTCCCTCAGTTTTAGTTTGTTACCTCGATTTTGTTTTTTGTCCATAGATTTACAAGTTTTGAACAGCGGTATACTACTGTTGCCTTTATTTAAAGTGCAGTAAATAATTGCAAGCAAAAGAAATGTTGGTTTACAGTTATAAAAAAACAACCTACCTGCTAGCTAGATCTTCGATCTGATTTCTCTGGCTTGTAATGGTTTCTTTAAGCTTAAGATACTCAAACAACGGAAGCATTTTGAATTTGTCTATTGGTCTGAGTGGTTTACTTGCTGCTTTCAAAAATCTAGATTTCATCTCACTGACAATTTCTCTGTATTGCCCTTGTTCTATGTCTATACCTTGTGGAATCTACAGATAAATTTAAACACAAATTATGAAATGCTGAATAAATAAATAGAGAATGTGTCCATGGGACACAGATGGATCTCCTTGCTTTAATAAAAGGTTATAAAGGGACATAACCAGAAAACTAGTACTGTAAGAGTGACACTATTCAAATTTTAAGTAGATATAAATAAATTTTGTGTTTTTACTGTCTTCTGATTGGTTAAAATTATTAGTTTTATTTTCAATGTTGTCAATTTTGATGGTGACACGCCCACTTTGACGTTGTGTATTCATACGCCAACATGTGTGTATGTTCCAGACCATATGAGTATTTGGACCATACGCGTATGGTCATGACCATATGCGTATACTCATATGGTCCGACCATACGCGTATGGTCCGACCGTACGCGTATGGTCGGACCATATGAGTATACTACTCGTTTGGTTATTAACGGGCCGGACCATATGAGTATTTGGACCATATAGGTATTTTTTTTCAAATTACATTATAAACGTATCAATACAAAAACTATCTAAAAAGCAAGATGGTTACATGATAATGTATTAATTTTATAATTCAAAGACTACGTAAAAATTAAATATTGATGCCCTAGTTAGTTTTCATCGCTAATTATATTCTTGCATGTAGGCTTGATGTGACAGTGACTTCCACACCGTATCATAGCTTTTTTTTGCATTTACTAGTCCGTGTTGTGCACGATCCTTTTCATTTAAAATGTACATCTTTTGTTTGCGAATGAAAAGTTAGCCTTTTTGCAGCTGCGTACAGTGATACCGGGTCTTGGGCCATGCCGATATATCTACGATGTTTTAAGAAGCTCTAGATCTCAAATATCGTAACACTACTGCAATACACCATATTCACAAGACAACTTAAATAAAATGTGTTACTTTCTATTGACTTCTTGTGTAACAGTTCATTAAGACATTTTTTTTAAATATTTTTTTAAGTCGATATATTGCCATTCACACGTTGTAACAAATCGGTAATAACCATCGGTAATGACCATCGGCAATGACCATTGGTATAAAATGTGTTTATGATAGTTTTGACAAGTAAATAAAATTAACTATTTGAAACTTCTAAATTATTTTAGTTAATCTTTTTGTTATGATTATATAAATTAATATAAAATCACCTATATGATAGCGTCTTTTTAATGAACAGTCATACCATATGAAGAGTTGAGACGTATTTAAAGTAAACTGTAACATAGTGTTAATGACCCCGACCATACGCGTACGGTCGGACCATACGCGTATGGTCGAACCATATGAGTATATACCCATATGGTCATGACCATACGCGTATGGTCCAAATACTCATATGGTCCGGAACATGTACGTTGTTATTGTTATTATAAATAATATAAAAATTTCTTTGAGCCTTAGTTTTGATAGAAATTTATTTATAATGAATGGCAATAATTTATTTTGATTTTATTGAACCATAAAACTAATTTTTGACTCTTCACATTTTACATAATCCGCTTCACGTTCACCTGTCCCATTGCATAAACAGCAAAAATTGAGCTTGTTGACGCCTGTACTCTACGTTTCCTAGTCCTTCATTTGGTTCAAATCTGAACAATTTTGTCAAATTTCACAAAAATCTTCATTTTTTACTTAAGTTCAGGGCAATGTTGAAAAAATGCCAGCCAGCCGTATATTTCGTCCTTTGAAAAAAAATTGTAGTGCGTATGAACTAACTATTTTAGGATATGAACTTTCTATTTTAGGATATGAACTTTCTATTTTAGGATATGAACTTTCTATTTTAGGATATAATTTTTTAAACAAAACTTGTAGCAAAAGTGGCACAGTTTAAGCCATGAAAGGGGTTCCTATGGGAAATTGCATTTACTATATTGACAGAAGAGCAACCTAAAGATAGTTTTTAACCTCTATCAAAATGTATTTTAGTTTTTTATGCAACTGGGTTGCTGTCTCGTCTGTAACTTACAGTTGCCATCATTTTCTGTGAAAGCATAGTCTGCTCCAATACATTCAGTCTGTTATACTCTTCTGCTGCTTTAACAGCAGCTTTTTTTACGTTGTCATCTTTTGAATGGTCTAATATTGTGCATATAGCAGCATACAAAGGTCGATTTCTTGGTATACCCCTAAAATCCTTCATGGAGAATGGTGGATATTTGATGTCATCCATTTTTACTCTTCTCATCTGTAAAGAAAAAGCTACTGAGTAAGATGTTAAATATTGTGACAGTTTTCTATCAGATTTATCAACATCAAAATATTTACTAGAATACAGTCACTTTTCTTTAATGAAGGAAACAGGTATCACTCTCTTTTCCTATAGATTGTCAACATGTGGCGCAAAACTCAATTCCTGTACCACAGATTTGATGAAATCCTGAATTCTCTAAATCTAATTGGCTATTCCTAACCCCCTGTAAATTACCCAGCTCAATCTCAATGTCCTGAAAAAGGGTCCTTATTCCACCCTTGTATAAACTTTTCTGTTTGGATTTTATAGATTCCCTTAGGTATTTTTTATATTTGATATATTCCAAATGACATGAATGAGATGTAAAAAAATTATAGTTATTATAATCGCTATTTTACCAAATTTTCCAATGATCTTACTCACTGATAATTCCTTTCTCACCACAGTAGAGTGATATGAAAAATTATGGCAAGAAACTTAGGAAGCATATGCCATCGTCAATGAAATTAACAAAGTTGTTATAGGTAAAATAGCAATAAACAGATTATCATTGGTCATCTGTACCAGCTCATGCAAGAAAATCAATTTCTTTGAGATGACCAATGATAATCTATAGATAATTACTGCCTTTATTCATATGCTACATTTATAAATAATTTTTTTTTAAAACTTACAGTTCGTCGCCATTGTTTTTGCAGCAGACGATAAAAGTTGTACTCTGCCTGGGCACGTGATAATGACTTCGGTTCAAAATATTCGTGGTGTGTCCATAGTAAGGCAAGAATAACTTGCTCAGAATCGTCTCCTTCTTTCTCCTCGTCTGAATTTTCCCCGTCTGGATGAGGAAATCTACAGTCAGCAAAACGATGCATGTGATGTGCTCGCCAAAGGTGCTCATCAATTCTTTCAACAGTCTGTAATTAAAAGAAATAATTAATATATATGTCATAAACTTGGGTAACAAATTCAAATAACTTCAAATCTTCTTCTTACATCAAATGTGCCTAGAAATTCTTTCAACATCTTGTAAATAAGTGAAATTATTATTCATTTCAAATTGGTTCTCCTTTCAAAATGCTGACAATAACTGAGGACAAATAATTTAATATAGATTAGTCATTACTGATTAAAGTCTTTCCAAAAGAATGAATGTTTACATAGACATGATAGAAAACATATAAAATGTCTTAAAATCATTATATCGATCTCTAATTTCCAATCAATAGATTTTTCTTAAAAATTATATTTTGTTGACACATGCTGTAGTTTGAAATAATTCATTATTTTTCTAATTTTTAGTTTAATTCTAATGAGCATACGTTTTAAATGTTTTTTTTTTTACCAAATACTGTCAGTAGTTCTTAAATATATATACAAAAATATGTGCAAGTCCATAATAAATCTTACTTCTTTTGGTGTTTGTGATTGTGTGGAGCCACCTGTCTGTGGTCCAGATGTATCCATTTTTTCTACTTGTCCTTTCTGTTGGTTTACTTGTAGCACAGTCTTGTTCATTTCTGCACTAGCTGCTCCAAATTTAGGACGTCCTGGACCTGATGCCTAGAAAATAAAATATAGCACATGAATACATTTTGATAAAGTTAAAAAAAAAATATTTTGTGTCACAAAAAGTTAAAGATTATGATTTTACTACCAAAATTTATCACTGTACCAGCTTTAAATATAACAAACTAGACGCTAACCTAGGTCTATGTGAATATTAAACAAAGGACACAGATGGATTCGTAACAAAATTGTGTTTTGGTGATGGTGATGTGTATGTAGATCTTACTTTACTGAAAATTCTTGCTGCTTACAATTATCTCTATCTATAATGAACTTGGCCCAGTAGTTACAGAGGGAAATGTTAGTAAAAATTTTCTAATTTTATGAAAATTGTTAAAAATTTACTTTAAAGGGCAATAACTCCTTAGGGGGTCAATTGACCATTTTGGTCATGTTGACTTAATTTTAGGTCTTACTTTCCTGAACATTATTGCTGCTTACAGTTTATCACTGTCTATAATAATATTTTGTATTTTTGTATTTTG
This sequence comes from Mytilus galloprovincialis, assembly GCA_037788925.1. NCBI lineage: Eukaryota > Metazoa > Mollusca > Bivalvia > Mytilida > Mytilidae > Mytilus > Mytilus galloprovincialis. Next base: position 84,033,268 of record CM075336.1, on the reverse strand, counting down.
AGATAATAATCAAAAACAGCAAAATTTCCTTAAAATTTACGATTCAGGGGCACCAACCTAACAACAGGTTGTCCCATTCATCTGAAAATTTCAGGGCAGATAGATCGTGACCTGAAAACAATTTTACCACTGTCAGATTTGCTCTAAATTTTTGGTTTTTGAGATATAAGCCAAAAATGCATTTTACCCCTCTGTTCTATTTTTAGCCATGGCGGCCATCTTGGTTGGTTTGTATAGGGTTTAAGGAGAAAGAATATAATTAAAGTGTGACAGGATTGCTTCCCTTGGTATATGTAGAAGAACTTAGTCAGCTGTAAGATGCTGAGGTAGCTTGGAAGAAATTCTTTAGCCCATTCATTTAAAGCACTGTGTTGTAAAAAGTAAAACCACAAAAATACTTTACTCCTAGGAAATTTCAAAACGGAAAGTCCCTAATCAAATGGCAATATCAAAAGCTCAAAGACATCAAACGAATTGACAACAACTGTCATATTCCTGACTTGGAACAGGCATTTTGAAATGTAGAAAATAGTGGATTAAATCTGGTTTTATAGCGCTAAACCTCTCACTTGTAACATATAGGTCAAGGGTTTGAGTCTTGATGGAGACAATGTGATTTTCTCATAAAAATCATGCTCTGCGTTTACATAAAGAATAATAAATGGATCCTGTAGTGTGCACATTATTTGTTAAAGTTAACAATGAAACTGCAACAAAATAGGGGATGCACAATAATACATTAAATATAACCAAAGGTTAGTGACATTGAAATATAGTCTTGTGGAGTTCAAGATGTGGTGTTTGCGGTCAAGATTTAAAATATTTGGAAACGGGAAAAACGAAAACATTCAAAGATGGCAGAAAATTTCATGTGAATGCCTATATGACTTGGTAGAAAACAACTAGAGGCTCTAAAGAGCCTGTGTCGCTCACCTTGGTCTGTGAATATTAAACAATGGACACAGATGGATTCATGACAAAATTGTGTTTTGATGATGGTGATGTGTTTGTAGATCTTACTTTACTAAACATTCTTGCTGCTTACAATTATCTCTCTCTATAACAGTACTTTCTGTGGAAAAATGTTATTGAAAATCTTCAAATTTTAAGAAAATTGTTAAAAATTGACTATGAAGGGCAATAACTCATTAGGGGGTCAATTGACTATTTTGGTCATACTGACTTATTTTTAGTTCTTACTTTGCTGTACATTATTGCTGTTTACAGTTTATCTCTATCTATAATAATATTCAAGATAATAACAAAAAAACAGCAAAATTTCCTCAAAATTACCAATTCAGGGGCAGCAACCTAACAACCGATTATCCAATTCGTCTGAAAATTCCAGGGCAGATAGATCGTGACCTGATCAACAATTTTACCTCCTGTCAGATTTGCTCTTAATGCTTTGGTTTTTGAGTTATAAGCCAAAAACTGCATTTTACCCCCATCTTGGTTTGTTGGCCGAGATACCGGACACATTTTTTTAAATAGATACCCAATGATGATTATGGCTAAGTTTGGTTAAATTTGGCCCAGTAGTTTCAGAGGAGAAGATTTTTCTAAAAGATTACTAAGATTTACGAAAAATGGTTTAAAATTGACTATGAAAGGGCAATAACTCCTAAAGTGGTCAACTGCATTTTACCCCTATGTTCTATTTTTAGCCATAGCTGCCATCTTGGTTGGTTGGCCGGGTCATCGCACACATTTTTTAAACTAGATACCCCAATGATGATTATGGCCAAGTTTGGTTAAATTTGGCCCAGTAGTTTCAGAGAAGATTTTTCTAAAAGATTACTAAGATTTTCGAAAAATGGTTAAAAATTGACTATAAAGGGCAATAACTCCTAAAGTGGTCAACTGACCATTTTGGTCATGCTGACTTATTTGTAGATCTTACTTTGCTGAACATTATTGCTGTTTACAGTTTATCTCTATCTATAATAATATTCAAGATAATAACCGAAAACAGCAAAATTTCCTTAAAAATTACCACTTCAGGGGCAGCAACCCAACAATGGAATGTCCGATTCATCTGAAAATTTTAGGGCAGATAGATCTTTGACCAGATGAACAATTTTACCCATGTCAGATTTGCTCTAAATGCTTTGGTTTTTGAGTTATAAGCCAAAAACTGCATTTTACCCCTATATTCTATTTTTAGCCATGTTGGCCATCCTGGTTGGTTGGGCGGGTCACCGGACACATTTATTAAGCTAAATACCCCAATGATGATTATGGCCAAGTTTAGTTAATTTTGGCCAAGTAGTTTCAGAGGAGAAGATTTTTCTAAAAGATTACTAAGATTTACGAAAAATGGTTAAAAATTGACTATAAAGGGCAATAACTCCTAAAGTGGTCAACTGACCATTTTGGTCATGTTGACTTATTTGTAGATCTTACTTTGCTGAACATTGTTGCTGTTTACAGTTTATCTCTATCTATAATAATATTCAAGATAATAACCAAAAGCAGCAAAATTTCCTTAAAATTACCATTTCAGGGGCAGCAACCCAACAACGAAATGTCCGATTCATCTGAAAAGTTCAGGGCAGATAGATCTTGACCTGATGAACAATATTACCCCATGTCAGATTTGCTCAAAATGCTTTGGTTTTTGAGTTATAAGCTAAAAACTGCATTTTACCCCTATGTTCTATTTTTAGCCATGGCGGCCATCTTGGTTGGTTGGCCGGGTCACCGGACACATTTTTAAAAATAGATACCCCAATGATGATTGTGGACACGTATGGTTAAATTTGGCCTAGTAGTTTCAGAGGAGAAGATTTTTGTAAAAGTTAACGACGACGGACGACGGACGACGACGGACGCCGGACGCCAAGTGATGAGAAAAGCTCACTTGGCCCTTCGGGCCAGGTGAGCTAAAAAGGGTGCAGGTTCATAAAGAACAAATAAAACACCCACAATACAGAAACTCGCCAATTAGTGCCCATCTTGACACTTGTGGTAAAAAACATTTTCGAATAATGCCTATTTTTAAATATAGACTGGGTGAAGCCTATCGAAAGGAGATGGAAAGTTATTTAATAACAATGTTCTGATCAAGATTAAATCCTGAGAACTTTTAATTATGAACAATGCCTTAACATCACAAACCAACTTAACAACGTTAAATCAGTTATTCTGAAGAGTCCCAATGGAAGGATGAAATCGATTGAATTGGAACTGTTAACCATTGTTAACAGTGTTACTTATTTTACTATTTATTTTATGAATATATATATATCTGCACATGTAGAATTATTTTTTACGCCTATATAAAATTGAGAATGGAAATATATATATATATATATGATTAAGATTGTGAAAATAGATAGTAGTTACATGAGTTAAGGAGTTATAAGATTACGATAAAGAGGAGTTGCATGATATAAACTTTTCAAACTGCATCTTCAAAATAAACAAATTATTCCCTTAATTATTTCCATTACTAACATTAAAATATGCTATTAACTGCTAAGCTCACAAGGACCTTTTTGTCATTAAAGTTAAGACTTTTTGACTTCAATATTAGGACTTTCACCATTTCTTTCTTTCTCAGGAGCAATTCAGAGCAAAATAAGGAAGACAAAGCAAGAAAAGCGAGTGAAACATCAACCATGTTGAGAAATGATTATGAATGGCAATGACTGGCTCTACAGAGAATAATGAGATAATTGTTAAGAAAATAAGTATTGCTAAATAACAAAGCAACTGGTCTCATGGCACTATACATATAAGTCTGTAAGATTAACTTAAGCATTTGTTTTAAAGACAAATTCTTCATTCTTCAATGCACAATTGTAAAAGGAGTTTTATATCCATTAAAGGAAATAATTTTAAGAACTTTCTTTTACAAATTACAGTGATTGTAAAGAAGTTCATACATGTCATAGTAAAGTTTTGTCCTGTGACCTTTAATTCTATCTTTTTTTTTTACTTTCTGTCCATTTACCAAACTATTATTAAAGCGGATTGAAATAAGTTTTTGCAATCTACAAAGATTACCTATTCTTAAATTAAGCATCCTCAGTTATGTAGTTGTCAAAGCCATATCAGTTTAATCCAAATAATTCATAAGCATAGCTTTAATACATGTAGGTTACTGAGCAGGCATCATTTGGGGAATCAAAATAAGAAAGTGGGTTATCTACCTTTCCTTGAAAAGCCTCTAATGTACTTTCTGATTGTTTTAAAACATTGTAGTCCCAGGCTGCTTTTAAAGCAACTGGATTCCTGTTTAACTGATTTAGTATTGCTCTTGATAGGATAGTATCATCAGCAGTGCTTTTGAATATCTCCATGTTAAATAATTTGTCATCAGGAGTGTTTGGTAATCGTTTGAACTGCAATTAAAAACATATAATTGTTTTGTTTTTTTGTTTTTGTTTTTTTATATTTTATTTTTAAAACTTAGCTAATGAATTTATTAGAAACAAACACAATTGTTTATTGATATGCATATTACAAAATTTTAATCTAATTAAAACTGATCAAATTTATTTTAAATCGATTTTACAAAATATTCTTTTTGTTGACTAATTTGCTGTCTCTTGATAATCAACATGTTAAAATTGTTTCCTCTTTTTTTTTAATTATAAATTCCCATGACCATTATCATTTATGACTCCAAAAACAAATCTCAAATTGAATTTTTTTTTTAAATAAGAATTTGTATACATGATACATCATGTACATATTCTTAAATTACTTGTTTATTTATCATTTTATAAGTGAAACAATATCAAGTTATTTACAGAGTTTGGTATAATGATTTAATAATTCATGAAGATTCAAGAATGAAAACAAAGGTACATGTACCTGATCCTTTAATATGCCCTTCAGGTTGCTTTCAGTACTTAATAACATTTTGTATTGCTTTTGGGCTTCTTCAAGTTCAGCTTCACTTGCAAAATTTGCAAGGTGACTGACAAATTGATATAAATTATCTCGGACATGGTCCTTCACTGATTCTGGTATAGTGGGTATGACCTAAAATTGCAAAGTACTGCATATATATGATATTGTTCATGAAAATGTAAATACATATCTATACTTCTAAAGGAGGGGAGACCAATTTCATTGAGCCACAACACCTCTTTATCCATACAAAGTCGATGATATATGTGATATGACATATAAATATTAATGTAGTGGTTTGTACTTCCTGAATTTGTCTTTGAAACAATTTTTTTTTTTCCACAGAAAAAGCCAATTTAGGAGAAGATATACAAATTCAGAGACCACTATTTACCATGTCATATGTATATGCTTTTGCGCATGCTCATTCAACCTACTGCCTGCGAAATTTTAAAACTTCAACACTTGCCAAGTTGCCCAATTGTACGGCAATATCATGGGCATATTATATATAATAATAAGACGATGTGGCCAAATTGCAAATGAAACAACTGACCGTCAAGACAACATGATATAGAATGATATTGGCACATATAAGTCACTGAACAACCTTTGACCATAAGCAAAACCAATACTAAATAGAAAGCTATGAAAGCCCCCAAATGGCAAATGTAAAGCAAATCACACAAGAAAACATTAAAGACAGATTTATATACAAACAAAAAAAGAAAAACAAATATATGACAAAATAATAAACAGCTAAATTATCTGCCCTTGATTTGAAATCATTATTACAAAATTGATCTCTCATCATGCTTATTGTAAGATCATGCATATGGCTTTATGAATTAGTTAATACCTTAACAAAGTTCACAAAATCAGTTTTTCCCTGGTGGTCTTGAAAGAAAATTTGTTGGTGCTCACTATTATTTCTATTGCTCTATACCAAACTCATCATTCTTATGTTGGTCCTTTGCAAAATTTTGTAGGTTAAAACCTTCAGACCATCATTTTTAAAGTACTCTGCTTAATTAATCTTTGAAATGTAAGTTGACACTATTGTGTTGATCACATCTTAGCATATCACCTTTTTTTATAATAAATTGGGCTGTTTTACTTTTCTCATTTGAAATGTTTTACATTGTCATTTCAGGGCCTTTTATAGCTGAGTATGCAGTATGGGCTTTGCTCATTGTTGAAGGCCATACAGTGACCTATAGTTGTTAATGTCTGTGTCATTTTGGTCTCTTGTGGACAGTTGTTTCATTGGCAATCCTACCACATCTTCTTTTTTACATTTATGCAATACTTCTCAGGCAAAAGACAAATCTTCTAGATAATTCAGTGCCGACTGGTTATCATGATTATCAATCTCTCCTACTTACAAGGGCCATAATTCCTTAGACATGATAAAAACTCTTTTCAAATCCTCAATTGTAATTGGTGCATTGTAGAAAAGTTTACCAATCAGTAGTCATCTCAATTTTATAGTCATAGAGATAGGTAAATCTTGAGCTCATTCTGAATGATAGATCGAAGATTTTCCATGGTGTATGTATTCAGGCTTTATTTGTCATGTTGGTGGCCATTGGTTTATTGATATTATGGCATTATATTAGGCTGTTAAAATCTGCTCTTTGGTCAGGTTGCTGTCTCTTTGACATATTTCCCATTTCATTGTCAATTTTATTTATTGAAGTTATTTTAGAACAAGTGAATATGGAAACTGTATTATTTGGGTAAAAGAAAACTAGGAAACAAAAAATCTTTGATCAATTTTATCAATTTGTAAAGAAATCCTTTTTTCAGAATTTAAAAAAAATATATATTTGAATCCACTTTTCATTTACATCATGTATATGTATTTATCATACGTTTAGTAGTAAATTTGAATATTTGATAAATAGCCTGATGTTTAATCCATATCGCGCAACTTTGATGCGCACCCTTTATCGCATACCCTTTATCACACCCCTACCCTTTATTGCATACCCTTTATCACACCTTTACCCTTTATCACACCCCTACTTTTATTTTTTACATAAAGTCAGTTTTTATTTATGTAAGCTTAAGAAATATTTTTCCTCAAAATAGGTACGGTCATTTGGGCGTGACGCAATTTATTGAATGACGTCATTGTTTGGTTTGTACATGTGACGTCACGAACGTCAAGTTTTCATATCTTTTTGCACACTAAATGCAACTATAAAAAATACAAAACACACAAAAAAATACAATAATGAACAAAATATTTTTAAAACAACAGCATGAAAATTGTATGGTAACCCAGGTGCTTTGGATAAGTAATTGATCAGTTCTTTTAAGGCTTTTAAAACAAGACAAAAGTAGAACTGAAGGTATCCCAGTGAACAGTTCATATATTCTAATATAATGTGCTTCTTTAGATTTGTAAACAACACTGTGATAAAATTCTCGATAAAATATACTTAGCGCAGACTCAGAGATATACATAATAATGGCTGTTACAATATACTTCCCACGTAAATCTACATGTATTGGAACCTATTTGCAGACCCTTTGCCGATTTGATTGTTTTAAAAAGTGCAATTAAAAAAAGACAAAATAACTTTTATTCTTATTCGTATGCATAATAAAAAGAAGTAATGCACAAGAGCTCGGGGAAATCAACAAAATAAAAATAAAATAAAATTCCGTGAAAGTCTATTTATCTTTCTGGCGCATTTAGGTCATTTCAAAACATGACGTCATACAAATGAAACTGCTAAAGTTGAAAGTTTTCTGTTACGTGAACCATCGGAATTCGTATGATATTGTATTAAAACTAATTTTTGAGGTAGGTTTTGTTTTATTTTCTATTCTATTGCATTATTCGCATATTTACTCATTTCAGCAAGTCAACATGGTGGCTCCTTAGTTGCAAAATGTCAACTTTTGATTTGTGACGGAAGCTTACGAGAAAAACATGATTAAATGTTGGGTTTGCGAATTAAAAGAATTAAAAAGTTTTTTTCTCGCAGTTATTCAAGAAATAACCTACGCAAGCTACATATTTATAAAGATATTTGAGCTTTATCTAACAGGGAGTAAAAAGTAAAAAAGAACAGCCACACACACAGCATACACACCCTCGCTTCAGTTTTTTAATGACCGTATTTGTCCTATTAGAATCGAAATACTTCATGGAAGCCATAGATTGTTGGAAATTTACACATGGCCTGGGCCGTGATATTCGTTAATTTTATCCCTCGCTAACGCTCAGTATAAAATTTGAATATCATGGCCCAGGCCATGTGTTAATTTCCAACAATCTATGGCTTCCATGAATTATTTCTTAAATATAACTCTCCTGTTGAAATATATGATAAAGCGTATAAAACATGGCAAAATCCGTATCACATGCTGTATCAACCTCACCCAATATCATCCCTCGGGCCTAAAGGCCCTTGGGCTGATATTGGTGTCTCAGGATGATACGACATATGATACGGATTTTGTCATGTATTATTCTCTATATATTGTAAATTCCGAAATCCACATGGTTAATGTGAGGTTTTAACTAGTTCGAATAATGTGACTCCTTGAATATCGCAATAATAAGATTTTGCATTCTGATATATGTGTATGATGCATATTTATGTATGAAACATTTCTTTAAAATGCAAGCATTATAAATCACATTTTGGCTAAATTAAATCTTCATAAATTACAATAAAAAAAGGACACAATAATGTCTGCTTTAACAGTAGATGTATTCCTATACTTTTATCCCTTCGCGATAATCAACTTCTGGAAATGTCGAATTTTTAAACATTGTTGTTAAAGGTGTACATATCTATACCTCTAATGATTTTTTAAATAAACTCAGATTTCAGAAAATTTCAATTTCAAATTTCATTTGCAGAGAAAGAAATATGATATATATATATAAGATCCATTTGCCCTTTAAACTACAGAAATATATATGAATTATATAAGCCTTTAAAAACTATGTTATTCTAATTAATAAATGAAAAAGATGATATGATCTAGACATTTTAGTGCAAAAATATCACTTGTGATGTAAGTGTGATGTCAATGACCATGTCAAAATTAAAATAAAATGGGCAATTGCACATTGGTTTTGACAAATCTAGATATGAGCCAAGACCTTCTCAAGAAATGTTGACCCATGTAATTATCTTTCTTCAAGACATCTCATACCAGAATACATTTTTGGGTGAGGCCTTGTCTTTCACTTAAAAACAGTCAAATGATCCAATCAGAAAATATGACTATATCAACAGTCTTTCAGTTATGTCATATTTTTTTAAGATTCAGGACATTTTAGAGCTTGACATATATATATATATGATAGAGCTTGACATATATATATGTACATTTATACATATTGAATAAACACCTGTCTAGACTATTGTTAAGGGCATACGATACAGTTTTGATCCTGTATTTACAGTTTGATGAAAATTTCCATATAGGCTATTTTTTGCCTGATTAAATCAAATATGTTATAAAAAATATACCTCCATGTGCTACTTTTTTAGTTAAATGAGGTCGAGATTTTGTACATTTGCTCAAAATTCCGATTTGTGGCCGTATTTTTCCTTTCGGAAGAAAGTCATAACTTTTTTGTTTTAAAACAATGTAAAAGATAAAAACACAAATTGTTTTTCGTTAAATAATTTGTAATTTCAGTATTCTATAAGTATCTTAAAAATTTATGCATTTTTTATTCAGAAATAACTCATATTTATCAAATGGTCATGAATTGAGAAAAAAAAATGTCATTTTTTGCTGTATATTTTATATCAAAATTAAAAACATTGCACTATTTACAGTTTTATAAAATTTGGTCCACATAATCTCCCTGGAAAATGAAACAAAATCTGGTTTTAAAAAATAGGGGTCCATGCACTCGTTATTAAATTAAACCAGTTTGAATGATAAAAATCAGTCGAAAATGCATCTTTTCCCGATATATCAGTTTGACGTCGTGAAAATAACATTTTACGTTAGCAACATCATTACCTCCCCTGTAACTGTATCGTATGCCCTTAAAGACTGTAAACTGTCCTAATGGAATTACTTAAAGGTTTGTGCATGGACAACGTTTGACAATTCTATTTCTACATTTATCTTGGTGTGCCATCCCCCCTTTTTTCTGAATCCAAGTATCTGAAACCCTTCATCTCTGTGTTCCATATCAAATCTCTAACAGACTGAGCTGAAGAAGTTATTCCCTAGCTCAACCACTTACAACTGGTATAAGTATCTACTACACACTAAAAAAGTTATAAATCAAAAGAATTTAAATATTCATACTGTTAAAATCTTTGTATGTATATAAATCAACTTTTTTGTTTAACACTGACAGACTATTTTTTATCTACCTACAGTTACATTGTACGCATTTTCGCATATCATTTTTTTTAAATTTCAATTTTGGGCTTTTGTTTCATACTTCTTACAGAAAGTGATGTTTTCCTACTTTCGATTTCGTTAATTTACTTCCTTGAAAAAATTATTATTTTTTTAGATAAAACTTTAATTTTGGCAGGTTTTCCTTAGTAAATCAGCCCCTCTTACTTTTTGAGTTGTCATTCTTCCGTCTGCAATTTTTAGTGACCGCTTCTTTTATAACACTAGCAATTTTCAACTAATTCGTTGGTCCAAGTCCTATACACCGTTCATATTGAAGTTTGTCATACGGAGTTATTTCGGGTTACACTAAAGACCTGAAAGTGGACCTGAAAAGACCTGAAAAGACCTGAAAATATACGATTAAAATTATTCAAATTGCAATAACTTTTTTATTGTTGGATGGAATTTCTCCAAATTGGAATTTTATTAATTGTTAATATCCATATTTAATTAAAATTTAAATGTTTTAAATTAAAAAGAAATTTTTGATGCTAAAAGTTGGACCTGAACGGAGAAATGAAAAGACCTGAAGGGACCTAAAAATCTATGGTCGGACTAATTCTAACTTCAATAACTTTTTTATTATTCAGTGGATTTCTTTCAACTTTTGATTTTGTGAAACAAAGGGTGCAATATAATGATAATATTAAAAAAATTATTGAAAACATATTGTTGGGGTGTCAAAACTCGGACCTGAACGGAAAATTAAAAATCTGAATGAGCCTAAAATTCCGCTAAAAAAAAATTAAACGAAAAATAAGAAACATAGACCAAGGATTTGTCTAACTATACAATTCATTGCAAAGACAAAAAATATGGTTGTAAACTTTTCATGTTCGATGTCATTTTGTCTCTTGTGGAGATCTGTCTCATTGCCGGGATCACACCCCATCTTCTTTTTAATTTTTAATTGACGGAAGAGAATAAAGAATAAAATTGTTTACTATAGTGTCACATATTGATTGAAACAAGACATTCACAAAATATTCATATACACACAAACAACAATCAACATGATCAATATCCAGCCAAAAAATTACTGAGACACAGATGCTTAAAATCAAAATATTTACAAAATATACTATTTAAACTTGTAAATAATCTCATAAAAGTTATATTCAAAATGGGACAAGTAGCTTAAAATGTAAATAATTCTTAGGTTAAAAAAGATATATGTTAACTATGAAGTATGAAATACTATAAAATTGGGTAAAAATCTTATAAATAAATGCATTGGTAACAAGATATAGTGATAATCCAATTAAAAGATTAAAGTGAAATGTTTATTTAGACTAATGATCCAATTATCAGCTAATATCAATAGAAGGTTTGAATTACAACCGGCACACGTTCACGTAATTAAAACATTCCAATCGACGAACACGCGTCTCTAAATAATATATAGTTTACTGGGGAAGCAATACTATTATTTTCATTTTTATGTTGAAGACCTGCTTTAATATATATTAATGCAGTTTAAGCAAGTTGAATTAGTTTGAATAGAGACATATAATCCTATTTATTATATGTCTCTGGTTTGAATAATTTCAACGGGCAATCTTCTTTTTTTTTTTCATCAACAAAAAGGTATTTTGTATTCAAATATGTTTCTGTATAAATATAAAGTCATTCGTTCTCTTCAATAGACTTTTGTCTAAAATGAAAACAAATAGAAAAAAACATTGTTGTACGAATTTAAATACATCTACCCCTATGATCTATTCATGTCTTTTACTTCCCCGACAAGGTCCGAATTTTCAACTTGAAGAAATTCTATCCAATAATAAAAAAGTTATTGCAATTTGAATAATTTTAATCGTATATTTTCAGGTCTTTTCAGGTCTTTTCAGGTCTTTTCAGGTCCACTTTCAGGTCTTTAGTGTAACCCAGTTATTTCCCATAAAGAATCAACAAATCAATTTTCTGGGGTTACACTAATGACAGGACGATTGTCCGGATAGTGACAGGACGGTTGACCGGACGAGATATAAATAGTCATAACTTTTTTGTTTTTAGGTAGATTTGTTTAATATTTTTAGACCTTCAAGATATTAAAATACATTCTATAAAAATCAAACAAAAAAAGTGAAAAAAAATATTTTTGAGCAAATAAAGTTGACCGGACGGTATTCACACTCGCCGATATATATATATATATATATGCTTATATATGCTTTAAATATATTGAAATGATCAACACAAGTGTTAATATCTCTTTTGTTTTAAAATATTTGTCCATGAAATTCAGGAATCTGTGAGAATAATAAATATTGGATACGAAAATATAAACTTTATAGTAAAAAAAATGTTTTTGAGCAAATAAAGTTGACCGGACGGTGATCATACTCGCCAATATATGCTTTAAATATTTTGAAATGATCAATACAAGTATGAAATCTTTTGTTTTACAATATGTGCCCATGAAATTCAAGAATCTTTGAGAATAATAAATGTTTTATACATAAACATAACCTTCATGATAAACAAAAATGTTTTCTGCCAAAAAAAATGACCGGACGGTGATCACATTCGCCGATGTACACGTACGTTGATTATACATGCATGTTAATTCTTTTTTTAAAGGATTAACAATATTTAAGTCTTGAAACTGAGAAATCTGCGACATCAAATAAATATATGATATGAAAATATAAAATCTCTTCAAAACAAAATGTTTTTCTTCAAAATAAAGTTGACCGGATGGAATTCACATTCGCCGGTGTATGCTTTAATTAACAGAGACAAGAGATTCGCAACTCTAATAGAGTTAGTCTATAGTTTATATGTCTCTGGCTTTAAACATATTGACATGATCTACACAAGTGTTAATATCTCTTTTTTTCTTCATTAAACCAAAAAATCTTGACAAGTTTTGCTGTCTTTACGGAAGGTGGACGGTCAGTAAGAAGTATCTGATGATCTAGAGACTGTCACCGTTTCAGCAAACCTCAATCTTAGTAGATTTCGGTGTTTATACAGCCTTCTGTTTTGAAGGTATTTTTTTTACTTTGCTGGTGTTTTCACTTTGGCTGATGTCTTTAACTTGACTGGTGTTTTGGGTATTTTTCGAGACTGAGGTCAATGGGAACACTCAAATAATTGTGCCTCCTAAGAGTCTGGGAAACGCTCAGGATGCACGATTTTGCCGCCAGACCCCTCACCGAATGGCGAATATATTTTGCCTCACTTTAAAAAGAGGCTAGTTAGGCCCCTGGATAAAGTAGAAACGAAACATATAGTAATCAAACTTCGAATGCTTTCGAAAAGAAACAGCTAGAAAGACTATAAGGTGATTTTTTTTTATGACTGAATTTAAATATAGCGACAGTAATGTAATTATACTAAAGTAAATTTGTGTTCGATGCTGAATTTCATAGACAAATATTGTAAAACAAAAGAGATATTAACACTTGTTATCGAGGAGTTGAATATATGTATAGCGTATATCGGCGAGTGTGAATACCGTCCGGTCAACTTTATTTGCCCAAAAATATTTTGTTTTCACTTTTTTATTTGATTTTCATAAATTGTATTATAATATCTTTAAGGTCTACAAAAATTAAACAAATCCACCGAATAACAAAAAAGTTATGACTATTTGTATCTCGTCCGGTCAACCGTCCTGTCACTATCCGGGCAATCGTCCTGTCATTAGTGCTTCCCAATTTTCTGTCAGTATTATCTCCCTTTGTACCATTTTTCAGTGTTGCAACAGGGGAAAATAAAATTTAAATAAAAACAGTTTTTACATTAATCCAAGATTTTAATCGTAATGTTCTATTGCTTTCATATGAACCATTTTATTAATACTTACCAAAGATGAGTGAATCTAGATGTACATGTATGATGATTAGCCACAGGCTCTCTGAAAAAACCTATAAAATAGCGGCATATTGACCAGCTAATAATAATAACAATTATTGTAATATTCTTTATTTAACGAAGGTAAACCCTTTACCAAATGCATGTTAATCTTCTATGAGGCCTTCGAAAACTATTTTAAAATACAAATAGAAAACGGAAAAAATACATACCAATGAAATATAAAATACAGTTAAATATAGCAGCTTTGAAAATATTGAATAAGTACATATGCATTCAGTAGAAGAAGTTAAAATACATTAGTTTCGTGCATCTTTATTCTGTTCAGTTAGAAAATAGTTTGAACAGTTGGTCTTAAATGTATCTAAAGTATCTATTTCTTTAATATTATTTTGTAAATTATTCCAGACTTCAGGTAATAAGACCAGAATATTTAAATGTTCTTTTTAAAAAATCAGAATTAGGTCTTGGTACATGAAGAAGGTTCGAAGGTACGTCAGTCCTGGCCCAAATAATAGTTGATAGACTGAGATTTATGAGTAAAAAAACTTATATAGATTAGTGGGGTGCAAAAAATTAAAAAAAAACTAACTGTAAACATGGCAAATGAAGGATGTACATTATCACATCTAATTTATACAGAAATATTTGACAGTAGAATCATATTCATGTGATTTTTTTCCAGAATAAAAGTTATTTTTAAAGAGAGACAAAACAAGAAGACCTATACTTAAGTTAAGACATCGTGACATATTAAGATAAAAAAAATAGTTGCACTGTTGATACATATATAAGTAGAGCGTCATTGCCACGGAAACTCCGGCACTAGAGTCCTTTATCTGAATGGAAGGTTGTTCTTTGTACTATAAACAGAGCTTTGGTTTCTGGAAAAATTGTGGACCAATTTAATTTTATTGACAAGACTCTAATAGAAAACTTGCATCTTGGTTATTGCAAGTTTACCCTTGGCACTAACAAAAGTGCCTCAAATTTTGGTACAAGGAACGAATTGGGAAGACTGCCTATTGAATGTCATATAAAAACCCAAACTATTATGTATTTAGCAAGGCTTTTCACCTCAAATTTGAACCCCTTATTACATGAATCTTTTCAATTAACTAAAACTTTGGATTCTAGTGGCACCTATTCATGATTCACTTTTGCAAAAGATATTCTTTCTGGATCTAACATTGATATAGATAGACTAAAAACCTGTGATAATTTAAAACAATTAAAAAATATTAAAAGCTATATTAAACCCCAAATAAACTCATACTACAACAACCTGTTGATAAATAAGTTAACATCTATTGATGATAAAAGTAAATTAAATTTTTATAAAGCACTTGAGCCAAATCTATTGATTAAACCTTACCTCTCTAACCCAAACTTTGAATTTAGAAAATTAATTACAAAACTTAGAATCAGTGACCATTCATTATTAATTGAAAAAGGGAGGCATTTAAAAATTCCTCGCGAAGAGAGACTTTGCAAAATATGCAAAGTACTAGATGATGAGAAACATTTCTTAATAAATTGTTCTCATAATTCAAATATTAGATTAACATATTTTGATTGCATTAACAGAGAAAGTAATTCATTTGCTAATCTCACTGACAATGACAAAGTTATATATATACTTAACCCATCAACACCAACACAAGTGAATAAACTAGGATCCTTTATAAAAAAGTCAATGGAACTGAGGACAGGGGACCCTTTAATATTTACCTGAATTTGTGTATATATATTGAGTTACTTAGTTATTGTCTTTATTTGTTTTTGTTGTTGTTACATTATGTCACAAACTGTAAAGTTTATATGGCAATACAACTTTGAATTTGAATTTGAATTATAAACGTCGCACGATACTGGTGTCACCTAACGTTACACACTCAAAGACGTAAGATAAAATAAAAACGTTGGAATGCATGTTGTTCAGATGGCTTTTTACAATAAATTTTAAAGGATTGATTTTTTTTCTTAGATAAAAGATGTTTAGCTTTAGTTTTATTAAGAAATTAAAAATAAAAAAGTAACTTGAATTGAAACCATTAAATTATATACATTTTAATTATAAAGGCAATCGATTTCCTTTTTATGGATAAACTATGCACTGCAAATGCATTCATTTTTGCACTCCAGAATGTCAAGGCGAAAGGACTACGGCGTATCTAGCATGGCAGTTCTGCACAAATATATGCAAGGGAATTATCGGGAACAATTATTTTTTTCTATTAATTTGTATTATAGCGGATTCGACTATTATAGTCCGGAAAACACTTCAGTTCCGCGAGGAAATCTCTCTTCCTATCCCTTCTTTATGAATCGGTAAAGCTTCAACATAAAACATTGATTTTAAAGTTTTTTTATTAAGCAATAAAATAAAATAGCCGTATTCCAAATCGTCTGTGAAACCCGCAATTATGATAATTAGACGGAACGTTAGAAGCATACTTTATTAAATAACGTCAAAATCGTATGTGGGGACATTGTATCGGTCATTTTAGTTTTATCCGAAATCTCGTATATTAGATTTTATTTATGGGAATTTAATATCAAAATAGAGATATTTTTTTGTGCTTTTATCCATTATAATGTTTTTTATGTAGCGAATGACATTGTATTAAATAAACATCATGAAAAAACAGAAAACGTAACGGGACACATAATTTGTATCATCTTGATCCCATTTTTTTATATTTCCGTCTTTTCGAGAGAGAGAAATCGACATTACGCCATCGCCCACTTATAAATTGCTTGTTCTAGACAAACTTTTATATCGTTTGGAAAAAAAATTATATGTTTTTTACGGTATTCAGAATTTCATAAAATTAAAAGTGTAACGCGGAACAAGGAAATCATATTGCAAAATAAAGGTTTTATTGAGTTTTAATTAATGAAAATGGTCTGTTACATATACAAAATTGCAATAATCTGAAACAAGAGTTTAAAAGCTTTAAAATGATATACAACACTTTATAATATCATTTTTTATGTTTAAAAATTAACAAGATGAATGTGTCTTGTCCGTGATTTCACCAAAGTAACACCAGCAGCGTTATATATATATATATGCAATAGTAGACATAGTACCACGTGGAAAAAAATAGCGTTGGCGTATAAAATTGTGTTCTGCAGGATAAAATTGTGTTCTGTAGGATGGCACTTTGAAAATGAGAGTGAGTGAATGTTTTTGGGACTATCAGAACGGCTGAATTAAGACGGCAACCATTTGATTTTCGGGGGGGGGGTGGGGGGGCTATGGATTTAAAAAAAAAAGGGTTCACCCTCAGCTGCCACTATATACCTAAAATATTTTAAGTGAACTTAATTTAGATATAGCACAAATTCAACAAAATACTAGTTCAGACAAAAGAAAAAATTCATTTAAAGTTTATTTTAAAACAAGCTCTAAAAAACTACTTTGAAAATTTGATACATGATAAGATGCAAAACATTGATGAAAAAAGTAAACTTTATTTATATAAGAATCTTAAACAATATTTACGTTTTGAAGACTATTTAAGAACATCAAACTTTACTTATAGAAAATTAATAACAAAACTAAGAATTAGTGACCATAATTTAAATATAGAAAAAGGCAGACATACTAATATTCCTAGAGAGCAGAGATTATGCCTTAAATGTAAAACATAAGAAAACGAAAAACATTTTATATTAGATTGTAAATTAAATCTGGAACTAAGAAATAACTTTTTTAACAATTGGGATTTTATTTTTTCTGTTAAAGATTTATCTGATGAAGAAAAATTGATTTTTATACTCAATCCATCAACACCACCACAAGTAAATAAAAGGGGTCCTACATCAAAAGGTCATTAGAACTGAGGACAGGGGACACTGGAATATTTACTGTAAATGGATGATTGTGTATATATATATATATATATATATATATATATATATATATATATATATATATATATATATATATATATATATATATATATATATATATATATATATATATATATATATATATATATATATATATATATATGTGAAATATAGTTATATTGTTTATTATTTTGTATGTCACAAACTTAATGTTTAAAGTTTACATGGCAATAAATATTTTTGAATTTTGATAAAGAAGACATTCTGTTCTTCAATTTTAGATTATGTATCGTGTCACTAAAAATTATTTCTTTGCCGATGAGTCACATATCTATAGCAGTCGGCGATACTTCTTACTTGTTTCTTTATATCCTCGATAACGTAAAGTCCCAGACTGAACAGGTACATTCTAGTGATGGTCTGAAGAAAACCAAGTGCGTTGTAAGACTTATTACAGTTGTTGCTTCTACCATTTTGCTATTATAGTTTGGATTGAATCACAAAGCATATGAATGATCAAGTTTTTGACTGTTGCAACATAAGTTCATGTGCATTATTCATGTTAATCTATGGATATTGACGGGCAAGTTTCATTTGCATATAACATCATTCCTCTTTTTCTGAAACAAGCTCATACAGTGTGTCATATTTGTGGAGTCATGATTTAAAATCTGTCTTACTAATTTCTTGTTCTTTATTCTATACGTTTCCCTATTATAGATTCAAACTTGTAGCAGTTCTAAAAAAAATCGTGTTAATGTTCAAGTTTTTAATTTAGGGTGTGTTACTCCTTTAAAGATAATGTAACAAGAGCTTTAGGAATTTTGAATTAAGAATGTAAATTAAGAATGTGTCAAAGAGACAACAACCCGGCAAATGAGAAAAAAAACAGCCGACAGCCATCAATGTTTTTTTTATCATAGCAAGACAAACCCGCACTCGGAGGCGTTCTTATGCTGGACCCTAAACAAAATATGTACTAGTTCAATAATCATAATGGACGTCATATCAAACTCCGAAATATAAAAATGTACTAAAATTAGAAATCATACAAAACTAACAAAAGTCAGAAGCACCAAACTAGGGGCAGGCGCAAAACTGCAGCTGGTTTAAACTTGTTTTGTTAGATCTCAGACCTATATATATCTCTAGTAAAAGTAGAAAAACAAACACACATCAATATATCCAATACACTTAGTTTGAAAAAGTCCGATGTCAGAATAGGTAACAAAAGAAACTAAGCATAATGAACATGATACATAGGTTTACGAAAGACTACTAGCAGTTACTGACATACCAGACCTCAATTAAACTGCATGAAAGATTATTATATTAGGATTTAACACCTTTTTTAAAAAGTCTTTATTGGTGTACAAACTCGACCAATACACACACAAACAAATAAAAGTCAGAAGGACTTTTATGATGTTTGTGGGTGACTTGTTATCGAAGGACTTTTATGATATGTTTGTAGGTGACTTGTTATCGAAGGACTTTTATTGATATGTTTGTAGGTGACTTGTTTTCGAAGGACTTTTATGATATGTTTGTAGGTGACTTGTTATCGAAGGACTTTTATGATATGTTTGTAGGTGACTTGTTATCGAAGGACTTTTATGATATGTTTGTAGGTGTCTTGTTTTCGAAGGACTTTTATGATATGTTTGTAGGTGACTTGTTTTCGAAGGACTTTTATGATATGTTTGTAGGTGACTTGTTTTCGAAGGACTTTTATGATATGTTTGTAGGTGACTTGTTTTCGAAGGACTTTTATGATATGTTTGTAGGTGACTTGTTTTCGAAGGACTTTTATGATATGTTTGTAGGTGACTTGTTATCGAAGGACTTTTATGATATGTTTGTAGGTGACTTGTTTTCGAAGGACTTTTATGATATGTTTGTAGGTGACTTGTTATCGAAGGACTTTTATGATATGTTTGTAGGTGACTTGTTTTCGAAGGACTTTTATGATATGTTTGTAGGTGATTTGTTATCGAAGGACTTTTATGATATGTTTGTAGGTGACTTGTTTTCGAAGGACTTTTATGATATGTTTGTAGGTGACTTGTTATCGAAGGACTTTTATGATATGTTTGTAGGTGACTTGTTTTCGAAGGACTTTTATGATATGTTTGTAGGTGACTTGTTTTCGAAGGACTTTTATGATATGTTTGTAGGTGACTTGTTTTCGAAGGACTTTTATGATATGTTTGTAGGTGATTTGTTATCGAAGGACTTTTATGATATGTTTGTAGGTGACTTGTTTTCGAAGGACTTTTATGATATGTTTGTAGGTGACTTGTTTTCGAAGGACTTTTATGATATGTTTGTAGGTGTCTTTTTATCGAAGGACTTTTATGATATGTTTGTAGGTGACTTGTTTTCGAAGGACTTTTATGATATGTTTGTAGGTGATTTGTTATCGAAGGACTTTTATGATATGTTTGTAGGTGACTTGTTTTCGAAGGACTTTTATGATATGTTTGTAGGTGACTTGTTTTCGAAGGACTTTTATGATATGTTTGTAGGTGACTTGTTTTCGAAGGACTTTTATGATATGTTTGTAGGTGTCTTTTTATCGAAGGACTTTTATGATATGTTTGTAGGTGACTTGTTATCGAAGGACTTTTATGATATGTTTGTAGGTGACTTGTTTTCGAAGGACTTTTATGATATGTTTGTAGGTGTCTTTTTATCGAAGGACTTTTATGATATGTTTGTAGGTGACTTGTTTTCGAAGGACTTTTATGATATGTTTGTGGGTGACTTGTTTTCGAAGGACTTTTATGATATGTTTGTGGGTGACTTGTTATCGAAGGACTTTTATGATATGTTTGTAGGTGACTTGTTATCGAAGGACTTTTATGATATGTTTGTAGGTGACTTGTTTTCGAAGGACTTTTATGATATGTTTGTAGGTGTCTTTTTATCGAAGGACTTTTATGATATGTTTGTAGGTGACTTGTTATCGAAGGACTTTTATGATATGTTTGGAGGTGACTTGTTATCGAAGGACTTTTATGATATGTTTGTAGGTGACTTGTTATCGAAGGACTTTTATGATATGTTTGTAGGTGTCTTTTTATCGAAGGACTTTTATGATATGTTTGTGGCTGACTTAAATTGGTCCAGTTTATACACCAATACATTCCTTTAAAAAGGCGTTTAATTAAACCGTATAGTTCTTTAAAATTGGAGATACAGATTATATTTTTCCACACATGAAACCATTATATCAATCTATTACACGTAATTTGTTTATTTGTTTCATTGAATATGTCTGGCGCTTCAATATATTTGTTGGTCAGCGCAAACATATGTACTCCATGCAATTTGCTATCTGATGAAAAAAATATACCACAAAAACTCTAACTATCATTCAAACATTTTTTTTGTGTTAATAATTTAATTTTACGTTAAACGCGAAGTGAAAATAAATTTTGTTAACGTCAATCCGGATTGTGTTTTTAACGCTGCCATTTTGTTTACATTAGTTACAAAAAGAAGTTCGGTCAACGTCGTCCATCGTAAAAATAAACGACGTCAAGAACAAAGACCGGAAGTCCTCTTGGCCAATCATATCAACGTTTACGCTAGTATGCAAATCATATAAGCATTATGTGTGAATATGAAGCACATTCCCTCCTGTTCGGTGTTTAATATCATACCATCATAAAATATATGAGAAGAAAACAACCCGTGACATGCCAACAACCGATGCAAAGACCCTATAAGTGAATCAATATTAAAGCCAAAATATGCAATCTTTAATGATCTGACAACAGTATCGTAACTATATTCCTTCTGCATAAGTCTGTTTAAAGGTTTTGGCTTTGGTCTTATCGACTTAATACGATTTTACAAATTCAAAGATAGTAGGTCTATATGTTGCTCCTCTTTTCTATTTTGCAATGTTAATTGGAGCTAGAAAGACACATTTTTTTCCTATACTTAATTGGCACAATTGCTATAAATTTCACATCTGTGTGATCTATATAAAGTCATTAAAATTATATAAAATATCGGTGAAAGCAGAGTGAAAACGTGTCGACGCCACAGTTGTTTATTGGATACAATCTCCGAATTAACAACAAATGGAAGTTTTTAACAACCTTGACTGGCTATACAGCCCTTGTAATTTTGAATAAACTGAGTTCGTCTTGCATTTTTTTTTAATTCAAGTTCCTTTATATCGTTTCGGAGTTAAGTGTAACGTCTATTTTTACTGAACTAGTACACATTTTTATTAGAGGGCCAACTGAATTTCGCCTCCGGGTGCGAAATTTTCTCGCTGCGTTGGACACCTATTGGTGGCTTTGGGTTGTTTTTTCTGCTTTTTGATCGGGTTATTGTTTCTTTGACACATTCCTATTTTCCATTCTCCATTTAACATTTATATGAAGATAAGAAGAGATAGATAAATATATAAGAGGTTAAGCTAGCTATAAAACCATTTTCTACAGGCAAAACACATCAAACTAATGAATAACAACTTTCATGAATATGACAGTTGTCATTCATTAGTTTGATGTGTTTTGAGCTTTTGATTTTCTTTACTTTTTTATCCACTACTGGAATGTTTCATTAAATTTATTAGTCGAATCAGGAACATATAGTGTACACAGGTCAAATACAGTGATCTAGAGAGCAATTCAAACAGAGCAACATAAACACTAACAGACCATAACAGACAAGGGTTACCTGCAAAACATCTAATGATTGTCGAATTATACAATATATTTTGAGTTGCTTCCTTATAAGCTTACCCTTTAGTTACCTTTTCTTAACCAAGCATCAATTTGGACTTTGGAGGACTATAAAAAACAATATTATTTCCAGTGTGTTAAATTGCTAACTTAAATTAAAAGTCAGTTCATATATTTCTAATATGCCGAAGTTAACACCCAAATGTGGTTGAAAAAAATCATAATATGAAAAAGATAACAGACAAACACCTTTGCTCAGAAATTAGCACATAGTTATGCCAAGACAACAAATCAACAATAAACGTAAGCTAACAGACGGCCACAAATGAAGTATAAAGTTAAGATCATGGTATATTGATAACGTGTAATGGATGAAACGGTCAAACAGACACTAATGTTACTACACCATGAGAGAATAAAATATATTTAATTGGTTCATTTGTGTATATAACATAAATAATAAATTGTATGACAATTGCAAAATCTATCACTACTGATCATAGAAAATTATGCAAAATATTAATCTGTTTATACATGATGCTGACAAATAATTTTTTACAATTGTTTGAAATTTTCAATAAGAGCAAAACAAACTTAACCACTTACATGCATATGGAATAGTATGTACAATAAATGCCAATGTAAGTGTCTTTCAAACTTTATAATATCAACCATTTAAGCTTTGATATAAACGTACTGTTGTTGTTATTTTAGGGAAACAATGAGACTAAGAAAAATATAAAAAATTATCATACCTCAGTATGTTTTTTTTCTAAATAAAAGATAATGAAATAGTTTTGCTATTTCACTCCACAGACTATTTGCCAGTCAACGGTTTCAAAGACTATATGCCAGTCAACAGTTTCAAAGACTATTACCCAGGTTAATAGTTTAATAATCATATTTCCCGTACTTTTTTCATGCTAATTTTTCATTTGACAAACATGATGTCATTACCTATTCTGCTTGGATTTGTGTGCTAGGCAACTTGAAACTCTAATATCGTAAACGGTATAATCTGATTGTAATTTCAAGTAAAAGAAGCAATTATAAAAGAGAAAGAAAATCTTCTCTTGCATTCTTTTAAGATCTAAAATATAGTACCACTGCCCTTTCCTCGATCTTGATATCTATATCATAAACGGGAAGCTTAATACAAAAATTTATGATAAAAGAGATGATTTTTCATTTCCTATTGTTAATTATCCATTTTTAGATGGTGACGTTCCCTTGTCACCATCTTATGGTGTTTATATATCTCAACTTGTACGATTCGCTCGTGTATGTAACAATGTATTAGATTTTAGCGAGAGAAATTTATGTATTACTGAAAAATTATTACACCAGGGTTTTCGATATCACAAACTGCATCTTTGCATCGGAACTAAACACATTTATTTCTAAAAATACAGTTGTTGGCATGACACGGGTTATGTTCTTCTCATATATTTTATGATAGTATGATACTAAACCCCTAACGGGAGGGATTGTACCTGATATTCATATGATGAAGACATAATCTTTCAATCAGTTTAATTGAGGTCTGGAGCTGGCATGTCAGTTAACTGCTAGTAGTCTGTTGTTATTTATGTATTATTGTCATTTTATTTATTTTCTTTTGTTACATCTTTTGACATCGGACTCGGACTTCTCTTGAACTGAATTTTAATGTGCGTATTGTTATTCTTTTACTTTTCTACATTGGCTAGAGGTATAGGGGGAGGGTTGAGATCTCATAAACATGTTTAACCCCGCCGCAATTTTGCGCCTGTCCCAAGTCAGGAGCCTCTGGCCTTTGTTAGTCTTGTATGATTTTAAATTTTAGTTTCTTGTGTATAATTCGGAGTTTAGTATGACGTCCATTATCACTGTACTATTATGCATATTTTAGGGGCCAGCTGAAGGAAACCTACGGGTGCGGGAATTCTCGCTACATTGAAGACCCATTGGTTGCCTTCGGCTGTTGTTTGCTCTATGGTCGGGTGGTTGTTGCTTTGACATATTCACCATTTCCTTTCTCAATTTTACCTTATTTATAATATGGGTCTGTCGTATTCTAAAATTGTATTTGCGTTTGGTGTACTTTAGCTAGAATTTATTATATGCAAGGAAAGTTTAACAAAAGTATTTCTAGTCTTTATTGCAATTAATGATATATTTATAAATACAACACGAACTATAAAAAAAAAACCCGTATAGTTCATATTGTGCAAGTCAAGTTATATGACATTT
Organism: Mytilus galloprovincialis; assembly: GCA_037788925.1. Classification (NCBI taxonomy): domain Eukaryota; kingdom Metazoa; phylum Mollusca; class Bivalvia; order Mytilida; family Mytilidae; genus Mytilus; species Mytilus galloprovincialis. The sequence goes on along the minus strand of CM075336.1, from coordinate 84,008,384 downwards.
TTCTTTTCTGTCAGATGATATATGTATACTTTTAGAAAATCGGTTAATTTGGTATTTAAAAACACTTAATGGCTGTGTTGTTCAGTATAATAAGACACCTAATGACTGGTTGTGCGGGTAATAGCTAGTTGCTTTGCCTCGAGAAATAGTTGGTATCTCAGGCACAACAAACTTTCTATTACCCTCACACCCAATCAATAGGTGTATACTACTAAATACAAGTATAATTCAAAAAAAGTCAATAATCATAAGAAAATGTATACATAACAATCACTACAATCAAATCAATAAAATCAAATTAACAAATAATACTAAATCACAGAAAAAAAATACAACTAAAAGTAAATATAAATAGCAACTTTAGACGCATATATTCTGTCTTTTATCCATTGCAGATAATGCTGTAAATTCCCGGCATTTCTTTTATTCTAATCTGTTGAATATAAGAATTAATATTTTACTGGAGACAAATCTATCATATTGCATAAATTATTTTAAGCAAACATACAGTCATATGATTTTGTATGTAGATGAATCTTAATGAGACTTGCGGTAATTCAAATGTTGCATGGCCCATATTCTATGGTTAAGACTTTTAAAAAAGTTTTGATTTTGAACTTATTTCCACTTCGCAATCCTGTTCAGTTTTAATTTTTTATGTCATCTAGTTTTCACACAAACTCATGATGTTGCTTATTTATTAGATTTCATTATTGTGTATCGTAGACAATTTTCAGGAATTTGACAGTTGTTGTCCATTCCTTTGATGTGAGCTTTTTATTTTGCCATTTGATTAGGGACTTTATGTTTTGAATTTTCTTCGGAGCTCAGTATTTTTGTGATTTTACTTTTTGTTTTTGTCTTTTCGCTTGTTTTTTTTTTGCCGTGATGTTACTTTGTTTTTAACTGATGAGTTTGAGAATCCCTTTATCATTGTCATCCTATTGTCTCCTGTTGTCTCAGATAGTCACTGATCTGCGAAATCGTACTTTTTTTGTAAACTTTTAAATAATGAATGAAAAACTTATAAAAAAAGCAACCAATTAATTTAAGGTTAATGTTTAATTGATTATTTAAAATGTATGGTTGAGGTCCTTTGCAAGGTGAACATCGACTTTATTTTCGTCATTTGCACACAATATTAACGTTTTACACCACAAACTGTAACACAGTTTTCATTATTATACCAGATTTGATGGGTGAGACGAATTTGGTAATCGTAATATTCGTGTTATTAAATTATTTGAATGTTTTGGTTTCTAAGGTAAATGTGAATCTTACTTCTTTCTGTATTCCTGCAAGGAACTAATGGTTTCATCCAGAAACCCTTTCAGATCTGGCGTCTGAACGTGATGTGGTTCTATATCATCCTTTGATTCACTGGTTAGATCGCACATATCCCTCTTTAGGGTTTGATAAGACAACAAGAATGATACTGCGTGCTCTTCTGACAAAAGTGTTTCAAGACTTTCATAAACAGCTGTTTGTTTTCTGTGAATTCTTTCTTTAATTTTCAAGAAACTTTTTAACTCTTCATTTTTTAACTGAGTTGCATCCTGAACTTCATTTATTTTGATATCAGTCTTTGTCTCTATTAATTTATGCAATTCCTTCCCAAAAGAACGGATTTTATCAATAGCATCTACCGATTCTTTGTCCAACTTCGGTATGTGTACCATCTTTGTTTTCTCAGCCAATTTTGAAACGGTCTGAAGTTTGTCTTTCATATCTGATAATTTGGATTTAGCAAGTTTTTTAAATTCGTCGGATTTTGCTTTTATTTCTGACATATCATGTCCTTTGTGGTCAGATGTAACACATACGTTACATACCAAAGTATTGCAGGGAATACAGTAAAATGTGTATTCAGATTTGTGTAATCTACATATTTGTCTAACGGTTGATGGATTAACACTTTTCAAATCGATGACAGAGTGAGTTTTTGAAGGTGGTAGTTTATCATGAGTGGCTCTACATGGTATACAAAATGGTGACTTGCATTCGTAGCAGTAGAAAACACCTTTGTTGTCACAGAAAACACAAGTGCTCGTTGAAGCCTGCGCTGAACATACCTAAACAAAGATTAAAGAAGATACATTATTTTAAAATCGATGACTCACCGAACGTTGCCTGTCAATTTACCTGAAACAACTTTAAATAATAACTCACTAATTCATAGCTTTTGCCCTTAATATCTGTAATTTTTATACGACGGAAATGAGGTGAAAATTATAAGAAAAAATATAAATGTCTAATATTTTCGCAGATAAAAAAACATGTTCAGCAATTGCGTATTTTGTGACGTAATTGCAACGTCATAATGTACGTGAATTTCGTAAAATCCTAATAATTTCCAGAATTCTGCAAAATAAATGACAGTTTTTTGAAAATCTAAAAAGTTAACCCTTTAACCACAAATGTTTGCCGAGGGGAGAAAGGTGGTTTTGTGTGATATTTGTCAATGATCTAATGAGGAGGGAGGGAGGGCTGCCAGCTCACAAACATGTTTAAACCTGCAACATTCTTAACGTGCTGCCGACCTCAAGTCACAAACCTGTAGTTCAGTGGTTGTCGGTTCATCGTTTGTCATATTTGTTTTTCGTAAGTTATTTTGTTATAAATTAGGCTGTTAATTTTCTCGATTGAATTGTTTCATATTTTTCATGTCGGGGCATTTTATTATCGACTAACCGGTATGGAGTTGTTGAAGATCATACGTATGGTTGCATATAATTGTTAACATCCACTTCTTTGAACTTTGGTGGATATTTGTGGCAATGGCAATCTTACCATGCACATCTCTTTGTTGTTATATTGAGTTAAATTCTGAATTAAAAGTATCAATACACCAAACAAAGTAACACCTATTATGAAAACCATTTATAACAAATAGAAATGCATGTAAAATACAAATCAAAAATCACAAATCGCAGTATTTAATGACCCATTGGTGGCCTTCGGCTGTTATCTGCTCTTTGATCGGGTTGTTGTCTCTTTGACAAATTCCCCATTTCCATTCTCAATTTTATCTATTATCTCACTTATACTGATCGTGGTTATGCATGATTATGTGATGATTGTTTTTAAGTCAGTAGATACGTTGGTGTTTAGAAAGAGGGACCACAATATTGGAGTGTGAATTAGTCTCTTGTGGCATACGTCTAATAGTGGAGTGAATAACCATAGAATTAGATTTTAATGCACCCACCTAACACACGGCTTAATTATATATCATTCGAAAGTTACACATCTGTACTATCTGTTTTGCCCGGTCGTACAAAAATCGTACCGTGCAATATCCGTCAAATCAAGATCAAAGGTCAAGGACGAATAAGTGCATATTTTCAAAGATGTCAGCTTGGTTGCATATTATGACTTCTATATAATTAATTCACGTATGCAAACAATATAAACTTTTAGCAGAGAGTTTAATTGTCATTAATCAAACGCATTTTTAAATATTTAAAGCGTGTTTTTGATAGACAGCACATGTTTCCTGAAATTCGAGTAAACAGTTAACAAATTTAGTGAAAACCCATTTTTTTCTTTCTGATGCAACTGCTAATCGCTTAAAACTAAATAAAACCCTGTAATAGCTTTCAAAGAACTTTTTGACATCATCAATTTTCTATAATTATGCTTACTTCTATTCAACCAGTAAATCATAACAACTCATACAGTTGCCCAAAATACCGCCATCTGCGGAAACACAGCTTTTAAGCACTTCTTCCTTTTTAAACATTGTATGCAGTCAATATAAGATTTAATAAACAAATTCTTAAGAATCTGAGAAAACTTAAAGTAAAAAATATATGTGCGAGCATCATACTATTGCTTAGAATTTTAGGGGGCAAAACTGCAAGATAGCAATCTGCATTGTAACTACCAGACTAAAAATAAATTCTTTCGACTTTTCTAATTGTTTGATTTGTAGTTTCATTATAAACAATGATGTTAAGACCTTTTATTTATTTAATGTGAACCATAAAAAAGAAATAGAAAATTTAGACAAAAATGAATAAAAAATAAATTGATGAAAATTGAAATTTCAAAGAATTCGAAAATCAGTAAACATTATAAAACTTGGGTTCTCGATTGCTTAAATTGCGTTGTTATTTTTTTAAGATGCATAAATTCATTAAAAAAAATCCATTAATACGCAACGATTCTTGTTACATCTAGACATTCATAATAGATTGAATGACTTGTTCCTTTTCCATACGAGGCTGACCTTGTGCAAGAGCTTCTGATGACGACTGAACAGAAGCAACCACTATCTTGAAACTTCTCTTTCCAATATATAGATGGTGTCCTCTCACTGAATAGTGCAAAGTTTGTGACAATGTTGGACGCGTATTTTCCATTGAAATCGAAAATGAAAGACTCAACAGATACAGTTAACTCTAGCACATATCTTGAAATCGACGATTAGGGTCGGTTGGGAACAAATTTTACGACAAAAGAGATGATTTCAGCTACCCAATTGTAAACTTTTCATTTATTTGTAGCAACATTACAACAACGCCTGCATATCTATACTACTAAAGGAAGAGACCGATTTAAATGAAACCATACAAAGACGGAAATATATTTATGATATGACGTATAAATGTCGTGTTTTGTATTTCCTAAATTTGTCTTTGCATTCTCAGTCGACGTACTGCCTGCGAAATTTTAAAAAATCACGCATCAACTGTAAGAGGAAAACAACAGAAACGAACACTGTACTGCTACAGAAACAAACGCCAACATACATAGAAACAGACTATTCGATAACAATCGCCAAATGCCTGACTTTGTAAAACCAAAGTTTGAATGCAAAGTTGAAATCATCCCTTCGAAAATTTTATGAACGCCACTACAAGTTGGTTTACAGTTATGAAATATTTAATTCTTCAAATCACGACTGATAAGTTCCAATTGACGTAACCAAAAATCCGCCATCTCTGCCTTGAATGTCACCTACCGAATAAGGCTTGTCACCGAGTTAGGAATTACATTAGCCACAAGACGGGTTTCACATGTGGAAAATGATCTGCTTACCCTTTGGGAGCCCCTGAGTTCACCCAAATTTTTTTTTGGATGTTTGTGTTACTCAATCTGTAGTTTGATATGTTGTTTTTTGTATACTGTTGTTTGGCTTTTTCCTTTTTTTGCTCCGGCTTTGTCAGTTCGTTTTCAAATTATGAGTTCGATGTCCCTTTGATATCTTTCGTGTCTCTTTAAGTAGAAAAAGTTTTAAAAATTGAAGTTGAATGTATCATGATAACGATTTGGTTCTATATATATATCACCGTGACCAAATTAACTTATTTTCGCGGATATTTATCTTATTGCGTTTAATCTGCTTCACTTTACTGTGAGGCGGTTTTTTGCCGATTTTCATTGCTGCAACTCAATATATTTATTTAAAGTAAAATAATACCAAAGGGACAATCGATATCAAACCATGAATCTAAGAAACTTAAATACAACCATGAATAAAATTAAATAAAAGTCCAAGAGACGAACAACAGTCCACACAACACAGCACAGCATGAAAACGATCACTGTCTAAAACAGCGAATGATCTTATGAGGTGAGGAAGAGTATACGTATTCAACCCTTTCAATAACACAACTGCTTTTAATGTTTTACATACCAAATAACCTGCATTTGTATTTGAAAAACTTATGTTGAAAACACTCAAAGCATCTTTCATTCGAATAATTTAACAGATTAAACTTCTAAACACATTTAACATGTCTAACACGTTTTTAAACAAAATAAAAAGCAGCAGCATTATATTTAGTTCGTTTACATCCCGCTTCAGACAACCAAGTGTTTTTTAACGATAGTTACTTATTTAAAGTTGCCTACGATTTAGTCACAAAGTCCTGTTTGACTTAAACATGATTACAAAAGGTAAAACAGTCTGACTTCGAAAAAACCAATAGTTGTACCTCAATTAGCTCGTATATTTCTTTTCGAACTTTAAATATCCCTTCTTTTATTATAGAAAATCATTCTCATCCCTGATATTGACAATTAGCGATGTGCTATCTTAACATAGAATAACAAAATGATCGCTATTTGAAGATGGCAGATTTTTGGGCAACTGCAAACATTTTAATAGAAGGCTGTTCTATGAACAATAGTTCATAACTACATCTTTAAATTATAAAACAAATTTTCCTTGACCTGAAACATATACATTTATCTATTTTTTAGCATACAAATATCGATCCCCTAATATAAATTTGCTTTTGGAACAATTTTTTCATTTTTTTAGGATTTGTTTTGAATTTCAATTTTCTGGAAATATTGCGCAAGTAACCTCTTATTTTTTTTTGATTTGGAAATAATGTATCATGTTATATAAAGTTCATAATGATCTTTTGGAAAATTTTATGGTACAAGAACAAGAAAATGGCTGAAAAAAAAAATGATTGTTTATTCATGACCTTTGACCTTGATTTAACAGAAAATGCACCGTACAATTTTTTTAACGACCGTGCAAAAGAGAAAGTATAGATAATAAGCTTTCGATTGATATATTATACAGTCGTGTGTTAGGTTGGTGCATTAAAGTCGTTAACTAAGCGGCTTTTTGAAATATGTCACCCGCCTATAAAGCATCATACTGTTTTGTTCTTTTCCTCAATTAGTTAAGAAGAATGGCTGTATACAATGCAATCACTGCGGAATTTTCTTTTCTGCCTTTCACTCATGTTTTGGGATTGCATGGTTGTTATGTCCTTAAGGCAAGCATCGATAGCATCACGGTTGTCCGATGTGAGATCTTCTTTCATGCTATCCAAAAGAGTGTTAAATTCGCCAGTAAGAGTATTGAGATGTTTTTCGCAGTGTTGCATATATAAATATATATATATAACTCAAACTAAAAAACAACTGAGTCAACTCGAAGCCCACTTTAAAAAGCTATAAACACAGAAGTATTAAACACAGTTTTCAGAAAGCGGAAACTATCCCAAGGAGTAATATAACATTAAAGGTATCAATTTTCCTGCACCAGATGCGCATTTCGACAATACATGTCTCTTCAGTGATGCTCGTGGCCAAAATATTTGAAATCCAGACTGTTAGAAAACAAAGTTAAAAATAAAAATAAAAGCACTCAACATGCTCAATGTGTTTTTTCTTAACAAAAACCCTCATGATAGCTTGTTGGCAACCAAATAGCATGCGAAACCTGCTGGTTCGGGCTGAAGATAGTGTCTGATCCGAGAAGTACTTCTGGAGAATGTCGTTCGTATGTATAAGAAAAAAGCTGCAAATGCTGCCAACAGATGCATCACTCATCAACTTTTCACAGTAAGCCAACTTTAAATAACTGTATGATATTTTGCAATGTGACCTCCAACAGTATGAATATTATTTACATTATAGAATGTTCGGTTTGTGGACTCCATTATGTTGGTGAGTATAAGCAGCCTTTTCACAAACGCCTCACTGGCCATATGTGTGGTATCTCTCAGACGCAACTTCTACCAGTTAGTCAGCATGTCAGACAATCGAGTCACAAACTTGATGACTTTATCTGCATGAAAATCCTAGTTATTGAACAGAACATTCACTGGAGTGATGCCCAGCGACAGGTTCCGGAAAGCTCTAAAGGTACATCATCCAAAACGGCATCAATACGATATACTAGCAGTTTAATTTACACGCCTTTTGACAATTTGGAATGTATGTATACATAGGTACGTCTGTTAAGTATTAAGTTTTGTTTTATTTTATGATTTTCAAGATTTGCCATTCCATCAATAGACCAAAACTTATATTAAACGCGATGATTTTGGTTTTCCTATGGTCGACTTTCCATGCATTTCTGTGTGGCGGTATCCCAGCAGCGCCAGCATATGGAGTATATGTGTCTCAATTGATGCGTTGCTCTAGAGCTGGCTCAAAGTGCGTTGATTTTGTTGGGCGAGGAATACTGCTTTCTCAGGGGTTGCTAGGACAGGGTTATGAATCAATCAAATTAGGGTCATCACTCAAGAAATTTTACGGTCGCCATCATGAGCTGATTGGCCATTATGACAAAAGTGTGTCAGAAATCATATCTGATATTCTTCCTCAGTTATAATAACCTTTCATCATTACCGAACTAAACAAAGAAATAACACGACGGGTGCCGTATACGGTGCAGGAAATGCTTACCCGTCCGGAGCACTTGATATCACTCCCGGTTTTTAGTGGAGTTCGAGTTGTTTCTTATTTATCATTTATAACTGTTGTAAATGTCCTTTGGTTTTGTGAGTCTTTGTTTACTCCTTGGTTTTGATTGTTATTGTCTTATATTGAGCTTATTTACACAAACAATTAATATTGTAAAAAAAACTAAATCCTTATTAGTTACATTTAAGACAATATACAAAGATCTTATTACAGTGCTTGATTTATAACCTTTAGGAAATTGAACGGTCAACAAAGAATATATTTTGTATAGGCTGGTATGCAGGATATACTGAAACCACAACAATAAACATATTTTTGAATAAAAAAAATAGTGCACGAGAAAAATAAATAAATCCATAGAAATAAATCTTACTTCTTTAGGTGTTTGCGATTGTGTAACAGCAACTTCTGACAGGGATACATATGTATCCATTCTTTCTTCCTTTCCTTTTTGCTGACTTTCTTTCAACGTGTTTTTATTTTTTTCTGCACTTTCTGATCCAAATCTGTTTCTCTTACGATGTCCTATTAGTTGACCAGATGGGACCTGAAAAAAACAACTTCTTGTTAGATTATGATAGGGATAAAAAAAAATCTGATATATTTTGCTTGGAGTGTTTTTCTGGTGGAGGGATTTCAAATAAAGGCAACAGTAGTATACCGATGTTCAAAACTCATTAATCGATAGAAAAAAACAAATCCGGGTCACAAACCAAAACCGAGGGAAACGCATTAAATATAAGTGGAGAATGACGACACAACATTAAAATGTAACACACACAGAAACGAACTAAGCATTAGACAAAATCCGAAAAGAATAACAAATATAACATCAAAACTAAATACATGAATTTGGGATAGAAAAGTGCCGTGACACGTCTTATAATAATGTGAATTCACACTCAAATATAAGAGGAAACAAACGACACAAAAGAAACACAACGTTAAAATGTAACACACACAGAAACGAACTATAATATAACAATGACTATATTCCTGACTTGGTACAGGACATCTTTTTTAAAAAGAAAAACATGTGGGTTGAACCTGGTTTTGTGGCATGCCAAACCTCCCGCTTTAATGGCATGTTGAATATAACATTAAAATGACAACACAGCATAAGCTTCACTTATGCATACAAGAAATATGCTTGGAAATGTTACCATTAAAACTATCCTGGTATTGAAAGATGAATGTCAAACATTTAACAACATTTATAACTCATATGTTAACACAAAAAGAAAATCACCATATCATCTCCTTTGGTTTCAAGTCTGGCTAGAAAATCACTGGTCTGTATGATCAAAAACTACTTGGCTGTTCAAACACATTTCTTTCAATGTTCTATGGTTCACGAACCAAATTGTTGTACGAAGACCAGGCCAATATTAGCTAACTATATTTCCAGAGATGATGTTAAAAACGTTTGATATATATATAAAATAGAGAAAAGTTACATTATAAAATATCAAAACTATTTGATGTTGAAAATTTCTGATATAAAAGAAGACAGTTTAAGGGATGATGCTAAGCTATTGTTTTATTGGCTTATATAAATTGTTGTATTGGCTTATAGAAATAGATTTATTTTTCCATAAATCTCAATCTTAGCTTGTACATAAACAATAGTTTGTTATTTATCTGCATATATAAAGAAATTCTGAGTATCAAAGTAAGTTATTAATTTATTTAAGGAAAGACAAATCTGACTATGGAATAGCAATTTTAGTTTGAGTTATTACCCTTTGCTACCATTTTAAAGTGGTAAACAATTGATTTCTAACTATTTAAATCACCAACATTGGAACATTTAAAATAATCATGATTGATAGAAATCGGTAATGAGGAATCAAGCAAAGCTAAAAGAAATTAAAATTGTTCAGAAAAACATTTTTTTCTTAGGACTAGCGGTCTGACAATAACAGAATTGGAATGTGTCCAATTTATGAAGGAATTTGTACACGTTTACCTAAAACATGGTCCCGGGGGGGTTACTGACTATCCTTTCGGATATGACTGTGCCGACAGTACTTACCGAATCATACCCTGTTCTAACCAGAAAACATTGGAAAACAGACCCTGTTCTATACAGAAATATTGAAAAACATACCCTGTTCTAGACACGCTTAGAAAATGGGAAAATGTATACTCTGTTCTAGACACGCTCAGACAATGTATATACCCTGTTCTAGACACGCTCAGAAAATGTAAACCTTGTTCTATATAGAGACCTATATGTTCTAGACTAGTTCAGAAATATATATCCTGTCACCAAACAATTCATTAATATAACAAAAAACATACTTGTGTCAATTTTCCGTATCCAAAGACCCTGTTCTCACCAGCAGGGCATGAAAAAGCGACCCTGTCCTAACCAGCAGTACATGAAAAAGGGACCTTTTCTAACCAGCAGGGCATGAAAAAGCTACCCTGTTTTCCGGCACACTCATACCACTAAAAATATAGAAAGTAACCCCCCGGGAACATGGTGAAAAAAGGGAAGTAACTCTTGCTCAAAGCGAAACGCAATTACTGCATTGTGTCATTATCATACCAGAACATCACAGAAAGGAAGAACAAATCATGAAATTGGTTGGAAAATATCATGGTCCATATTCCTCAATCGGATTGATATTTCTCTCCAACTTTAATCATGAACTGTTTACAAGATAAAAGTTTTATATGGGCAGCCAAATGTATAATTTCAAAAAAAAAATCCTTATTGTTACCCTAGGCTGGCTTGATTGATAAATAGAAATCAAAGTGCTTGTAAGCACTGAAGGGTAATGATTGTTTTCCTTTAGCGATAGGAACATAAAATTAAATATTTCAAAGTATTAATGATTGGAAGTCAATATTAGGAATTGAAGATAATATTGTAGATGGTTCAACTTCTATCATGAACAAAGGCAGATAACTTCAATTTAAAATAAATCCTCTAACAATGGCATGATTAATATTATTAGATCAGATACTAGATACAGGAATCTTGCACAAATTTTCTTGACAAGTATGATAAACAGTATATTAAAACAACATTTTGTGATAACTTTAATATCTTAGCATATATTTGTCTGATATATTTCATAAATGTCATGGATAGATTGTAGAATGTTGGGATCAATGCAGCTATTTTTTTGTTAATTTCATTAGTAGTGATAAAGTTTGGAAATGATAACTATCAAGCCAGTCACATACGACTTTTGATTGCATGAATGCAATCTTGACCTCCTAAAATCGAGGAACACATGAATATGCAGGGTTTGACACAAACTTCTTAGAAACAGTGGTCCAAATGACTGTGTACGTTATAAAGTAAGTAGCCCTACAAAAGATAAACTGGTCTTTATATAAGGAATGTCCAAATTATCAAATAAATTTATCTAGTTCAAGGTTCTAGATGGAGTGTTTGTACTGTACATATTTCTAAAAAAAAAATGAACTGCTATTATTGTTGACTCCTGATATGGACACAGAAAGTATAAACATTTTTAAAAAGTATGAGGACAGCATATAAAAATAAAAAAACAAAAACTAAATTATTAAATACAGATGAAATTGTATATACCTTTGAACCATTCCCCATCAACGCTTGATGATAATCGGAGGATTGTTTGAGGGTAAAGTATTCCCATGCTGCATTTAAAGCTCCGCCTTTGACAAATTGGGATCTAATAGCCCTTGTCAAAACGTTGTCATTGACTGATTTTGCGAATAGGTCACAGTTGAAAGGATAATCTGTCGGTGGAGTTGAAGGTGGTTTCCTGAACTGAAATATACGTGGATACATAGATTAAAAACTATTATACAAAATTCATATATATGTATTAAATGTAATTGATCAATTGCAATCATTTATGTATAATTTGTTTTAATTTGGAAATGTGTTGATCATAATGATCATTTATGTGTAGTTGTTTTTCAATGACAACTGATCTAATAAAGTTGGGCTAAATTTACAATTAAGACAAAAGTACTACTCATCACCCAGTTTACTGCAACTTTACATAACCTATAATTAGTCTCCAGGAATCGGTTTCACAAAACAAACGTAGGACTAAGATCGGTCGTAAGTATACTGAATTGTTCATGACTTCAGATCAGTCTTAGTCTTAAGTATTTTTGTGACACCGACTCCAGGTATATTTCTGATTCTACACATTTCACCTCCCAAAGAATTATTAATTGTCTGAAGTTAAAAGATAAACTTTCTGTTTTTAACTTTGAGATTTATTAAAATAAGTAATACTGCATTTTCAATTCGTATTTTTTCGGAAAACAAAAGTTAATAAAATGATTTTTAACAACTTGTCATAAAGAAAGCTTATTGAATACATTTTACTGCACATGTCACTTCATGAAAAATGAGAAAAAATTTTATACAGTTGATGAACCATATATTAAGATTAAGGACCAATGCAAAGTTCAAACCATAGGTAATCTGTATACATACAACGGATTTACCTATTATGTCTGTTTGTTTTGTTAACACATCGTTGTCATTATAATGGAATTTTATGCTACTGTCATACAAGTGAGAGGTTTACCTAGCTTTAAAACCAGGTTGATCAACCATTTTCTATATAAGAAAATACCTGTGACAAGTCAGGAATATGACAGTTGTTATTCATTCGTTTGATGTGTTTGAGCTGTTGATTTTGCAATTTGATTAGGGACTTTTCTTTTTGAATTTTTCTCGGAGTTCAGTATTTTTTTATTTTTTTTTTAACTTTTTATCAAGCTCTTCTTACAGACTATACAAATATTTATACCATTAGAGATGGACAACTTTATAATAATGAGATGTGGTAAGATTGACATCAGAGCAATGATAATGTAAACTACTACATGTTGCTATAAGTCTTAAACATTGAGCATAACCCATACTGTATAGCTAGCTATAAAAGGCATGACATATGTCAAACAATTCAACAGAAAAACACAAAGGGCCTGATATTTAATTGTATATCTCAACATCAATCGTAGGTGGATAATAACACATACACTACTTGTACCTTTTTGCAAATGAATGAAACAGATATAGCAATTGCTTTACATATTACATATTTATCAATGATGGGTACCTCAGTTGCTAACGACAACCTTTCTTTCAATGATTTCTCAATTGCAACAAGATCCCTGTATAAATATTCAGCAGCCTTTCTTTCATCTTCATTTCCACCGAAATGTTTGGAATTACCAACAAACAATGATAAATGGGGTCTGAGGTGGTCCTGTAGACTTGCAGGCAATACTATAAGACGAATCTACAAGGTAAAAAGAGCAGCTTTATACATACTAGTATCAACGAAATCTATAAAAAATCCACCATGTCTGTTAATATCAAGTTTTTCAAGTTCTACTTTCACAACTCTGAATCGATCTATTGGAGTATCCATCAAAGGTCTGTTCTTTAAATTTTCGCTATTAGGAAATGCATATTACAACGAAGTACTGTACATACTTTTGTGAATTCAATATATAAATATATCATACACTTGATGCATGCACATTTGTATATGTGATATCATAAACACTTGTTTTCAAAACACATTTTCAATCAAATTATGAATGTGTATCCACAAATTCTGATAAACCTGAAAATTATATAATGAGTTTATCACGAGTTAGCTGACCATTATGAAACATCCGTTTCACAGATGGTATATGTTCCTTATGTCGTAACTACAATCCCGTTCCCTATTCATAAATTTAACCTACCGAATTAGACTATTTACCGGGTTTGTAATAATACTTTATAGTACAGCCCGAAGAATGCCCTCAGATTTGAGGGAATATCAAATTACACAACTGATTACCTTCACAGTTTGAAGTCCTTGTAATTTATATATCACTCTTCCCAATAAACTGACCACAGATGTTACACATAGATTATCTGATAAGAAAGTCAAAGTTTGGCATTTTCTGTCTTTTCTTGAAGAATAAATATTTCTACTACATGTAACATTACCTGTGTGTGTATATTCTTCATAAGATTTTGACAATCAAGTCACTGGTTTTTTTTTATCAATCATGTTCAAATACAGTTAAAGGAATATAAAATAAAGTTATGTTTTTTTTTATTAATTTTCATTTTTTTTTAAATGTTGAATTGATGTTGTCATTTTGAAGATTAATTTTGATAAAAAAATGAATATTCTTTGTAATTTTCACATTTTTTTTTTCGGATTAACTTGATTTAATGATAAAACAAAATCTCCTTAATATATTTGTTTATATATAAAATATTCATGAAGCAAAGACAATTAGGGATAAGAACCCCCTCCCCCTTTTTATACGTCTGATTAAAGGAAGTCTTATGGTATATCTTTGTCCGCCCTTCTTTAACATGTCAGACATTAACATTTTCTAGTATTTGGAGAAAAACTCAAAAATGCTTTATGTTCTTATGTTTTTATCTATTTATTTAATATAAAAAAGAAGATGTGGTATGATTGCCAATGAGACAACTATCCACAAAAGACCAAAATGACACAGACATTAACAACTATAGGTCACCGTACGGCTTTCAACAATGAGCAAAGCCCATACCGCATAGTCAGCTATAAAAGGCCCAGATAAGACAATGTAAAACAATTCAAACGAGAAAACTAACGGCCTTAATTATGTAAAAATCTCCCTTTCGCTTTTTATAAATTTTAGATTTCACATTTCCGAGTTATGGGATTTTATTCATGAAAAGGAGTGATTCTCTAGTTTTCAGACAATAACCTTAAAGTGCTTTGACCATTTTTTGTTAAAACCTTGTTGACTGATTTATATCTATTAAGATAACCCCCCTTTTTCATAAATTTCTGGTATGATATTAAGAAGTTATTGAACTGTATTCTTGAAAACCGTTAGGCGTATCATGCGCTCTAGCTCATGGCGCAGCTGTTTATTATTTTTATGCCCCACCTACAATAGGAGAGGGGATTTATGTTTTCTGGTTGTAGCATCCGTTTGTTCGTCCGTCCTTATGTCTGTCTCGCTTCAGGTTAAAGTTTTTGGTCAAGGTAGTTTTTGATGAAGTGGGAATCCAACCAAGTTGAAACTTAGTACACATGTTCTCTATGATATGATCTTTCTAATTTTAATGCCAAATTAGAATCTTTACCCTAATTTCACTGAACATAGAAAATGATAGTGCAAGTGGGGCATCTGTGTACTGTGGACACATTCTTGTTGAGCTTAGTTTTCATTTTTAAAACATCTTCAAGTGCTGGATTTTTTCTCTGTGTTGAAGACCCATTGGTGGCCTTCATCGGTTTTCTGCTCTTTTGTCGGGTTGTTGTCTCTTTGATACGTTCCCCATTTCCATTCTCAATTTTATTTCATATTTCAACTTTTTTTCTCTTATTTTAAGCATTTGATCTCACTCATTTCAATGCGATACTATAACAATAAATGTGGTGTATCTACATATTGCCCCTCTATTCAGTGGAAAATAAAAAGGTATGTGTGTCCACTCCACATTTGCACGTGAACAGAATTGGGTAATATTTTAGCCTTAACACGAAGAATATATGGATTGGTCCTGAACCTGATTGATTTCAATATAGTTATTTGAGTACACAAAGGCTTCCTTAGAGGGGCCTGCTCCAGTCAGGCTTCAGTGATTCCCTATTTAATCAATAAAATTTCTCCCAGAAAAAAGGGGGGGTCTAAATCCGCCTCTGGAGAATCCCCATAAGTGAAACTAAATTCGAACCATTCTAAGTATTACAAGAAAGGAAACATATAGGTTAGGAATACCACCAGATGATGATATGTGACCGTAACGGAAACACCTCCTTTAGTATTAGAATTACAGACCAGGGTTTTAAAAATTTATACTCTAAATATACACACACAATAAATATACTACAAGCTTGCAATTGAGAATTAAAAAAAAATCAAAATAAATGCTAAAAAAATGCATTCCATAAAAACTTTTTTAACAAGAAATATGTATCCTTCAATAAATATACCAGCTTCAAATATATGCAAATGAAAAATGGAATTAATTACGAAGGACTATGATAAATAAACTCATCATAGATACCAGGACTAAATTTAGTATATACGCCAGACGCCCGTTTCGTCTACAAAAGACTCATCAGTGACGCTCGAATCCAAAAAAGTTGAAAAAGCCAAATAAAGTACGAAGTTGAAGAGTATTGGGATAAGATAGACTGAATTGGTCCTGGACCCTATTGATAATGATATAATATTAAAAAATATCAAATTTGCTAAATCAAAAAATTATTTATCATAGCATTTCCAAATTAGCTGCAGAAATCCTAAAGAAAAATTTATATATTATTTAAATTCATTTTTAAAGTAATTTTTTTTTCATTCAAAATACCTTGACTGAGAATATTTTGTAGACAAGAATATAAAATGTATTTAGTGCAGAGGATATGGAAATTAGATAATCTTGACCAGCTGACCATCTGTGTTCATTTGATAACATCAGTGGACACCAACTGTGATAGAAGCACTTAACCCAATCATTTAATTGCATGTATAAACAATCAATTACATGGTTTCAATGTTGAATATCAGGGAAAATCCGGGCTGTTCTCTAAAGTAATAACATGAGCAACATGACGAGTGCCACATTTGGAGCAGGGTCTTTATACCTTTCCGGAGCACCTGAGATCACCCCAAGATTTTGGTTGGGTTCGTGTTGCTAATTCTTTAGTTTTCTATGTTATGTTTTGTGTACTTTTATTTGTGTGTTAGTCTGTCTTTTTTAGCCATGAAGTTCTTTTTTGATCAATGAGTTTGAATGTCCCTCTGGTACCTTTCGCTCCACTTTTCAAATACAGGACACAAATGGGATAAAATTCGAATCAAATGAATGGATTAAAAGAGGATTTATTTGCCTGCCAACACTTTGCTGTTTCGTTGTGTGTATACAGAGGTGGTCTTGTTCAGTGGACTGCTGTGACATAAATTATAAAGGATGGTAAAATAATGGCAAATGAGCATGATGTCATTTTAGTCAAGTCAGTGGCAAAAAGTCATTTCAGTCATATCAGTAGCAAAAAGTCATTTCAGTCATGTAATTGGTAAGAGGTCATTTCAATCATGTCCTTGGCAATAAGTCATTTCAGTCATGTCAGTGGCAAGAAGTCATTCCAGTCATGTCAGTGACAATTAAAAATAGATAATATTATTTGTGTTTGCACATACAGCACATGTTTCTGAAAAAACTATAAACTCATCTAAACCTTGCTGCTACCAAGTTTATACAGTAAACAATCATGACGAACATTATCTATTTATATTGATATGTATATAAAGGCACAAGCCCAAAAATTGCTTTCATTGTAACGGTGTTCACAAAATCTTGGCTTACGATAAAAATTGGAATTGATCTTTAAAATAAAAACAACTGTTTTCACTCAAATAAAATTTGATACTTTAGAAGGTAATTAAGCAATTGCCATAATGATATAGCATATAGACAAACATGGTAAATTTAGTTTTTCTGTTGTTCCGTTGTTACTCTTATAATCAATGTGCTTCCCTCGGTTATGGTTTGTGACCCGGATTTGTTTTGCTTAATCCATTTTTGACTATTGAAAAGCGGTGTTCTATTGTTTATAATTTAATGTATATGTATATATTTCATATTATATAGATATATTCCAATTACCGTTTCGTATGGTGTACATTTGCCCCATTTGTTTGCTGTATGCCATCTTTTTTGTATGCTAATAGTTTTCTGTTTGGTATTAAATTAATAATTGAGACCCATTTTGTTAATCTGATGATCCGTTAATTTGGCAATCGCCAATGGCAGTCAGCAGGGTTAAAGAACATATGTAATTCAACCTGCTAGTCCAATGCGTTTTGTTAAATAATACTTTTGTACTTTTTGGGTCTTACAATAATGCTGTTTTTGCTGTATTTAGACCCCTCTACCAAGAAATTTGTTTTGCGAGCACACGTATAAGAATTTGGGTTTTTGTCCAACGCGATCATAGGTTTGAACGTTGTTTTCAATTTAGACTTGTTTATATGTTTTCGTTTGGGCTTGTATTATATTTGCCTTCGGGTTTGTATGATTCTTTCATCATATTTCGACTCTCTTTAAAATTCAAGTGTCTATCCTAAATTGAGGTAAATTATATGGCCTTCCAAATATAATTTCGATTCCTCACATCACTGAAGAGACATTAATTGTTGAAATCCGGATATGGTGTACCAATGTTTGCATCTTTTCCACAAGTTTATTGTTTTCTGTTTGGTATTAAATTGATAATTAAGATCTATTTTGTTACATCTGGTGATCGCCAATGGCAGTCAGCATAGTTTAAGAACATCCGTTGTTCGACCTTCTAGTCAAATGCGTTTTGTTATTATATACTTTTTCACGTTTTGAGTACATTGAAAATGTTGTTTTTGCTTTATTTCGACCCCCTCCCCTTTTTCAAGAATTTTTTCATTAATGCACACGTATAAAAATTGCCGTTTTTCTCCAACGCAGTCATAGGTTTGAACGTTGTTTTCAATTTAAACTATTTTGTAGAGAAGATATTTCTATCTATTTTGTTCGATATTTTATTAGTCACACATTACATAATTCAAGGAAGTAGTTTGATTTCCACCGATGGAGCAGATTTTGTAACGCGTTTTATTGCAAGTATAAAAGCCTCTAGGGTAAAGGTATAAGCCGATTGTATATTTGAATGAGTTTGATAACTTAGAAAAATTACTCATTAATTTGATGTGTTTTCTTTTTAATTTTTCTGCGTTTCTTTTTGTGAAAAATGTTAATCGATATGTCCTCTATATGCCCTTGAAATAAGAATGAAATGTATTTGTATTTGTATAGGGACAACATTGTCTATATATATGTTACAGTGAATTTGTATACTCAGGGATTATGTAGAATCCCTTATTTTTCAGGGATTATGTAGAATCCCTTATTTTTCAGGGATTATGTAGAATCCCTTATTTTTCAGGGATTATGTAAAATCACTAAGTAGACGAAACGCGCTTCTAGCGTCAATACAAAATTTAATCCTGGAATATATGATGAGTGTATTTACAACCACTGGATCGATGCCTCTGCTGGTGGAGATTTAATTCCCCGAGGGTATCACAAGCCCAGAAGTCAGCACTGCTGTGCTGACATGAATTATCATTGATATGGCCATATTTATAAATTAACTGTTAACAAAACTTTTGAATTTTTGAAATACTAAGGCTTTTTTTCCTCAAGAATATTATTTTAGCGGTATTTTGCAAAACTTTTAGGAATTTTGGTCCTCTATGCTCTTCAACTTCGTACTTTTTTGGCGCTTTTAACTATTTTGGATTCGAGCGTCACTGATAAGTCTTTTGTACACGAAACGCGCGTCTGGCGTAAATAATTACTTAAATCCTGTTATTTTCTAAATTCTCTACGTCCAAACGAACATAAATTATTTATATACTAGACTATATAATTTCTATATACCGTCAGCCCAATCTGTTTCTAATCTCATCCATAATAGAAATAACTAAAACACTAGTTTTAGAACTTGCCAGGCACGATGACCATTCTCGATAATCTTTTGTACACGAAACGCGCGTCTGGCGTAAATACTAACTTAAATCCTGGTCTATATACAAGAAATCAGTTCAAGGTTGCTGATTCAACTTTTTAAGGTACTATCCTATGTTGGTACTGAAGATTTTATTTCTCTTAGAATCTTAACACATGATTCGATATGTGAGAGAAAAAGGTTTTTCAAAAGTGAATGTTGTGGTAAAACAGGTGTGAATCAAACTGATGTGTCTGTAGAAAAGCAGAGCAAATGTGCAATAGTCGATACCACCCACATTTAGTTTGTAAATCATGGTGCCTTGATTACAGCAATATACTAGTTCACAATTACATTTAAAAGTAATAAACAACAAGATGCTCTCAGAGTGACAGCCAATCAGATGTTTCCTGCAGAGGTCGAACCCTGAACAGTTAAACAGGTATGGACACTACATTTAAGCTTAAAACTGTTATTGAATATTTGACATGGCATATAGGTTTGTGACACAAAATGAAGGTGCTAATAGAATTAAAATATTTAAAATCGGGCATTTTGATATGAAAGGATTAAGAACGCTTTTAGAAATAATTAGAAATTTAAATAAAGTAGATCTTATATTTGTTTCTAGTTTATTAAGATAGTTAAAAGGAAAAAGATACTATAAATGTCAAATAATGTGTGTTCATATAGGAAAAAAAAGAAAAGAAAAGAGTTCATAATTCCTTAGAATAACATACATTTTCTAAGATGCAAGCCATGATCAGCAAAAAAGTACAAGTCAAGAATCTTAAATAATAAGTTATGTAGCGTAAAGCAGGTTGTAAGGTTGACGGACAGATGTATGGCGAATTGCTATTAAATCCAAGGTTATAGACTATTTACCAGATTTGTTATCACATAAGCAACACGACGGGTGCCACATGTGGAGCAGGATCTGCTAACCCTTCCGGAGCACCTGAGATCACTCCTAGTTTTTGATCGGGTTCGTGTTGCTTATTCTTTAGTTTTCTATGCTGTGTCGTGTGTACTATTGTTTGTCTGTTTGTCCTTTTCATTTTTAGCCATGGCGTTGTCAGTTTATTTTCGATTTATGAGTTTGGCTGTCCCTCTGGTATCTTTCGTCCCTCTTTTATAACCATATTACAGAATCATGAATATTCAGTAATACATTAAGGCACACAAGATCGTTCTAAATGACCAATCAAAAAGCTGAGATACGATTGATTGATGTATATAAGATAATAATTGAATTTAACAAATCTTTAATAATCTTTTATTATAAAGATCAGAAATTGAACTTCTTCCAAAAATATTATTCTATTTTTATAAAATTTTTGAAACAATAATCCTGATGCTTTTCAAAAACAAATAAATACATTTTGCATATTATGAAGCAATAAATGTTTTGGCAACACATTCCATCGTTTGCAAAAGAAGTTCAATTTCGGCTGGGAACAAGAATGTCGGGTTTTCAATAGTGACTATAAAAGCAAATATAAATCTACTGCCTGTACAATCCTTGTTCCTACCAGCAAATTGAGTTGTCTTATTTATTCCATTGAAAAGGTAAGTTATTTAAAGTTATTAAAAGAAGGAAATTAATTGCAAATTAATATGACTAGTATTTAATTCAATAAATATCAATATAAATAAATATTCAGATATAACATTTTAGTTAATGCCTTTGATGAGGTTATTCACTCATTTATAAGAACAGAATGAACGTGGTTTACAAGTTAACTATATTTGAAACATCAATACATGTGTTATTTTCAACTCATAATATTATTTATTGTTTAATTTGTAATGTGTGCATATCGATATTTTATTATCAAAAAGAAAAGAAAAAAATAAGTAAAACTATCATTGTTCCTACCAGCAAATTGAGTTGTCTTATTTATTTCATTAAAAAGGGTCGGAAAGCGCGAGTCCCACTCTCACTGCCAAGCCAGTCCATAACAACGTAATGTAGTCTCCAGATGTCCAGACATCATTCTAACTTCAAGAACTGTATGAGAACTTAGCTAACGGGAGAAGGGAGATCACCACCATGTTTCTCAATGTGGAAATCCTAAAGCACAACCATAGTTCCAACATAACAAATGATCCCAATGAAAATTATCCCTAAAAAACAACCATAAAAATCCCGTCACAACAATTTACATATTATGGTTCAATATCCAATAGTTATCAAAGGTACCAGGATTATAATTTAATACGCCAGACGCGCGTTTCGTCTACATAAGACTCACCAGTGATGCTCAGATCAAAATAGTTATAAAGCCAAACAAGTACAAAGTTGAAGAGCATGGAGGACCCAAAATTCCAAAAAGTTGTGCCAAATACGGCTAAGGTAATCTATTCCTGGGATAATAAAATCCTTAGTTTTTCGAAAAATTCAAAATTTTGTACAGGAAATTTAAAAAAAACCAACAACATATAATTGATATTCATGTCAACACCGAATCAAAGTACATTATCAGAATCAGAATATCAAAGAACTAAAAAAAAACTTTTTTTTTTATGAAATCAAACAAAAGTTTAATTTAGGACCCTTGGGACCACAACGTGGATCAATTTGATGAAGGAACCCTAAATCCTAAATCTCTCAATACGAAGTTAGATTCAGCATTTCAAGGAACCAAATAAATACAATCATTTGTGAATCAAACAAAGTTTAATTTTGAACACTGATTTGGACCAACTTGAAAACTGGGTCCAAAAATTATATTTAAATACAGGTTTAGATTCAGCATGAAAGAACACCCTATATATGTTTAATTAAAGTTGAAATGCAACACAATTTAATTTTTCTGTGCAAAGGGAAATAACTAAAACTGGATAAATAGGTATGAATATATCAATAGATCGGTGAAGTGAGGACTTAGTTCTATAAGATTAGATATGATATAATTTTTTCAAATTATAATCAATAATGTAATGACAACAACCAGTGATAACTATGTTCTCTAAAATTAGATATAATTTAACACTCAAACTTTGTTAATATCACCATATCAAAGCATACAAGAATTCAATAGTTGATTCAACAAAACTTTTAATTAGACCCTTTGAACCTAGATGTAGTATTATCTAACTAATAATGAAAATAAATACAGGTTTAGATTCAGCATTTCAAAGAACCCTATATTCAATTTATTGTGAAATCAAACATAAAATTATATATATATATATATATATATATAAAGGCTTATTGCAATTAAACTTTATGTATATATAATTAACAGTTTCTATTCAAAGGGAAAAAACTCCATAACAAAACAATACCACTTCAGGATATTTAAAAGGGCGAGAAAAGCTAAAATCGTGAAAATCGAACTTGACCTTCTTTTAGTCCCAGGAAACAACATATCTAAAAAAAAATTCAAAGACTTTTTCATGTAATTGAAGATACATTGTTTGGCAGCATACCGCGCGTCCGCCCGCACGCCGTACATCCTCAAATCAATAACCGATTTTTATTTCAAAAATTAAGGTTAAAAGCTATTTTCATAATTCAATAAGGAGCATAAAGTATTTATTTATGTACCTGTCGAAAAACAACTTTTGGATCAATCAAATAAGAAGTGAACCTATTGAAGACCCATTGGTGGCCTTCGGCTGTTGTCTGCTCTATTGTCGGGTTGTTGTCTCTTTGACACATTCCCCATTTCATTCTCAAATTTATTTATGAAGTTGCTATTTGGATCATTTTATATTTTCTATCGTTTAGTTCATCTGATACTGGATTATTGCAAGTCATATATACTGTATAAATTTTTGTTTTGTATATATTGAGGAGGTTAGGAGTCGGTGTCATCCTAAGTTCCTGGAATATAGAATCTGGCTCTGGAAGTCCTGAAAAAATATTTAGCATTCTTTACTATGTTAATAACACCCTGTAAATGAAATCATAGATTACCGAGTCCAGAAAAGTATGAATTCGAAATTCCCACTTCAATCCTGCATGGCGTGTTTCAAATGGTCATTACAACTCCTCTGTCTTCCCTAGTTATTTTTGAGACCCTTTATAGCTTGCTGTTCAAGAGGAAGTGAATTTGAAAGATAAAGTCAGTTATTGTCAATCAAATATAGTTCTTCCTCCATGCATCTTGGAGTGTTTAGTTATTGAAATTGAAAGGTGAGAAAATAGGCCCAGAAAGAGTTAAACAATAATTGCTTCTAACGTAGTTCTCAGAACCTTAAAAACACTAAAAGTAGCAGTGACACTTTATTTGCAAGTTAATATGTAATTATTATCCTAATGATATTTTTTTCTTCAAAAGCTACTTTCGGTTTTGAATTTCACTTCCCCTTAATATTTCATTATTTTTTTTCCTTCATAAATATTTGAATGAATAAAGAAAAACTCCAAGTATCGTACGGTAATAAATTTCCATGAGCGAGGATGTCACACAAGATGAGTATTACAGACTCAGAGAGACACATTGTGCAAGTTTTGACCTTATGATCAGGAACAGGAAATAGAATATATATCATTCTAAATTAAATGTACTTACTTTTTCGTCTGCCATATTTCACCATGCAAATTCAAAGGGAATCAACAACTTAAAAGTGCACGTAATTCAAAGATTACTTCTTGTCAGTTCTTAGGGGTATCAAACATTTTAGTAATCTTAACAAAGTTATCTACCAGGTTTGGTAAAAAATCTGTTTTTGTTGTCTCCCTTTTCTCACAAATATTTAAATCTTTACTTTTTTGTGCTGTGGGAAATCTTTTAAAAGGTCCTACATTTTAATCTATGCAATGCATTGATGTTCATTTGAATTATAACTGTTATTTAAAACATTTGTGTTTTCATAACCAATGCTACGTTTGCGCTACCTGTTTTAAAATAACATGGTATCATTTGCGCCAAAAATAAAACATACGATGGTGCCAATTAGAAGAAAAATGACTTCCTCTTTTATTCGGAATTGGAACAGGCAGTTTCCACGGCAAATGTTTCCTTTTCTGTAACATATCTTCTTCTTTCTGCTGCTGCATGGGTACTTCCCAATTTAATGTATGCATTAGCTTGCAACTTCACTTTATTGTCCAAAAACACAAACAATAAAGGATGTAATGCATAAACAGTTCATAATAATTCCTGTGGAATATTTTTGATCCATTACTGGTACGTCTTGCGGAAGATAGTTTCAGCCCATAAGCATGGTGGAAACAAATCACTGTGTCATCAACATATGCAAAAGCTTCCATTTTCTTCTCTTTTGGCTTATCTTATATTAAATATTCAGCAAAACAATTAGTAGTTTTATTCTCTCTCTGTACATTGACTGTCTAATGCATTTTAAGTCATTTCTCTCTAGATGCTCATCTTCGTGGTGAAATATCTCCGAACATATGATACTTACATAGCCCAAAATAAGAATAAATATATATTAATCATTAACAATTATGGTAGATGTGTATAGGTAAATTGGCGCAAATGAGTTCCGAATATTGGCGCAATTGATACATTTTGAAAACAAAATTTGGCGCAAATGATACCCCTGATAAACAGTAATTGGCGCAAAAGGACTGCTGCCTTGTTAACGACCCTCGATGATTTAATAATAATTCTTTATTTTCAAAACAAACAAAAACCAATTTTGGTTACGGCAAATACATAGACAAAACAAACATAATGAAAACTTACAACAGATTTTCCCCAATAAATCCAGCTGACTAAAATTCCAACTCCCTCAAGAAAGGTTGAGGAATACCGGGTGTTATAGACATTTTGTTTTAAAGCAAAGGGGATCCAGGGAGGCTGCCCCTCCCCCCCCCCCCACTTTTAGTTGGAAAAATTTGGTTAATTATGTAGGCAATCACTGAAGCATGACTGGAGCTAGCCCCCCTTACGAAAAGTTCTGGATCCTCCACTGTATAGTATGTCATTATACTTAAACATTGTGAATTTTTGTGAAATATGCAATATATCTATTGTATATAAATGTTGATTAATTGAATAAAGACGGGGAAAAAAGTTGAAAAAAAGAAAGGTTGAAGAATTGTATTATTTAAGAATTGAATGCTTCTTTTGTAACTTCATCCTTATATAGTGATAGCGAATTTGTGGAATTTGTGATAACGGTTTGGTTTTTGTTTTGTAATTTGTGATTTCGGATTTAAACAAACTTGACCACAATTAATTTATTTTTAACTTTTTATTTGCAAAATTAGCAAAAGGGATTGGATACAAACTGAAACAATATTAATGACTTTTAAATGTACAAAAAAAAAATACATCATATATAGAAGTTTGTGTCGTGTAAACGGGTGCGTTAACTATCAAACTGATATACAAATGTATTAGCCACCGACCCAGTTTACACACCAAATCTCGCTAGAAATAAATATGGCTAATATTATATTTTTCACTGATATGTTTTTATTCATTTTTATTCATTTAAATTGATTTTAGAGCGGTGAATAATATTATTGTGTATCGCGCCTGGATATATTTTACACAGAGGCAACGAAAGTAGTTTCGCATACACAGTTTATCGAAATATATAAAAATCTCAAAGACCAATCACATTCAACGTTGGTTTTCCCATTTGAATGGTTTTACACTAGTAATTTGGGGGCCCTTTATAGCTTGTTGTTCGGTGTGAGCCAAGGCTCCGTGTTGAAGACCGTACATTGACCTATAATGGTTTACTTTTTTAAATTGTTATTTGGATGGAGAGTTGTCTCATTGGCACTCACACCACATCTTCCTATATCTATTTGTTAATATGTTAATAATATAACAGTTATGACGAAAACATAATAAGGGTGCATGTAATTAAAAAAAACAAAACACAATATATAAAGAGGAAGAACATAAAACATAAGTGCACAAATAGATAAAGCTAGTTTGGAGGGAAGTAAAATGAGAGAAATAAATCATGTTTGGAAATGTGTGCAATGAACCAGCCTGCGAAACAATAGGCCGAAATGGCGTTTAATTACACACAAGGGTAAATTTAGTTCTAGTATCTATAATGAGTGTATTTGCGAGTTTTGTTTTCATTTATCTTGAAAACCGCTATAGATAAAGAATCGTTTGAATCAAAAGATTGACGTACTGTCTATTTACATCAAAAATTGTAAGATGACATTTCATAGGAATAATTGTCCTTTATTGACGGTTTTTGTTGGTGTTTTTGTCTATTTTTTTGAAATTTATAATAGGGCAAATCTTTCCATCAATTATTTTAACGAAAATTATCATTGAGAAAGCAAAGATCTACAAATATTTTCATACGATTGAACGCGACCTACACTACTTATGAAGGTCTTTTTGCAATAGATAGGAACAGTTTATTTATATATTAATTCAATTAAAAGCGTGTCACTGTTTTATTTATTTCTAAACCATTTGCTTTGAACTTAATACCATCATGGGTATCCCTTTTCGGATTTGGACAAATTTGGAATACAGAATACTCTATTCTAATCTATGTATCGTCCTAGATATTGCCATCAGCTTTATTATTTGCTGTTCTCTTATGTTGACGATTACTGAGGGTATAATGCAATCACAGTAAGATATAAGACTGTAGGACATTGCTATCTGGCCTTCAAGTGTATTCCGTGGTATAGTTGGCAGGAATATTAAGTGAACTGAATTACCAAAATGCTGCGTTAAAATATAAGATCTACAAAAGACTATTCCCCCGGAACACTTATAACAACTGAATATATTGTGTCGTATAAAACAATTTTTACTAAGTTTTTGAAAAAATAATACTTGTCCATTTCACAAGGACTTTTAACCTGATCAAATTTCATTACCATGGTAAAACACTCACTTAATTTCTTGTCTTGCTTTTGTGGTATCCAACTTAGTTGCAAGTTCAATTTATGACTATTTTTTTTATTTATGTACCCACTTTAATTTGTTTATATTGCCTTTATTTATTTGAAGTTGTACTTGCATTTTTTGTTTTTCTATTCTATTCTTTGAAAATTGCACATGGTTGTTTTTTCAAGCACTATATTCATGAAGTAAAAATATTTAGCAACTCTTCGCGTCGGAAAGGTTGTCAACATATAGGCTTAATTTGCTCGAACGAACATTATAAGAATGTGTGATTAGAACAGTTTAGGAGAAACCACTAGGGGGAGGTCCATGATAGTTTGTATGCAGTTGTATTAGAATTGGCACATCTTATTTGCATGGAGAACATTTGGCCCAGCTCTCGCTCTCATGATATATTTTCTTTGAATGTATTGAAAAGTTAATATGTTAAGAGTTTGTGACTAGATAAGTAAAAGATGAACCACTTATGGTACGTCAATGAAAAGTATTCAGATGAATTACAATATAGCCCCGGGACCTATCCTCTTTAGGTGTAATACCACCAAATCATGATACGCCACATCCGGTTGCATACGAAAGTAGGTCTAAAAAAATATTCCCTTGAATTTGACAGTTGTAGAAAATTAACCCTGCATTTCAATGCACTTAAATTTTTCTGAGTCATAAACATGTATGTTGGGTGTCTGAAAGCATCATTCTTTTTTTATTTGATGGTCTTATAAAATATTTTGGAAAGTTAAGGTTACATAGTTGCCAAAGCAGGTAACCAGTAAATAACCTGGTAAAAATGTGATTGTTTACTTCCGGTGCAGGTTACTTTCTTATATGCAATGAAATGTAGTGTGAAATTTTCACTGTAGCACTGGAAAGGATTAAACTTTATTCATGCAAAGTATTTCTTTGGTTGAAATAAAGGTAAATTCTGTACATTTTTTTTAAAAGTACCAATTTAACAAAGACTAATAGGGAAAAATCAATGGTGGTATTACACCTTTATGGTTCGTTGACTTTGAATCTTTAAAGTTTGTGTTTAGTCAGTGACATATATGTCTCTGATTTAGCTTAGTCTAAAGGGAACCACTTATGATAAGTAAATGCATGTATAGCATTCCATTAGCATAGCCATAGATACAAAATACTTTACCGGTCAATACAATGACAACTTACCTTTTACCTTTTACAATGTTGCTGTCTTTCAGTCATGAAAAAAACTCAACTATAGAAGAGTGTTTGGACAAACCCAATCATACGTTATTTTTGTATCAATACATGTATATGGTCCTTTGTAACAATAATAATTAAAGGATCTCTGTCACGGTACTGAAAACTATAATTACGACATCCTTAATACACAATGTCATATTTCTTATTTTTAATTTCTTGACAGTTTTTGTCCATTCGTTTTTGATGTGTTTTGTCATGCCATGTGATTATGGACTTTCCGATTGGATTCTCCTCCGAGTTCAGTATTTTTGTGATTTTACTTTTTTTCATAATTTACAAAATTCTACCGTATAAAATACCCTTTTAAATTCTGCATATTCTATAGGCAATTATACCCAAGCCTCATAGATAGCACGAACTGATATAAATTCGATGTGGATTCCAAAACAAAAATAAAGATCTGTTATAGAGAAAATTCAATCAAAGTCCCTTTCCTCGTGCAAAAAGTTTCACGAGTATTTCTCTTTCTACATTTACAGACCGATTTAAACGGCAAGATCATCTTTCTTTCATAATATATGCTCAACCTTAAAAAAAACTCTCTTGTTTGAAGAAGAATTAAATCTTAGTTCGGAAAAAATACTCTGATTACAACAGTTTTCACTAATCAAGATTCTTGTTTTTGTTGTTATTCACAAGTTTTCTCTGTAGTGTTTGGTAGACACTTCATTTTCTTATTTATTTATTTATGCTACTTTGCAGCTTATGCGTTTTATAGTCCTTTTGGTATCTTTTATCTGTTACCATTGATGGACGTGATTTTAAACAGTCAGCATTACTAATGAAGCCAAATGTTTTCGTGCTCTCATTGACTTGTTATTTTATTTGTTTAAGCATAGTTCGTTCATAGGCTTCTCATGAATAGCAAAAAAAAAAACAATTAGTTTAACCTTTTGCGTTTCTGCTATTTAGACGATGTTCCCCGATTCCGATTGCATAACAAAACAATGGATACTCGACAATGTTAAAATTTTTGTTGATTTGCCTTTGCTGATTATTTGTTTCTTCCTAATTTCTCTCTACCTTATATAGAATTGCACAAAACAATGAAAAGAGTGAAAATCATCAATTAAGGGCAATGATTCCTATATAACATATGCTGCCATATATATAAACAGAACTAAGCTTGTTGATTGTTTTGCTTTTAACATAATAATAAACAAAATAAAAGGAAAGGGGATAACACAACAATTGGTAAAAATCATCATCTAAGGGCATAACAGCTATAAGGAGTCAACTTACCATTTCAGAAATTTGGCTCGTTAGTTGATCTTGTCTTGCTAATCATTTTTGTTTGTTGAAGTTTCTATTTATCTAATATTGCTTCAATAAAACAGGCATGTTTTATCATTTAGGGGCAATAGTTCCTAGCTAACAACAGTTTTGATGTAAATGAACAGTAGGTAGATTGCAACATTCTGCACAATTCCCCCTTGTCAGATTTTTCTGTATAGCAGTTTTTAAGAAAACAAATTGAAATTACACTTAACCCCTATGTTCTATTTTTAGCCATTTTAGCCATGTTGGTTGGCAGGCGGGGTCATTGGATACATTTTAGTTAAACCTACCGGCTGCGTTTGGTTTCGTATGGGCCAGCACTTTCAGAGAACAAGAATTTTGAAAAAGTTTAACAGTTGACGACGGACGACGGACACCAAGTGACCTGCTAATTACCAAACTAACAACTCATTTTAATATTTTTCGCAAAAATATTCACTATCTCATTTTTGATAACTTCGATTTTGATTATTTTTCGCAACCTGAGCACACTCGTTTGCATATAAAATATTGGTTGATAAACTTACATTTAAACAACTAACAACCTCATTGTACTTTCAAGACAGGACGAGACTATATTTACAATATAAATTGATCTACAAAATTTAAGACTCATAATGTAAAAAAGCTAATAACATATTAAAAAAAAAATCTATTGAATTTCTAAATGTTTTGAAACTTTCAGTACACACATTAATTCTGTATGAAGATAACCTCTTTTAGTTTAGATACAATGATTAAGAGTTGATTCTTGAAAGAGAAACCATGAGCCAAGCAATCGAATGGCTCATTTTCCATGTATCTACGCTTATCCATTGTATACTTTATTGATAAAACAAAAACGGGCAACTTGAATTTTATCATTTTCGTTTTAAACATGTGAAATAGCCAATAATAATCCAAAAATAAACAGGATTTTAATACAAAAATATCCACAATAAACGGGAAAACAAAAGAATAAGGACATCAAGAGAATACAGGAATTCGAACCTAAACTAACAAGTCTACCTTTTACTTCACTCTTTTCCCCTTGATCTTAACCATGCTATCCTCGCGGATACTAATTTATATTATACGTTTGCCTATTATTTACATATAAAGGTTACATAGTCATTTATATTTATACAATGGAAATCTAAATTGTAAAACGCTGGTAGTGGAGATGTTTCGTCAATGTGTTGCTGTCAATCACACAAAACAGATGTCAAAGAGGGGTTTGATTCTCATGCAGTAAAGGGATGTTTAAATTACAAAAAAATAAAGGTTTTTAAATTAATTCAACTAGTGTACAGAAATCAGTATATTATCAAATTCAAACGTAACAAAATTAGGCACACAATAATTAATTGAATATAATAAGTTGGGTCCATTTCAGCGACAGAATTAGGAAGCATTGATTAAAAAAATATTCGGTGAATTAATAGGCTGTTAAATTGTTACAGTATGCATATTGTACAATATGGAACTAACATAAAACCTTGTACGAGAAAGTATTTGGGATATATTTGAATTATAAAAATGTGTCTCGTTTAAACGCAGTTTTTATGTCGAAAACACAGATTAAATAAGGTAAAAACAATTTGGAATGTTCAAAAAAATAAAATGAAATAGGCAATTAATTACCACTTCAATAAAAAATGAAAACAAAGAACTCTAGATCAATATTCACAAATGAATTAGTTTTAAAATGATATCATTAATAGTTCTAAATTGTAAAATACTAATCTCCGAGAAATATTCAAAAAGGAAAGTCCCTTATCAAAAGGCAAAATCAAAAGCTCAAACACATCAAACGAATGTAAAACAACTGTCATATTCCTGACTTGGTACAGGCATTTTCTAATGTAGAAAATGGTGGATTAAATCTAGTTTTATAGCTAGCTAAAATCACACTTCTCATTTTTCATTCATTTCCAATCAAGCAAAGGAATGTCAAAGAATGCTTGATCAATCTATCTAGACATCATGCTGTCAAATAAGCTTTTTCGCCGACATGAATATAAAATAGTATATCCAATAAATGCAGATGCCAATATCATACGAACATTATATCAAAATGCTTACATTTTTTCGTGATTGCATTTAATAAAACCCACTTTCACTTTTATTTAAGGCTAGCTCCTTTAGGAAACTAAGACAAATAAAAAAAAATGTCAATAATCAGGAAAATGTATAAAAGACAATCATAATAACTAAATTTATAGACAAAATTAACAAGTCATGATGAAACTGAAAGAGAAAAATAAAACACAACTAAGTAAACATAAGTATCAACGTTGGACGCAAATATTCTGCTTTCTATCCATTGTAGATTATGCTGTTCACTCCCGGCATTTCTTCTATTCTAATCTGTTGAATATTAAAATTTATATTTATAGGAGACAAATCTATTATATGGCATTAATCATTTAAAGCAAACATACAGTCATATGATTGTGTATGTATATGAATCTTAATGAGACTTACGATAATTCAAATGCTGCATGGGCCATATTCTATGGTTTGTGACTTTAAAACAGTTTTGATTTTGAACTTATTTCCACTTTGCAATACAGTTTAGTCTTAATTTTTAATTTTATCTAGTTTTCATTCAAACTTGTAATGTTGCTCATTTATTAGGTTTCATTGTTGTGTATCTGAGTTTAGTTTTTTATGTTACTTTTTGTTTGTCTTTTTGGTTTTTTTTTATTTTTTGCCATGATGTCTTTGTTATTAGCTGCTGAGTTTGAATATTCCTTTATTATTTTCCTCCTATTGCCGCCCATCGTCTTAGATAGTCACTGATCTGCAAAATATTACTTTTTGCAAAATATCATTCAATGCATGAAACACTTTTTACCAAAGCAAGTGATTAATTAAAGTTTAACGATTCATTGTTTATGTTAAGTGTATGGTATAGGTCCATTGTCAGGGTATAAGGCATCAATTTCATTACAGTCATTTTCACACATTAATTACATTTTACTTCACAAACTGCAACAGAGTTTTCATTATTATTAAATATTTGTTTAGCCTGATTTAATAGGTGCGCCGAACTTTTTAATCGTAAAAGGCGTGTATAACATGAATTATTTGCATGTTTTGATTTGTAAATTAATTGTGAATCTGACCTCTTTCTATACTCCTGTAAGGAACTAATAGATTCGTCGAGAAACCCTTTCAGATCTGGCGCCTGTATGCGATGTGGTTCTATATCATCCTTTGCCTCACCGGTTAGATCACACATATCTCTCTTTAAGGTTTGATAAGACACCAAGAATGATACTGCGTGCTCTTCTGACAAAAGTGTTTCAAGACTTTCATACACAGATGTTTGTTTTCTGTGAATTCTTTCTTTATTTTTGAAGTCACTTTGTAGCTCTTCTTTTTTCCACTAAGTTGCATCCTGAACTTCATTAACTTTGATATCAGTCTTTGTCTCAATTATTTTTTGCAGATCCTTCCCAATTACACGGATTTTAGCAATAGCATCTACTGATTCCTCGTCCAACTTCGGTATGTGGTCCCTCTTTGTTTTCTCTGCTAATTCTGATATTCTCTGAAGTTTACCTTTCATATCTGATAATTTGATTTTGGCGACTCTTTTAATTTCGTCGGATTTTGCTTTAATTTCTGACATATCATGTCCCTTGTGATCAGAAGTAACACATATGTTACATACCAAAGTATTGCAGGGAATGCAGTAAAACGTGTATTCAGATTTGTGTAATTCGCATCTTAATTTTACGGCTGATGGATTTACGCTACTTAAGTCGATCACAGAATGTTTTTTTGAAGGAGGTAGTTTATCATGATTGTCTCTACAAGGTTTACAAAATGCTGACTTGCAGTCATAGCAGAAGAAAATACCTTTGTTTTCATAAAAAACACAAATGCTTGTTGAAGTCTGCGCTGAAGTTATCTAAACAAAGATACAATAAGAAGAATTATTTTGAAATCGATGTCTCAGCGATAGTGTACCTGTTGAAATCTTAAAAGTGTATGCCATTCACAGTGGCGGATTAAAAAAATTACATAAGTTGGGAAACACGCTCTGGCCATGCTTTAGTGATTCCCTAGTATCTAATCAACCAAATTTTTTTTCGGAAGAAAAGGACCCGGGCCCCCTAAGCCCCCTCAAAATCCGCATCTGATTCGTGTTTATCCCAATTATTATCTATAAGATAACAAAATTACGAAATTTTGTGGAACGTTCTTCTTTCGCCATTTTAATGAGTTGAGAAATGTATATTCCATACGCGGGTACTTGTATATTGCTGCTAAGGTGAGAACAAGTTAGGATTTCAATATTTAAATCATCTCGCTTGTCATAGACTCTGGCATCAATTCTTAACACCCAGTCTCCCATAAAACCATGCAAAACAGTCCACAAGGGGGGTCATCAGATTCGATTGAAACTTTGTGTGCTTAAACAACATTATGAAAGAAGTTCATATTAAAAATATTTCATCTGGTTTCCATGCCTTTCAGCTTGGAGATGCTGTAATGTACCGGGAACCAGTTTTCCCATGTTTAAGGCAGTATTTTTCTATGAAATTGACGATCTTATGAGAAAAACAATATTACAGAACATGTACTACTATTTATTGATGAAACAGACAATAATAAACCTTCCAAGGTCAAAAGCCTAGTCTATAAGTGTCTTAATTTATTTTCAGTCAGTCATTTCGTGTTGATCACAGATTTGTTGTATTTTCTATTTAATTCAATCCCTAGACATTTGAGAGAATGTTATATGACAAAGAACCTCTTTTGATGATCATTTTAAACCTAGTGTAGTCCTTGTTATTATGTTGCACTGTTGCTATCGCTTTGACGTATTTTTAAGCATAACAGAAACGGAACAAACGCAGAAGTACAACCATATGTTTCTATGGTCCAAACGGTTGGATAAACCAAATAAATCTTACGTCTTTTGAAGATTGTGATGGTGTACACGATGTATTTGATTGTTTGTCTTCTGTGTCGTCTAGCATTTTCTCAATTCGCTTGTGTCTTTCAGCCGCACTTTTAACTATCCTTAGAGGGGACATCCTTTTGTCCTATTAAATAAAAAAAATGACGTATATGAATGAAGCTTTATGAAGACGTCTCGAGTATTTAGTTCAGATAAAAAAAAAATATTTTGCTCTCATAACTGAATGTACCCTTTTGCTTATATGAACTAAACATCTGTAAAGTAAAAAAACACAATAGAAAAAAGTCCAACCACAAACAGGATGACCACTCACTTAGATACTTGTAGCTTATCATTTCGCCATCTACAATAAAAACAAGTCATTCTCCGCTAATTATATTATATTAAGTAAAATTTAGATAACTAAGATGATACTTCACTGTTGCGCCCCGCACCTTGCAGTGTTTGGTACAAATACACGTCAGAAAGTACAAAACCAAATGCAAATAGAAAAACAAATATGACTGATCGTTCAGCTACAGAAAGACTACACAAATTCTGCCCTAATCTGAATATCTACGGTTGCGAGGTAAGCACCGAGGAGTTTGAAATCGAACACAAGACTTTAATTATTGCCAACTTGCCGTATTTGCATGTTTTCTGACATAAAATGCCAGATTTAAAATGTTCTGATAACATATTGAAAGTATATCAGAATACTGTAAATGTAATGTTTAGCAGTCAATCATTCCAACATTCACGATTATATAATTATCCAATTCTGCAGTCCACATCTTACTGTATGCCTATTTGTCATTAAAAGTTCACATTTTCTGCCTCAAATGGTCAGTTTAGAATTCTTGTCACAACAGTTATTTAATATGTAACCATATAGCTGACACAATCTAGCTAATATATAAACTAAAAGTGTTAAAACGGACTGTTAAAAGTCTGGGTAACCAGTATTTGTTTGCAATGCAAGTCAGACATACCCGGACTTTTAACAGTCACTCCACTGGTACAGAATACACCATATTTTGCAATGTTAATTGCAAGACTTCAAATGTTGTGTATCTCCTACAGTGGTTGGCGAGTCAGAACAGCCGTTTCACAAATAAACGAACGGTCATCGTAGCGACTACCAATGCAAGCCAGACTTCCCTCTCAGTGGACATTTGAGATCCCCTGGCCACACCGTGCTAAGGCAGATCTCAATCGACTGACCATTACAGTCATTGACCACAATTCTGCTTGGTTAAGGGAGGATAGACTCACTTGGGAAAGATTTTTGATAAGAAAATTAACAACTTTGGTACCAAATGGGATAAATGAAAAGATGTAAAAAAAAAAGTCGCTGTCAGCTGAAATTCGTAGCGGTTATCGGTAAAAATAATATAAGCTATCAACCACGTTCACTCATGATATAGTTTTTCACATTCCATTCATAAATCGCAAAAAGAAAAACCACTACTGACCTACCTTTTAAGTGATTCACTGTGATAATCCTGACCTTCACATTTTCCAAGACGATTTTGAATGGTGGAATCCGCCATTGTTTTTACCGGAAGTGTTTCCGTGGAGTTCAATTTTATAAAATTTGCATGATATCGCAGATCAAATTTATTCGTTCATTGTT
Organism: Mytilus galloprovincialis; assembly: GCA_037788925.1. Classification (NCBI taxonomy): domain Eukaryota; kingdom Metazoa; phylum Mollusca; class Bivalvia; order Mytilida; family Mytilidae; genus Mytilus; species Mytilus galloprovincialis. Next base: position 83,971,829 of record CM075336.1, on the reverse strand, counting down.
TAATCATACGTTTTTTGATTGAGTTAAGTCTGCCAATTGATATTTTATCGTATGTTTTTCTTTGTTGTGATGTTATGCTATTGTTTCAGAAAAAGGGAGAAGGTTTGGATCCATTAAATTTAATCCCGTGTGAAGGTCAGGATAATTACAGTGTGATCACTTAAAAGGTAGGTCAGTAGTGGTTTTTCTTTTTGCGATTTATGAATGGAATGTGAAAAACTATATCTCGAGTGAACGCGATTGATAGGTTAGATTATTTTACCGATAACCGCTACGAATTTCAGCTGACGGCGACTATTGTTCGATTCCACGCGATGCTTCTCATTTGGTTTATATTACTTATTATTACAGTCCTTGTTTCTATTTTTTTTTTTTTTTTTTTTTTTGCCTTACTCATCTCTAAAATAAATCTGTCGAATATAACAATTTAAATTGCTTAGTTTTTTGAGGGATGTAAAAGTACCGAGCCACGTACAACTGATTTACCTTAGTCAAAATTTATCATTATATGTTAACGGCCGTTTGTTTGCGATGTTTAAATACGCCGACTCTGAGGTAACTCTACCGTTGTCAAACTTGAAATATTTACAAATTTAGACCGTTCAGTGCTGTTTATTTGGAATTCTTATTGACGCAATCGTTCTTGTAACATCATAATTGTGGACACCGTTAACGCTTTAGAATTGTGCTAGCTCATATCGCGAATTATTATTTTTATTTAAAGCATATATTTGAACTCTGTTGTAATTAGTCATATAAACCTGTGTCGTGTTAAACAAATTTCTAGAATTGTACAAGCGTCTTACCTGATGTTCGGTTTGACTTTTTTATTGTATAAATTTCAATCTAAGTAGACTGATAAATGATTCATTCAACATCACAATCATATATACCGATGAAGGATATATGTTATCCGAAATATTTATAAATAATTACATTTGTAGTTCCTTTTTTAGCTCACCTGGCCCGAAGGGCCAAGTGTGGTTTTCTCATCACTTGGCGTCCGTCGTCGTCAGTCGTCGTCGTTAACTTTTTATATTTTGAACTTCTTCTAGAGAACCACTAAATAGAATGAAACCAAACATGGCATAAATGTTCCTTGTGAGGTGCTGACCAAGTCTTGTTATTTTTTCGCAGATCCAACATCCAAGATGGCCACCAGCGGGGGACATAGTTTAACATAGGACCCTACGGGAAATGCATACAAATGACCTCTTTTAGAGAACCACTGAATGGAATAAAACCAAACATAGCATTAATGTTCCTTATGAGGTGCTGACCAAGTGTTGTTACTTTGTCGCCTATCCAACATCCAAGATGGTCGCCAGCGGGGAACTTAGTTTAAAATAGGACCCTATGGAAAATGCATACAAATGACTTCTTTAAGAAAACCACTGAATGGAATGAAACCAAACAGAATATGAATGCTCCTTATGAGGTGCTGACCAAGTGTTGTTACTTTGTAGCCGATCCATCATCCAAGATGGCCGCCAGCCAGGGACTTAGTTTAACAGCATCCTATGATAAATACATACAAATGTCTTCTTTTAGAGAACCACTGCATGGAATGAAACCAAACAAAGCATGAATGTTCCTTGTGAGATGCTGACGAAGTGTTGTTACTTTGTTGCCCATCCAACATCCAAGATGGCAGCCAGCGAGGGATTTAGTTTAACATAGGACCCTACAAATGTCTTTTAGAAAATCACAGAATTAAATGCCATATGACATGTTTTAAACCAAATTTCATCTTTTTTTATATGATTTCAAAAACAAAAGTAGATTCAGGTGAGCGATACAGGCCCTCGAGAGCCCCTAATTGTTTTTGGTGTTGTTGTGTACACATTTTTGACGTTTACAAATATATATATTATATATGTAGATTCTTATAGACTCTATATTATTTTTTGGCTACCTGCATTGTGTTTTTCACGATCCCAGCAGACTTATATTCCAACTGTGTACAAAATGAGTTATGATCAATATTTCAAACAAATAAGGATCACTAAACAACAACAAATTAGTAGTAGACACCATCTTTCTAATTACTGTCATTATATTGACAATTATTTTATTCCCAGTGGCTTATGTATTAAAGCACTGCCTGAAACTACCGGCAACCTGTCTGATACATTTCTACGTAGGTGGGATCAGACCCTATTTCAATGTTCCCTCCGTCTACTCATATTCCTTAGAGAACACTGTATTGAACATCTTAAAAACTTAACACTTCAATTTGACTCTTTGTCTCACGCTTGCAAAAAAAGATCTAACAGCAAGCGAACTCGAGAACATCCAAGAGCGACTGAGAGATATAACCAACACTAAGACCGCCACTCTCCGCTCCAGACAAAGATGCAAAATTCAACGGAATGGTACTTCTTTCCCATCCATTAGTACAAATGAAAAAAATAATAATAATACCAACCAGATGCTCTGCAGGGCGCAGCTTTATACGACCGCAGAGGTTGAACCCTGAACGGTTGGGGCAAGTATGGACACAACATTCAAGCTGGATTCAGCTCTAAAGGAGTAGGTCCGGTAAGGACCGATTTTGGCCTCAAATTTCAGGTTCATCTGACGAAAGATTTTGACCACTTTTTAAACACTTAAGTGTCTATTTTATTTGAATTAATTAGTTTATGTGCAAGATTTTAACATTTTATTAATTTCCTGTTTACAAAACATATAATTATTCGAAAAACTAAGGATGTTCTTATCCCAGGCATAGATTACTTTAGCCGTATTTGGCACAAGTTTTTGGAATTTTGATCCTCAATGCTCTTCAACTTTGTACCTTTTTGGCTTGATAACATTTTCGATATGAGCGTCACTGATGAGTCTTATGTAGACGAAACGCGCGTCTGGCGTACTAAATTATAATCCTGGTACCTTTGATAACTATTTACACCACTGGGTCGATGCCACTGCTGGTGGACGTTTCGTCCCCGAGGGTATCACCAGCCCAGTAGTCAGCACTTCGGTGTTGACATGAATATCAATTATGTGGTCAATTTTATTAATTTCCTGTTTACAAAACATATAATTATTCGAAACACTAAGGATTTTCTTATCCCAGGCATAGATTACCTTAGCCGTATTTGGCACAACTTTTTGGAATTTTGATCCTCAATGCTCTTCAACTTTGTACCTTTTTGGCTTGAAAACATTTTCGATATGAGCGTCACTGATGAGTCTTATGTAGACGAAACGCGCGTCTGGCGTACTAAATTATAATCCTGGTACCTTTGATAATTATTAACAGATTTAGTCATTAAAACGATCCGATTCAAGCTAAAATATGAAAAATCTACCTAATATGCCGAAAAATGTCACTTTTCAGATGGTTTTTTGTAAAAATGAAAGTGGCCGCATCCGTGTTCATCCTCAACCTTTATATATGTTATGTATTATCATAAAATACAACTTACATTTCAATATTAAGGATGAACACGAATGCGGCCACTTTCGTTTTACACGAAAACCGTCTAAAATTTAACTAAAATGCTAGAATTATGAGGATTTCAGTAAATTAGCGTGACTTACTGGTGCTAGTACCGGATATATGTGCATTGTATTGTCAAAAACAGCCCATATTTATGTAGCAGAAGCATTCTACTGTCCAATAAATAACTAAAGGTTAACATTTTAACAATTTTGTAAAACTGCTATATTTTGGGGCCAAAAAGGGGTCTAACTGAACCTACTCCTTTGGATTGTGATTAAATAGTTGACACAGCATATGTTTCTGACACAGAATGAATGTGGTCTAATGAACTTAAAATACTTAGTTTTCCTTTGAGCAATTCACTATGCTGTTGAATATTAATCCTCTCAAAAATTTGTTTGAAGAAATTTTCTTTTTATTTATGAAATCTGAAATGAGAAAAATTTAACCCCCCCCCCCTTTTTTTTCACATCCCCCTTTCCCTTTTTCCAAAACTGATCTCAATTCAAATTTCTAATGGATTTTGCAACAATAACTACTCATTTAAATACATCATAAAATATTAAAATGTAACAAAAGGTGCTTGTTATCACTGAATGGTAAAGATTGTTTTAATTTATCAGTTGGTAGTAAAAGTGAATATACATTGTATATTGTATAAAACAATGATTTAAGTTGATTCAACTACTATTCTGGACAAAGAAAGATAACTCCAATCAATTGAAAATTTCTTGCTTTTGCACAATATTGTGCAATTAGATATTTCTTGCTATTGCGCAATACTGTGCAATTAAAAATATTTGCCATTGCACAATACTGTGCAATTGAAGATTTTTTGCTATTGCGCAACACTTTGCAATTGAAAATTTCTTGCTATTGCACAATACTGTGCAATTGAAGATTTCTTGCTATTGCTAAATACTGTGCACTTGAAAATTTCTTGCTATTGCACAATACTTAATATAATAATTTTGGATCCTGATTTGAACCAACTTGAAAACTGGGCCCATAATCAAAAATCTAAGTACATGTTTAGATTCAGCATATCAAAAGAGCTCAAGTATTCAATTTTTGTTAAAATTAAACTTAGTTTAATTTTGGACCCTTTGGACGTTAATGTAGACCAATTTGAAAACGGGACTAAAAATTAAGAATATACATACACAGTAAGATTTGGTATATCAAAGAACCCCAATTATTCAATTTTTGATGAAATCAAACAAAGTTTAATTTGGACCCGATTTGGACCAACTTGAAAACTGGGCCAATAATAAAAAATCTAAGTACATTTTTGAATTCAGCATATCAAAGAACCCCAAGAATTCATTTTTGTCACAATCAAACTAAGTTAAATTTTGGACCCTTTGGACCTTAATGTAGACCAATTTGAAAACGGGACCAAAAATAAAGAATCTACATACACAGTTAGATTCGGCATATCAAAGAACCCCAATTATTCAATTTTTGAAGAGTTCAATTTTGGACCCTTTGGGCCCCTTATTCCTAAACTGTTGGGACCAAAACTCCCAAAATCAAACCCAACCTTCCTTTAGTGGTCATAAACCTTGTGTTTAAATTTCATAGATTTCTATTTACTTAAACTAAAGTTATGGTGCGAAAACCAAGAATAATGCTTACTTGGGTCCCTTTTTGGCCCCTAATTCCTAAACTGTTCAGACCTCAACTCCCAAAATCAATACCAACCTTCCTTTTGTGGTCATAAACCTTGTGTTCAAATTTCATTGATTTCTTTTTACTTAAACTAAAGTTATTGTGCGAAAACCAAGAATAACGCTTATTTGGGCCCTTTTTGGCCCCTAATTCCTAAACTGTTAGAACCAAAACTCCCAAAATCAATACCAACCTTCCTTTTGTGGTCATAAACCTTGTGTCAAAATTTCATAGATTTCTATTTACTTAAACTTAAGTTATTGTGCGAAAACCAAGAAAATGCTTATTTGGGCCCTTTTTGGCCCCTAATTCCTAAAATGTTGGGATCAAAACTCCCAAAATCAATCCCAACCTTCCTTTTGTGGTCGTAAACCTTGTGTTAAAATTTCATAGGTTTCTATTCACTTTTACTAAAGTAAGAGTGCGAAAACTAAAAGTATTCGGACGACGACGACGACGACGACGACGCAGACGACGACGCCAATGTGATAGCAATATACGACGAAAAATTAAAATTTTTGCGGTCGTATAAAAACAGACATTTCAGACGTAGACCTCAAGTCCTCAGCAACAAGATCAATACCGTTGTAAATCTCTCCAGCAAAACACTTACTGAGGACGAAACTTCATTACTATCAGAGGCCTGAACTTTTGTCCAGTGAATGATACTAAATTGTCTGATGAACTGGATAATTTTGCCAGGAGCCTCCGCATCAAGGAACATTTTGCATCGAAAGAGGACGATAGCACCACCCCAGATAGTGACTCTGCCGACTCCAACGAATATAGATTTAGAAAGAAAAGTAACTGGGTCCCTAAACCAACCAAAAATACCACCTTAGAAATATTTATAGACAATGTTAAAACGGATATACTTACAAATATAAAAATAAACAATCAGACCTATGACAATTTAACACCTGATGAACGTGTGGCTTTAACGAATTTGAGAGATATTGACGACATTGTTATTAAACCTGACAAAGGGAGTGCAAGTGTCGTCATCGACAAATCTAACTATGTCCAAGAGGCCATTCGCCAATTAGATGATGACCGGTTTTACAAAAAACTTAATTCGGACCCCACCCTCCAATTCAACAGAATGTTTAAAGGAAATGTGTGACAATAACATCATTGATATAGATACTCTCAAATATTTAAAACCTGAAGATTCTGAACCTGGGCGATTCTATCTGCTCCCTAAAATTCATACACCTGGTAACCCAGGAAAACCAATCAACTTAGCTAATGGTCATCCGACCGAAAAAAAAATATCCGAATTCGTTGATTACTATCTTCGACCACATGTAGAACACTTGCCATCTTTTATAAAAGATTCTACAGATTACCTACTGAAAATGCAGGATTTAAACCGTCTACCTGCCAATACTACTCTTGTCACAATGGATGTCACCTCCCTCTATACGAATATTCCCCATGCGGATGGCATTGAAGCATGTAGAGAAGTTTTGGACTCTCCATCTCTTAAAATTCGACCTACTGAATGCTTAGTAGAAATGCTTACTATGGTCTTGAAAAAGAACAACTTCACATTTCAAGGAGAACACTATTTGCAGACAAATGGCACTGCTACGAGTACAAAAATGGCTCCATCTTCTGCCAATATATTCATGGGTAAAGTTGAAAAACAACTGCTGGAGTGCTCCATCGAAAAACCGCTTACCTGGTATCGATTCATTGATGACGTTGACATGAAATGGGACAAGGGAGACCAAGAATTTCAAACTTTTATAACAAATGCTAACAATCAACACCTTACCATCAAATTCACCCATGAAACATCTAATTCCACCATAAACTTCCTTGATACATCTAGCACCCTCTCTGTAGAAATAATAAACACAGATATATACTCTAAACCTACAGATACTCATCAATACTTGTCGCCTGAAAGTTGCCATCCTCCACACTGCACGAAGAGCATTCCATACAGCCAAGCTCTCAGAATAAGGCGAATCTGCTCCTCTGAAGACACTTCCTGCAAAACAACGTCTGGGGCAGCTCAAAGGGCATTTGAAAAGAATGGAATATAAACACGTAAACATCACAAATAGTTTTCGAAAAGCGGAAGCCATCCCCAGAAGCAGTCTGCGAACTTACAAAGAAAAAACAGAAAAGTTAAAGAATCCCATGTGTGCTCACTTACCATCCATGCCTGAGAAATAGTTTCAAGACCATTCGTGATCATTGGACAGCAATCGAGAAACATTCTAAATTATCCAAAATCTTTCCTGAGCCTCCCATGATTGCCTTCAAACAACCTAACAGCCTGAGAAATATACTTGTCCGTGCTGACCTTTTCCAACCTAACCATACTGTAGGTAATTGCCAGCCTTGTGGGGATAAGCGCTGCAAATGTTGCAACCAATTGCAGCATTCATCAACATTTCACAGTAAGACCACAGAAAAGACATACAAGATCTTCTGCAATGTCAACTGCAAAAGCTCAAACGTGATTTACGTTCTTGAATGTCCTATATTTGGTCTCCAATATGTTGGTGAATCTATGCATCCATTTCACAAACGCCTTAATCACAGGAGTGACCTCACAAAAAAAAACGTATATTCCTGTCAGCCAACACTTCAGGTTACCAGATCACAATCTGAAAGATTTTGATCACATGAAGATCCTTGTGATCGAACAGGATTGTACATGGCAAAGAGAGAATCGGGAGAAGTTTTGGATAAAAGAACTGGGTGTCCTCCATCCAGAAGGAATCAATAGAAAGAAATAATTAAATTTACAGTCTATTGTTTATATTATGATATTCAGGATTTTGACTTAAAATCAATCGACCAAGACTTACTTGTATTAATCAATTTTGATGATCTAATAGAGCTTTCTTACAAATTGACGAAAGGTACGAACGGAAAGGGAGCACGTATTTCATTTCCACAATAATAGTTAAAAGAGTCTTTGTTTTATCCAGTAAAACAGCATTCTTTTCTAAATCAAGTTTATTCTTCAAAAATAATAATATCACGATTAACTTTTCAATGGCATTATTGAAGTACGTTAGTCTAAATTAAACGACAAGATTAATATTTATTTTTATTTTTTTATAGTACACTTTCAGCAAATTGTCAAAGTGGAATATCGAGATTTGATAATAAAAAATGATGCTACAATGTTTTTAAAAAGTAATGTTGAATAAATCTAGAAAAACATATTTTGTATATCAAGAAAAAAATATGCACCATATACATTGTGGATTTTATAATGACGAGTTAACAGTACACATGTTTTGAAGATAGACACGAAATTGTCACTTATCGTCCAGTGGCTAATATTTCATGAATGTTCAGGACTATAGGCAAAACGCAGTTATTCGCTAAAATATTCGTTCCATTGCTGCGGTGTATCATATATACACATTTAGGGAAGGGGAGGGGGGGGGGCAATGAATATTACCAGAGGAGAGGCGATGATACAAAAGTTATTAAACGAGCACCAGCATAGGATATGGCAAAGTATGAAGATCATCTTTTTTATTCATTTTCATTTTATTATTTTGAGCGTTGCAAATTTTGAATCAAGGAAGTATTTGTGTTTTAATTTTTCTTATTTTTCTGTAAGGGAAGAAGACAATGTATTTGCTTTGACATTTTCTGGGTTTAAACAGTGCAACATTGTAATATTGAAGAGAAGGGGAGGGGTCGGTTTTCAGTCTTTAAGGGGCATTTTATTCGTCTGACTACTAGATAAAATGCTAGGTGTATTTAGGATATTTTGTAGTGTTATCTCCTCCGACCTGGTGGTATCATATTTTAACCTATCGTACGTCCCGAAATTCTAAAAATTTCTCAAGAAAAGTCCAATTTAATAAGTGTCGTTGCATGTAGGATAATTGTCCGAAATTCCACGACTATTATTTAAATATGTCAAAATAAAGGATCCCTAAAAAGAGTCTTACGTATGATTCGTCAAGCATACGTACCTTTCGTCAATTTGTAAGAAAGCTCTATTATTCCCAAAGTTGGTGACAGTTGAGATGTTAAACACATGCGTGAAAATACAGTCCCAATAAACAGTCCTGACCGATCTAAGCTGGTATAATATTTAAAATATGACAACGGTAGAGCAATTGCAACAGAGACTGCGTATTTAAACTTCTCAAAAATATAGTAATTTGATGATAAGAAAAATTAGTAATAAATTTTTACAAAGGTTAAGTAATAGAACGTGGATGCGTATTTACACATCCCTGCCAACTGTAATTCAAACTAGAATAATTCAAAAATTCCTGAAAAGTGTAAGAGTCCAGTACGGAGTAAAAGTACGTCTGAGCCATTGACAACTATTTAGCTGATCTGTAAAAAATAACATCCTCATGCCTTATATATCATGTACTGTAGTACGACGCTAGATTAAAACTGACGTGGAAAGGTAACACTCGGCCACCGAAAGCTTCATTTTTATGAAGCCCAGGTGGTCGTGTGGTCTAGCGGGACGGCTACAGCGCAGGCGGTTGGTGTCACGATATCTCAGTAGCATGGGTTCGAATCCGGCAGGGAAGAACAAAAAAATTGCGAAAGTAAATTTACAGATCTAACATTGTTGCGTTGATGTTAAGACGAGTTGTATATATATATATATATATATATTTATTCCTCTAATTCTATGGAAATTTATCCCTTTCCGAACCCATTGTATAAAATAATTTAATCAACGTGTGGTTGCCGGTGATCTTAATTAAGGGTCATGACCTTTTTAATTAACTTAATGAATCAAAAGCTTGCGAATGCAATATATGTTCTACGAGGGACAATCGATTCCCCAATATTCATGCAATAACCCTTTTATTGTATAGCAATATAATATTTGAAAGTAAAAATTGGTTTTAACTAAGATTTTCTCGTTGATGACGTCATGAATTTTGATGTTTTATTGCACTACTAAGTACAATATTAGAATTTATTGCACGCTAACTTTTGGTTTACTTTCTGTGGGAAATATTATATTGCTATGCAATAATAATATATATTGGTATATAACTTCCATTGAGAGTATCTCTTGCTTATACAATGTCAATTTTGAATATGAAATGCATTAGTCAATTAATATGCAATTGGTATCAAAAGAGATTTTTTAAACCTACTTTTGGTTTTGAATTTTACTTCCTCTTTTTTTTCCCTGTATTTTCTTATAAAAATAAATTGTAATTCTGACTTTAAAATAGTCAATTCAATCTTATCTAAATTGTACTTACTCTTCTCCACATTATCTTCTGGTATAATCAACTTAAATTCTAAACGCGATTTGATTGAAGTTTATAAGTCTACTCAGCGATCAGTACTTTCGTCATTTAAGATTTTAAGCTACACAGAGTTACCTCCCATGAATGCGTATTTTATTTAACAAACCTGGTTAAAGAATGTTGTTTCTCTTTTGGGAAAGATTTTATAGAATGTGTTGTAATAGTAAAAAGTATTTAGGTTTAGAATTATCACCTAGGGAACGGTTTGTGTCGCTTAGTCCTTATTTTTCAATGTTGTGTTATGTGTTTTATTGTTTGTCTTTTTCTTTTTTAGCCATTGCGTTGTCAGTTTATTTTCGATTTATGAGTTTTAATGTCTTTCTGGTACTTTTTGAGCTTTTTTAATTTTAAGCATGGGAAGGAAGAGTTATACTAAATATCACTAAAAGCTGTGTATTCAAATTGCAAAGATCTTGCATCATCATTCAAGCATTTCTACTCAATTTTAGGTGTAAATAAAAAAAAGGTCTTTTAACTAAGCCGTGTTAGGAGAACTTGGTAGATACCCTTTATATTTTTTAGTTGTATTATCAATGTTGAAATGTTGATTTAGAATTTTTTTAAATATGATTAATGGTTTACTGTATGATACCTAATATATGTGTAACAAAACATGTCTACTAATAATATTGAATGCTAGTATTCATCCATACATTATATCTTTAAAAAGCTGAATATTCAGAGGTAAAGCTTTTTTATCAAGTCAATAAAGCAAAAACTGTGTTACAGTTTTGTAAAATTTTGGAACACAGGAAGAACAAATGCAATACGTAATAAATAAGATATTTATTTCAAACGGAAAATTTGTTTTTCTAAAGAAATTTAAATATTTTTAAACAATTTTTTAATGAGAATTGCCACATGCAAAATCAGAACCAGTGCCTATGATAGAAAGAGACGGGTATAAAACTTGCATACCGACCGTGCAAGGGCTGTATAGCCAGTCAATGTCGTTAAAAACTTCCATTTGTTGTTATATACAGAAAGAGATGCTGTGAAATGTACTCTTAAATTAATTGAAGATGAACAACATTTATTACTATTTGTCCAGCATACAATGATGAAAGGGAGATATTTTTAAGGAGATAAACAGTATTTTTCATCATTTTTTTTTAGATTTCTCAAATGAGGTAAAAAATGTTTGGTTATTTACTAATGAAAATGCGTCCGTCCTAAAGTATTTAGGAAATTATGTTATTCCAAAATAAGGATAAAAATAATAGGCTAATATACGAAAAAAATTTAGAAAACTCCTATGAAAATTTATATAATGATAAAATATTAAATTTACAAGAGAATAGCAAACTCCAACTTTTTAATAACTTTTTAAAAAATAAAGAAAAGCTATAACTTTGAACCATACCTACTTTCTCAAAACTTTGAATATAGACAACTAATTTCTAAATTTCGAATAAGTGACCACTGCTTATTAATAGAAACTGGTAGATACAGGAAAATTCCCAAAGATTTAAGACTATGTACATTTGCGCCGATTTAAAAAAATTTGATTCTTTCATTTGCGCCGATTTCATTTTTTCATTTGCGCCGATTTTATATTTGCTCTTAATTGGATTTACAGGTAAGTTAATACTTGTACATATACTATACCGTGCAGGTATATTGGTAAAATCTGTTTATAAACAAAGGTTTTAGTTAATTTTGATTCATATTGTTCTGAACTTTGCTGTAATTGATGGACATATTGCACACTGCAACTATCCTAGGAGTCAATTTTTATAACCATCGACGGCCATACACATAAGTACGTTAATAGCAAGACAAAGAAAAGATGGATTTCGTTATTGACAATTACAACAAATATAGAAGAGACGAAATCACAAGAAAGGAATATATTAGATATGTTGCCTATAAATACTCAGCAATAACAGATTTATGATTTTAATGTATTCCGTTTTTATGGATTTAAATGCTGTAAATAGATTTTCAATTCGTCATTATAGTATAAACCAGAGTGCTTTTATCTAAGGTTTTTACTTCTTGATTTTAAAGTATGTGAATATAGTGTACAACTTGAAGACGGAAGAGGTCTATAATGATAAATGAAAAATAACATGACTTGGATGGAGAGTTGTCTCATTTGCACTCATACCACATCTTCTTATATCTATTCACCTGTAATTAACCTGTAATTTACCTGTAAAAAATCGGCGCAAATGAAAACAAAAATCGGCGCAAATGAAAGAAAAAATCGGCGCAAATGCAAAACGCCGATGTACATATTGTGATGTACTAGATGATGAGTTTCATTTCTTTTTTAAATGTAAAATAAATGAACAATTAAGAAAAGAATTTTTAAATGAAAATAAATATAATAACTTAAATGATATAGATAAATTAAAACATATCCTCAATCCTGAAACAAAACAGGACACTTGCAAATAAGGCTCTTTTTAAAAAAAAAAAAAGTCACTAAGACTGAGGGCAGGGAGTCCTTGATATAATTTGAATCTCATATATATATATATATATATATATATATACAACTCGTCTAAACATCAACCCAACAATGTTAGATCTGTAAATTTGCTTTCGCAAATTTTTGGTTCTTCCCTCGCCGGGATTCGAACCCATGCTACTGTGATATCGTGACACCAAATCGCCTGCACTGCAGCCGTCCCGCTAGACCACACGACCACCTGGGCTCTAATTTGATTTAAAGAAAGACAAGGATTATAGTTCAAAGTGTCTAAATTGTTTATTTTCATTGTTTTATATATGTAAACTGTATATTATGGATCATGTTTTAAGCCATTGGCCCATATGGGTGTAAAGTGATTTTCAATAAAGTAAAGTTATTAAGGTACCAGTCTTGTATTACAACTCCAGTTTCCGGTGCATGAACTTGGAGGGAAACAAAATAGTGCATTTTTATGATTTTTTTTCTGAACTCAATTTTTTCTGTTTGATTATAGGTTTATGCTGAATTGAAACATATATATAGACTTTTTAAAAAATCTTGCGTCTTTTGGGGGATATCAATCCAGGAAAGTGGAAGTATATCATGTTTCAATACTGGAAGTGGTGCGGCCTAGTAAAAATAGCAAACAGAAAGTAGAAAAAAAATGTTTTGACTTCAGGATTGCGTAACTTTTTATTCTTCTTGGCAAGACCCCCTTTTTTTCGATTAAATCACAATTTCACATTATTTAGGGAGCTACCATTTGATTTTTATGGGGGGGCTAGGATGAAAAATTTTGTCTTGCATTTTTTTATGCTGTAATCTCTGTCCTGCCTCTTTATTTTTCACTCTATTCGGTCCGGCTTTTTTTTTTTTTTAGTTTATCCTGACTTTTTTTTACATAAATTGTCGTCCTGACTTTTTTTTTTGCAAGTGTCACATCCTGCCTTTTTTTCCTCAAAACTCCTGTCCTGCCTATTTTTTTCAAATTTCATCCTAGCCCCCCCATAAAAATTAAATGGTAGCTCCCTTATTCTGTCATAGGCGACAATACTAACAATTCCTAAATTTACTACTTTTTATAATAAAAACCTGGATAAAACAGTTATGTGTGGTGTTAGTACTTTATCATTCTATTTTAAAAATTAAAGCCAAATAGTATCATGACCAATTTCCAACGGAGCTTGTTTATGTTATCCATGCCCACCGTCATTTTACACCAAATTTTTGAAATTTTGTAAGCCTTTTCGAATAATTCTCTAGAAAATATTTCAATAGGTTTTAAAATTTATATTGTAAATTTACACACTGCAGTTATTCATAGATAATTAAAAAAATATATTGTACCCTTACATCCAATCACAGCGCTCCTAATTTGACTTCCTTCAACTGCTTTGGGTACACAAAAGGCCAACCTAATGCTGGGGAAATGTAATACTACCGTTTTCCCTAATTGTACTAGATACTTTACAATACAAACCGATGCTCGGACAGACGAACGAACAGCATTTATATATCCCCAACCCCAACCCCCCTAAAAATCAAATGGTAGCTCTCTTACTACATACATGTTATGAACATGAATTTTTTTTTCTATGTATCATTTTTTATTTTTTTTTATTTTCAAAGATCAGCTGTTTTGCATGTAAGCCTATGGAGCAGTCAATTACAAGACTGCAACCTTAAATTCTAGATGTGAGACGAAATGAAAATTAATATAAATAATAAGGATTCCTGAAAATAAATGGTCAGGATTTATATATAAAATAAAGAAATATGTGTAGTTTTTTATTTCAAGTATTGTATATTGTTCAGTGGCGGATCCAGAAATTTTCATAAGTGGGGGCCCACTGACTGACCTATAAGAGGGGGCCCGCTCCAGTCACGCTTCACTGATTCCCTATATAAACAACCAATTTTTTTCCCAAAAAGGGGGGCGGGCCCCCTGCGGCCCCCCCCCCCTAAATCCGCCTCTGTTGTTTTGTGTATGTTTATGTCATGCTGCTTATCAAGGGCCCTGAATTTGAACAGTAAATATTATTATTCTTACAACAAAAGCCGTTGTAGTTATCTACCTTTCCTTACAAATAATTGTATGTATAATTAATTAATTTGCTCGAATGTTAATTTTCACATGAATAACTATTTGTTTTAATGAATTTTAAAATCCTATTTTTACTTGTATATATTTACGAATGAATGGTAAATGTCTCACAATGAATGAGTCCATTGTGATTTCAATCAAGTGCAATTCGTTTTCCACTGATCGGTATTTAAAGATTTCAAAAGAATAATTGCATGTGCATGTACCGATTCTGTAAACTCGATTGTTGTTTTCAGAATTTTTTTTAAACATTTGTGCTCGATGAAATATCTCTTATGGACTCTGTTAAATTTATTACGTTGTTTGTAGTTAGGGCAGTTTAGGGTTGGAATTTTTGTATGAATACCTGTTTTTAATAAAGTCGGTATGACAATATCCTTTTTAAGTTGTTGGTTGTCGTCTAATTGACATATTTCTTTTAACATTTATATGATGTTTGCTTAAAATAAAAATAAAACATATTAAGTTACCCGAAAAATCGAGCCGTTTTATTCCGTTCACTTGAAATATTTCAAATTTGATAAAATCATACAAAGTTTAATTTTGGGCCTTCTGCATGGAACCTCAACGAAGACCAATTTAAAACTTGACATAGTTCCAAATAAGGTTAAAATTATCCGTTATATTCAGCATATCAAAGAACGCATAAAATTCAAGTCTTTGAATACAACCTCAATACAAAGTAATATAACATTATCATTTCTGGTTCCTTTTCCTCAACTGTTTGTGTCATATATCCCCCAAATCAATCCCAACCTTCCCTTTTTGGTGTGGATCCTTGTGGTACAATTTCATAGAGATCCATAGACTTATATACTCACGTTATTGTCTGGGATCCAGATAATCCTAGTTTGTCTGCCCTTTTTGCCCTCAATTCTTAGATGGTTTGAGCCATAACCCCCAAAATCAATCCAACCCCTTCTTTTGGGGTATACAATCTTGTGGTACGATTTCATAGAAATCTATACACTTATATATACACAAGTTATCGTCCTTTAACAAACACAAAATGCTTCTTTTTGGTCAATGTGTTGGCTCTGTTTGGTCCTTGATTCCCTAGATTCAATCCCAACTTTCCTTTTTGTTGTAACGAACCTTGTTGTTGAATTTTAAAGAGAATTATTCACTTGTCTTGAAACTAGATGTTTTCGGACAACGATGACAACAATAACAATATTCGACCGCAAAATGTTGGATCAAAATGAAAAATTTTGAATTATCTGAATTATCATTTATCTTTGATGGCGTAGAATAAAGGAAAGATTGTACATTGATTTAATAGATCATCGAATTTGCTGATAACATACATGTTAATTGTATAAAGTGACAGACAAGTTCAAGATCTTTCCTTTATCATAAACATTTATGATGAGAAAACTCTTATTGAAATTAGTCAATCAATTCAGAATCTCTGTGTTTTCATTGTCTGCATAAACATGTCAAACTTTATTCTGTAGCCGAATCTACCGAAGTATTCAACTGTTCAACTTTGAACAAAACACATAATATCATGAATATAGAAGACTAACTACTCTGCTTGACCATTTTTGTCAACGGGTCGCTTGGAACCTAGAAAACGGGCGTCCGTCTGCATGTCTGTTCGTCCGTCTGTCAGTTCGTCTTGTTGGCGCTCTCACGTGTAAAATTCTTTCCAAATTTTTATGAAAGTTGTAATATAGGTTTCTATCAGCAGTGTCTTGAACGAACTCGAAGGTTGATGGGCTTTTTAATCTATTTCCGAATAGTAAAGTTTTTTTTTTAATAAATGCAATATTTTTCTTTTTTGGGGGTTCCAAAAGTTATCGAAAAATTATGAGAGAACTGGAGTTTTAAACGGATTTTTGAAATCCAGTTTCTGCATTACTCCTATTAGCACGTTTTCAGTAGAATTTTGCAAGACGACAGCGCTTGTTATAGCTAGAGCGCATGAAACCCTTTATAACTTTCTCAAGGATTATGATAAAGGTATACGCGTTTTTTCCCAGAACAATAATTAGGGCACGTGGTCAAATTATAACAGGGAAAGTTATATTCACATGATTCCATCATTAATGTATATATGTTTACTAAAATCATTCTAATTACTTATAATGACGACTGAACATGGGTTAATACTACATCTGGTGTATCTCAAACAAGATGGCTTCCTTCCGCACTGGCTACTTAAAAATAATTTATTGAAGAATTTCTTCTCATTCTTTCGAAGAAAACATTAAAATAAATGTAGCAATGTCTCGTTCGAATTATCATTATCATTGATTAATTGGTTAGATGATTGATTGATTGATTGATTGATTGATTGATTGGTTGATTGATTGGTTATTTGATTGATTAAATAATATTTGTCACATTTCAAGATTTTTTCTCAAAATTCCAAATTGTGTGACAAAAAGTTATATCAAGGATTAAATCTCGAAAAGGTTACACGATTACCTCTCTTCCATTTGCTTCTCATAGAGAGTCAAACTCGGAAAAAGGATAAATCCAGGTGCTTTGAATGATACTAGAGTCATATAAAGGCAGCTCTACAAAGATAGTTTTAACATTTATTGATATACAATTGTATCTTTCTTCTTTCTTTTTTCTTTATTACAGATCAAATGTCATGTGTCTTGATGCATGTATATAGTCATTGGGACCAAATAGTTATCAAAGGTACCAGATTATAATTTAGTACGCCAGACGCGCGTTTCGTCTATATAAGACTCATCAGTGACGCTCATATCAAAATATTTATAAAGCCAAACAAGTACAAAGTTGAAGGGCATTGAAGATCAAAAATTCCAAAAAAAGTTGTGCCAAATACGGCTAAGGAAATCTATGCCTGGGATAAGAAAATCCTTAGTTTTTCGAAAAATTTAAACTTTAGTAAACAGGAAATTTATAAAAAAAAAAAATGACCACATTATTGATATTCATGTCAAAACCGAATTGTAATGCAACAACGTTTGTAACGTTCATTTTATTGGATAACGTCACTTTCTTACATGGCATTAATTCACGATGCTATGGGACGTACACGCAAGTGCAGACGGCATATGACAGATTTTAAATACATGTTTTAACGTTGTTTTCTGTCAGTTTCATTAGAATGGAGATAACAATATTGTAGTTTAAGCTCCGACGGCATCGCCAGTAAACTTAATTTGCGACCATCAAATCCCCAATTGATGCCGTCGCAGCTTAAAATACAATACAGTTATCTCCTAAGTGTTGACAACTGGGCTGGTGATACCCTCGGAGACGAAACGTCCAAACTGATGAATAGTTCCTGAGACTACTATAACACATGTGTTTTAGTAGTCTCAGATTGTTCGTATCTTTAAAGTATTATCATAAATTTCTTGAAACATATTTGGATTTTGACAGATCTCAAGCTTATTATGACATATCACTATTACCCTGACCAGGTCCTGTTCCTTTGAAATTCCATGTTTCAAATTAAAGCACGGTTTCATTTGCTTTTGTTTTATTCATGTGTGTAGCGAAATTAATTGTATGTCACGAATTTGAACAAAAAAGAGGTGTCGGTTTACGTCCATGAGACAGCAAACTACCGACAAAAAGACTACGTATACTGACATACAATCGATTAGATGACGTTTTAATATCGCTGTTTAGTAAGGCATTAAGATAAACAACAGCAACAAAACTGAGCACTATTACTTTGTTTATAAGGCTTTATGTCTTTCATATTTTTATTCACCCTTATTCTCATTTCATGCCAAGAAATCCTCGCTAAAAATTCCGGTCGACCCCCTACGGCAGTCATTAGTAGCTAAAGATTTGATTTCATTCAAGAAATTAATGTATGACCTTCATGTACGTGTCGCTTAGAACACGGCCATATACCAAATGGTCAAAATTAATCATCCATGTAATTTGCTCTATGGGGTGTTTGCAGAATTTCAACGGAGGCAATTTCTTGGCATGGTAGGAAAAAACAGCAGCTAGCAAAATTTAACAGACTATTTAGTAACAGTATTTGTTCTGTTTAATTTTTAGAAAGTACATCTTTGAAAATGTCGATTCTATCAAAAAAAAAAAAAAAAAAAAAGTAACTTTAAGTTCACTTAATTTGGTTTTTATTAAATCAACGTTAAACTATAAATTTCACCAAATATTAAAATTAAGTTATTAGCATCATAGAGCGATTATATATTTTCAAGTTCACTTTTGTAAGATAAGACAAACGCACTGATTAAGTAAGTACTATAATTTAAATGGTTCATTAAAAATTCAGCCACTTTATGCGAGAATAATTCTAAGTTCCGACACTTTTTATTGAATTACAGAATAACATGTCGCTTATGTCAACGAAATCTTGTAGTGTCGACGGAACGAAAGACGAATATACTCCCACAGGACTAGAGCTTAACGAACCATTACATTGTTAAGATACCGTGAAGATTTAACCACATCTGACACCAACTTCGTAGTAAAAAGATTTGTTAGATTAAAATACTGTGACGAAAAATTAGATCGCACTAAAGTGTCTGAATATATCCAGTAGCTATTTTAAAGGAAGATTTGAAGATGTGAAGAAAAGTTAGGGAAGTTGAAAAAAGTTAAATCCGATTTATATCTATAATAAAGTTAGGAGATGTGGTATGGTTGTATGCTTATGGTGCCATTAAATATCCACCATGCACAGCTGTAAACAACTAATACCCTACTTATTCAGATTTTTTCTTTTATTCTCTGTAAATTTCTTTTACAACCACTAAAAATTAACTAACAAAAAATGTAAAAAGTGATAATAGTCCCCTCTTGGTCTGCCTTTGATGGAAATTAAACCTTGAACCCATATATGATGAATCTATAATTGTGATTCTCCATAAAAAAAAAAGATGATAAGAAACAATGCCCAACGGCACCAGATGTAGTAACCCTACCCCTTGAGCCCTTCCACTACCTGGCAAAATAAGTCGCAAATATTTTTACTAAAATAATTTTAAAGCCAATCAACAAAAAATCTCGTTGATATCAAATCACTTGCTTCTTTGTTCGAGGGTATGGTTAAAGCGGTAAAATAACACTTACCATAATGTATCTACACCAAATCGAGTTGGAGTTTATCCGATTTTTTTTTAAATACAGCGGCAGATATTAGAGTTTAAGAACGCATGAGTCATATATCAACAGATGTAGCATATTCAACAAAGTTTGGGTGTGTTTTGAGCGGTATCATTTATTATCAATTTACTTGTTTGGGGGGGGGGGGGGGGGCATGGTTTGATTCAGAACTTTGAGAGAGAAAATCAGAAGGAAAGTGATAAAAAAATGTTTCAAATAAGAATTAGGTGGTGGTGGGGGGGGGGGGTATTCAAACTTGCTCCTCTAAATATATTTCTTGTTCTTTTATGTTATTGAAAAAAATCGTTTTTCAAGTTCTGTTTTACTTAAAGTCTTAAAGATTTAACACAGAACATTGGGACTCCAAGTGCATCTGGATATAAAACCGATTTTCGAATCTCAAATTGTAGTCTGCGAACTTCTTGCACAGTTTTCCATCATACTTACTTTCCAAATGTACAAATAAGATGTTATTAAAATACGCATTCAGAAATTAACATGTTTTATACAGATAAATGACAATTCTTCTCATTTTCCAGTGACGTTTTTAACCTAATCCTATATACTCTTTGAGGGAGGTATATTATGATTGACGTTAAACACAATTTAATATATCAAGGAAGCGTCCCCTTTCGCCCTCAAAGAAATAAAAGATGGCCATGTGTTTTATGCAGGATTGTAAAAAAAAAGTACTTTTAATCTTAGTTTAATTTTTTAATTGGGATTATCATTATCAGATTAGATACAAATTATCGTAAGACGTAAACAAATCTTTCCAAAACGCTGATAACTTTATAATCCTTTTTTCTGAAAATATTTTTTTTAAGGGAGCGACCTTTTTATTTTGACTGGACGGTCTTCGTCATTTTGTTTAACAGAACAGATAAATATCAATTTTCAAATTTTTACCAGAGATAATATTTGCCTAATAGTTCCCTACCGACGAATCGAAGGTGGCTGTTGGTTTGCATTCCGTCCGTCTGTCTGTTCGTTCGTCAGTCAGTCTGGCAAATCAGTTTTTCACACTTTTTTTTACTGCTTGAAGATATTGATTTTTTCTTTAGTGTATTAATGTTTTAAAGTTCGGTAATAATATTGTTTAAACCTCAATCGTTAATCCACGGTGTTTCCGCTACTCTCCTTCTAGATGAAGGTACGGAATTGGCCGAGTTGTGACGAATGCAAGTTGTCGGAGACTTGAGAACTTACTTGTCCAATCGGCAATCCTCGGTTGAATCCGGTCCTTTTACTTGAAGGTACGGAATCGGCCGAGTTATTTTAACCTTTTTCACCATAATATTGTTATTAAAGCTGCCTGTCGAATTGTCAACGTATATATAGTTGTCCCTTCTCACTAGCTTATACATTTTTTTGTATTTTTTTACTATGCGTAATTTAGTTTTGTGTATCAAAATCTTATGAATGCGCTTAAGGTAAATGTTCCTGCTACAGATTGGAGTTTTCATGACAATTTGAGACGATTTTTTTTATATAAAAAAGAAGATGTGGTATGATAATTTGTCTAATTCAAAATTGATGACTTGGCTTAATCATGAAATATGCCAAATTGATTTGAATTTTAAAAGTAGATAGAAACAAGTGTAGATAGTTATTTGTATTTTAAACATTACATCTATTCAAGTTCATAGATTACATTCAATCGTGACGAGATGACACGAGAGTGGACGAGATTTTGAGTGCAGTTCAGCAGTAAATAAATTGCAATATTGTTAACTTATCTTCAAGTGCCATGCAAAATTATGCTTTCGCCCAATTGAATCATAACCTTCCATTTGTTTATCTTCTTTTATCAATCGGTAATTTCCTATATTACCCCATTAATGAATGATATATCTATAAACATGTTGTCTGAAGAAAAAAAACATTGATTCTTTTTGGTTTTATTTTCAGTGAGAATCTGAATGCATTAAACGTTTTTCGGCGACCGTCAGTCTGCCATGATCGAATTTCTAACTACGAGAAAGATGATCACTTGGGCGGTCTGGTTTTTATTTCATTCAGATGTATATAAGTAATTCATTGATTTACGTACTACGTTTAATACTTCTTTAATAAAAGTTGTATATATCAGCCATTTACTCAAGTGCGCCCGTTGACATTCCACGAAAAATGGCATTTGTGTCACGTGACTGTAGAAAATTAAAGCAATACACAAACGAAATGGATTTTTCGCGTTAACCAATCAGTCAGCTTCTTTCCCACAAATAATTTGGATTAATAAGTGAAATTTTGAGGAGGCAAGAATAGGGTGTCCCCGGACGTGGTACACTTTCGTATATCTTAAATGTGATGCTTGACCAATGGGGGTAGGGGATAATGCGTCCAATGAGAATATATAAGATCGAGAATTCGATGTCTGTATTATCTGTAGTTCGAACAACTTATTTTAGAAGCTTGAATTTCAAAAACCACTGAAATTCAACCAGTGTACGGTCCCTCCCGTTTGTATATGTAATGTTTTGGCACTTCTTGTCACCCCTAACAATTTGATTAAGCTTTCATAGAGAGGATTATCGTTTTGGTACTGATTGTTAATTTATTTCTGATAATAGCTTTAGATAAAAGTAAGTAAGTTACCAATCCCTGAGGATTTCTTGCTTGTAGATCTAAATTGGTAAATTTACGTTTAATCAATGGTAAAATTTAAGAAGATTACAAGTCTTGTAAAAAGATAAGGATTAGAAATTCTCATTTCAACATTCCCGCCTTTTGCATAATTCATCTCCTCTTACGATTTACTGTGGTTTCTTACAGGGTTGAGATTTAAGTAAAATGTTGACAACCAATGCACTCCTTGTGATTTTAAAAGCTCTAATATCCACGAGCATCCACGATATAACATCACGAAAAATATGAACAATACGGGAAGGGACTGAAATGCAACCCGTTTTGAGTAAATTCACGGATTTGGTTTTTTTTGACTAAAACTGTCTGCTACTCATGCTTTCGTTCATGTGTAGTCGGACTGCTACTTCGTAAATATAATATTTAAATGGCCTTATTTTCCCATGTTTTATTTTGTATTTATTTCAATCATGATTATACTCCCAACTGCAATAAGACACATTTTGAGTGAAGTTGAACTCCTTTCTGCCACTTATGTTATTTTTTTTAGTTACTTTTTATAATCATTTTAGCACGGAGTTTACGCTTAATATACATTTTTAACTTTAACCATAAGAGTTGAATGTTCATACAATGTGGTCATCTTTGGAATTCTGCCATCAGTCAGATGAACAATAATCAAAGTTTTCCGTTACATTTGGCTGTTTGTAATGTGTAAATATGCAGTCACGACTGGTCGAAACGGGAACGTTGAATCCTTTCTTCTTGTACAGTGAGTTTCGACAATGAACCATACAAAAAATTTCTGCAAAAGGGCAAAGGTAAAATATAATAATTTTCCAGTTGCAGCCCACAGTTTCCGTCCTTCATCCCGTTAAATTAATTTATAGACCTATTGTTATACCGGTTATTTTTTCGTCGTCTTGTATATATGAGGGTGGTAATACCCTTTACCATCAGGCGTCAAACGGTCATTTTCGGCTACCGTTAGCATCAAATTGGTTAAAAAAAAATACCGTAATTCGTCAAAATATCCTTATCGGGATTCGTCAGATGTCTCAAATAATTATCGTTATCGTTATTTTTGGAAAAAAATAGCGTGATTCGTCAATTTCAGCTGATTTTTTTTATCGTTTAAAAGAAAGTGTACATATAATCGTCTTGCATTAAAAATTACCGATAACGTCATTTGGCAAGAACTTTTACCGTTATACGTCATGAAGGTACCCCATCATTTCCCTCATATATATGCATGAAATAATTGGCTCTGGACGTTGTTGAACAAACTTAAATCTGGCTCTCACTCTTACTTTGTAAGTGTCGTGATTGTTAATCAAGATAAACTGGTCATAGGGCATTCAAAAATCTGAAATCAAGGCAAAGGAAAGACTTCAAATTCAGCATATTATTTTATCCCCGGCTTAGTATAAATCTAGGATTTTGATTGGTTAACGCACGTCGTTACAAAACCCATAGCCCCTGGGTGTTGCTAACCCATATCCCCGGACATTGCTAATCATTATCCCAGGGAACTTCACGCAAGTTTTCCTTAGTTCCATGATTGCTCCTTGTGAAATATTGAATTCTGTAGATTATCCATGATGTTTGTAATTGAATATTTAATTCATTAACGATTTTGTCCTATTATGCCGATCATTTACACTCATTTCATTAAATGCATTACTTGACTGTCACATATTCAAGGAATGGGACTACTGACCTAGCTATGCAAATGACCCATGTTGACGTCACACCATCTATGGCGTAACGCTCACAACATTGAGCGCCAAATATGAATTTCTCCAGTTTCTCTATCTCTGGATTAAAAATGTCTTGTATTTCACTACCTGTAGGGTACTACCAAAGGTACCAAAGGTAGTACCCTACACCCCGTAAAAAATATGTGAAATTTCCAAATGTCAATAAAACTTTTTTCAATAATGTAAAAAACGTCGTTTTCACGTTACACTTTGTACCCAAATTTCCCTAATAATCGCCCAAATCGGACTAAGACCGGGGATAAATTCGTTATCTACGTTCATATCCGTAGATTTGAGTGTTTTAACACCCTTCAGTACCCTGTACACCCTTCGGCTGCGCCTCAAGGGTGTACTGGGGTACTTCAGGGTGTTAAAATACCCATATCCGCCGAAGGGTGTACAGGGTACTGAAGGGTGTTAAAATACTCAAATCTACGGATATGAACGTAGATAACTTATAATATACACGATTTATCTGTGCTTGTACATAAAAAAAGAATTGATACGTAATCACCCCAACGACAATGCTGCAGTCTCATTGAACAATTATCTAGACGTAAAAAAAATAGATATTACACAATTTTGACATCTACATCGTTTATTATTACGTATATTTACTTATCTCAAAACTTAAGATTAAAAACTGTAAAACGAGCGTAAATGTCATTTCTAATTTAAACATGTTTATATCATTCTATCCTAGACGATAACGTACGGTTAAAGACTATTGTAACCTGCCATTCATTACGTCACGAAAGCGGGGATGCCAATTGATCGTGTATTTTATATGACGTAATTCTGCGGATCGTTTTGGAAACAACCGGACGCATCAGTCATTATATTCTTTCAACAGTTCGTAATTATGTGTCTAATTGAAATTAAGAGGAAACCATTTTCAGGAGAGTTATAGTTTTTCATTTTTAAAATATTTAATGTAAAGGAATACAAATGATTTGTCCAGATAAGAACCATTCAAAGTACCATATTGAGGCTCTAAACACCGAGCCGCTATTGTCACTCAACTAGGCCTATGTTCAACTTAATGGACACTACAGCAATGAAGACTGACTGACATCTTTCTTTTTTTAAACTGTATCTTGATCATTTTTGTTTTTGTTTGAATTTCTTACATCCGCACGACAATTAAAGACAATTGTACCTATAAAGACAAATGTAGTAGATTGAATGTTATGGTTTCTTATGTATTTAATTTGAAAGGATTTGTTAAACTACTTGGTCAAAGTTACTTCTAGTGGATATTACGTCCATGAGTGTATGGTCGATCCAGTCGTCCATATCACCAAATATAGATTAATGTGGTCTTTGTCTGTAAAATAATTTTTCATAAAATGTTGATAAAATCCTTTGTAACACTTTAAGGTTTTTCTCCAGGCATAGATTACTATACCTTCTTATAGAGGGGACTTTTGTGGGTAGTTGTCTACGGTTAGGGATGGCTTAGTCAGATATAGGCCAGCCTTTTAGGAAGTTGTGTGTGCTCTCCAGCTACATATTATTGATTTGAGGTTTCTAGTGTTTTGTTTCGAGCGCCACTGGCGAGTCGTAGGTAGACGAAAAGCAGCTGTTCTTTACCAATTTTTTTTTTTTTCATTATTTTTTATCTTAATGACATGGACATTTTTATACTCAGGAATCAATATTTATTGTGACACACTAGGATTTCGGGATTATAAATAGTTTGAAAAACAAAATTAGCTACCATACCCTTATTTTTGACATTTTTACCTCTTATGTCTGTTTGTTGTGTTCACACATCGTTGTCAATATAATGGAATTTTATGCGACTGTCGTACAAGGGAGAGGTTTAGCTAGCTATAAAACCAGATAAGAAATTGCCTGTACCAAGTCAGTAATATGACAGTTGTTATCCCTTCGTTTGGTGTGTTTAAGCATTTGACCTTGTCATTAGATTAAGGACTTTTCGTCTAGAATTTTCCTCGATTTTTTGTTATTTTTTGTTATTTTTTATATAGATTTCGGGATGAGAACCATTAGTATACCTTTATTTTAGAATAAAAATAAGACAGTCTGGATAAAACGTAAAACATGCCTTGTACTTTTTGTGGTATGAAATTCATTATCTTATTAACCAACAGCAATTGTGGAATATCTGACGCCAAAACTGTTGTTTTCCTAAATAGAATGAACTTGGAGATATGCGGAAGCATGGTTAATAATTAGGGCCCTCATGGGGTTTTTGATTATGTGATTACTTGGCCGTTTTTTTAATGATTATTTGATTATTAAGCCAAATATTTCATGATTATTTGATTACCTAGGACTGTATTTTTAGTTTATGATTATTTGATTACTACAGATAAGCAAATATTTAATGATTATGTGATTATATTGGCAAAAAAATGGTGATTATGTGATTACTAGGACCCCCCATGAGGGGCCTCAATAATTATGTGCTCTCACTCCTACAGTTACCAATGTCCGCTTAAATTATTGTTATTTAAAGATAATTATCTGTATATGCTTGGTAATAAAAATTCATAACTTTCACAGGGAGGGTTAGTCTGGTAGTTACAAAACATGGCCCCTTAATCAATTATTTATTAACTTCGTAAAAATGGTAATCTCGTCATTAAAATATTTCAGTGTTCTTACATGCAGTAATTTGATAATGAAATTATACAATCACGGCGCATGTGTAATAAATTTGACAGACATCGTTCTCCGCTGCTAAACCAGTTAAACTGATGGTTATATTCAGTAGAACATTTATTAGGCAGACTTCGTCAACACTGTGACATGTTTAAATGAAATTGATGTTACCTTGTAAAAAAGGTCATGTTTTTGGATTTTCTAGTAAATGATCGTTGTATAAATTTTTCTTACAGTGTAAAATAAAACCTGGCGCGCTCTAAGAAACACCCGTGCCCCCTAAAAAAAAAAGAACAAAAAAAGATGATGAAATCGTTTCTTGTATCTTGTATCCGACCAAAGAATATAAAGCATCTCAAGGCCAACAATGGGTCTTCAACTCATCGCGAAAATCTTGCACCCCGACACGGACTTTATTTGTCCTCCAAACAAAATGGAGTACTAGTTCAGAGAAAATGAAAGTCCGAAACATATAGATGAACCAAAATTTAAAAATTATATAAGACAAACAAATGCCAGAGGTTCCTGACTTAGGACAGGCGCAACAATGCAGCGGGGTTAAACGTGTTTTGTGATATCTCAACCCTCCCCTACACCTCTATAGCCAATGTAAAATTAACACACACATACATGTAGCAATACGAACAGTAAAACTCAATTTAAAAGAATCTTTACATGAAAACATTCCTTCGTTTGTTTTGCAAATCACGAATGTCTATTCCTTTTGGTATTTTTGTTATGGGTTGTTGTATATATATAACCTAAGGTATATACTATCTTGAAATTAAGATCAAAAGTATTTAACTAATTTCCTTGATCAGCTGATTACAGAATATATTTCACATATCTTGTAATCCAATCTCTTGTATATTACTTACTAACATTTACCTTACTTCAGGTGATGATTTTGTCACTTTTTGATAATGATCCTTAACATTAAAATTTAATTGTTTAGGGCATAAGTTTCGCCGCATTATCACTGTACAAATGTGTATAGCGAATTCTTTGTTTTCTTTTTCTTTAAGCTGGGGTCACACATTCACGATTTTTACTACTGTTCTTGAAAGGACCATCCCCGATTAAAATTTGTCAAAAGTCTGATCAAGATCCTGTGAATCGTGGATGAAAATTTAAACTTTAATTAAAAATTTGTAAAACAAATAGTTTAATCATGACAACAATCAGATATTGTCCAGGAAACGTCGATATTCAACCGTTTCGAAGCGAATTTATCCCGATGATCCCGTTCTCAAATCGCTTCTTATCAAATTTGTATCTTTCGCTAGGTAAAATTCGACAGAGTATGTTACGACTGCGTCCCGATTCTACCGAGTAATGTTACGACTGCGTCCCAATTCTACCGAATGTAATCCGATAGAGATCAGACAGTGACCAGACAGTGAACCGACGCGGACGGAAGTTATCCGTTCGAAAACTGTCGGCATAATCCGGATGAGCAGGTACTGTCGGAACGTCATCCTATTAAGGTCCGTTCTATCGCATTGCAAACGGCTTTGTCTGGTCTCAGTCGTATTGTATTCTGTAATTGTCGGGACTATGACGTGGGTATTATTGACGAATTTCGTATAAATAACGGGACTGTTCCGGAACGGTTTCGGCAAAAACGGTTCGCAATCCTCACAAGATCTGGACTCAATCGGCAGAAAAACAGCAATGAAAAATTTCTCCAGATCATTCCCGTTCCACGGGACACCGTCCAGAATACACAGAACATTGTTAGGATTTTGATCCGATACAGCAGAATCTGTCACGACATAGGCACGATTGTAATCCGACTAGACAAAATCAGCTGAGTTTCCCCGAATGTTACGGGACGCACCTAACTGTCGAGGTGCTTCGCCGAACTATTCGGACCCTTCCCGACCCGTAGGAATCTGTTCCGAAATTAAACGACTGCTTTCAGACAATGATATATATATGACATTCCAGACAATTGAGGATAGTAATCCGACTTTTTCTTTTTTCGTTTCATTTCGCTGTCTGATTTCAAACGGGAGCAATAATCGGCAATGTGTGAACCCCGCATAAAGAGTAGTTCGGTTGTGTTGTAATTGTACATGTTTCTGTTTCTTATACATTTTGGGGGGGGTGGGATGTGTGTGTGTTTATATAAATTTAGGGTTATCTTTGGTGGGGGAGGGGTGTACTTTTCTTCTTCCTATGGGTTATACTGATATTTTTAGAACACCTGACCCGAAGTGTGAGATTATGCCATCACTTGGCATCTTGATCCGTCGTCTTCCATCGTCTGTCGTTGGCGTTGTCGTGATTATATGTCATCGTCATAACCTATTTCAAGAATCTTCTCCACTCAAACTACTTGGCCAAATACCTTCAAACTTTAACTAAATGTTCCTTCATTTTTAACTTTCATTTTGTAACGAGGCAAAAATAGACTGAAATAAGACTGAAACATTTTACCCAAGTATAATAATAGGACGTTAGACCCCTTTCTAATGTTATAAATAGACTGATAAATCTGCCTTAAATCTGGTCGATTACCAAGCCAGGGGACCGCACTCGTATGACTACCACTCCCAGTCATAGTATCAACTCCCATTGCTCGGTATCATGTACGCTGCTATTTTATTAAGAGTATTGCCCCATACTATCCCTTATCAAAAACTAATTTCCAAGACTTGACTTTGATTAATGTCTTATGGTACGTCATCAGAAAAGACCAACGGCGCTAATGGGAGAAACCGCATTAACCTGCGTACACTTAATCGAACAGACCGTTATCAACAGAGGAGGCGGTATCCGAATTACACACTGCCAATTCAACGTAAGTAAAGTATTTTTGAATTAAGATTTGATGTACGAACGATCAGCGGGCGATTATAAACTACTGTGTGTAGAATCAACGTTGATTGCATATCATCTCGATCATAACTGGAACACCGCTGTTACCCCATAAAAAAGGAAATATATATAAATGTCACGAAGAAGAATGTATATGAAAAGTTTTGCAAGGTTAAAAATATGCCATAAAATATTTACAAATCTGCATGATGAAATGTAAAGATTGTTATCATGAAATATCGTTTTCAAGATGAAAATATAGGATTTGTCTGTACCAATTACAATTGTAGTACGACTTAAAAAAAAGGGGTTTGAACGAAAGAAAAAAAAAGAGTTAAAAAGAAAAAAAGAAGGTAACTTGGTTAGGGCAAGTCAGCCAGATGAGATATAAATTAGCTGTATCATTCGCAATGTTTTGGAATTTAGGGAAAATTTTACAGTACAAACGAGTAGAATAAAGTAGAGTAGTAGACAAGACATTTCGGTGAACTACATTTCAGAATACCTTGTTATTCAGTGGCGGATCCAGGGGGGGGGGGGTTCCGGGGGTGCGCACTCCCCCTTTATTTTTGCCGATCAATGCATTTGTATCGGGACATATGTTTTGCACCCCCCCTTTGCCCTGGGTGCCCTGGGTTTGCACCCCCCTTTCGAAAATTCCTGCATCCGCCCCTGTTATTCAAGTACAAGATTGATCTCTGGGAAATCAGAGCGATCAATCTTTTAAGTTTCCTGAAAAGTTGTTAATTTTGATCAAAACGATTGCTCTGTTCAATTTTTTTTTCTAAAATAAATAACTTTGATTTTATTGCTCCGCAAATCTATCTATTTATCACATTTCAGCTATTATAAATATCTTTACATATATATCTTTATTTCCTCCAATAACGGAAAGCGTCAGTCACAACCTGGTGACAAACGGTCCGAAACAGGACAAAAGGGGACGATATGGTCAAGATTATACTCATCGTAAAACATTTACGCACAGGTTAGAATTGTGTATAGGAAACATCATGTATTATAATAATTTGATCTCAATTGTTAGGTTCGGCATTCTGGAAAATATTCCGTTGCATGCATGCAACGAAAACAAACAAGCAAATGCGATAATACTTTTGTTCGTATTGGCTTCTCTTTGCTGTATGATACTTTGGCTAAACTGAGAAACGTCAATGAGACAGCAACCGAATGACAAATACATTCAACATAAATAACTCCATGGCCAATTTATGTACACCGTGTTTTAGTTTTCATTTTCCGACAATAAAGGCTTAAGTCGAAGTCCACGCAGAGATATTTAATTCAATAAAGAAACTCCTAAATATGTTGTTTTTATACTTTTATTAGTACTTACCGCATTAAATATAATGATAGTCCATTATTTCATTATAAAACAGTTAGCACTTTTAGATATACTCGCAAAAACTACGAATATACAACAAAATCAGTGTAGAAATGACAGTTTCGTCAAGTTTCGGCCGTTATCTTACGTCGATTGGCGCCGACATGCTGGTTTGTGAATTAAATCTACAAAAATATGATGGAATATTTTGTGCCTGTCAATTTTAGTTATCAAATATAGATATGAAATATTGACATCTTGTTATTTTTTTCTTTACTAGACGAGTTTTTATTTTTTTACAAAAGAGGAAAAAAGGTGGAAAAAAAGATAAGAGTTTTTTAAACTGCTTTATCGGCTTTTAAGGGGTGGCAACAGTAGAGTGGGAATTTTACAAAAGTATATAACAGTTTGCATATACAACTGAAAATTGAAATTAAAAAAATATTCCATTTACCGATTTTATTATTCGTGTATAAGACGAACTGTTTTTATAATGGATACTTACTACATGGCATAAAATACATGAAAACTAAGGGACAGTGCAAATAATTTTCATGGTTTATACCAGAATATATTTTCGTTTTGATAATATAGATATAAAAGTGGTTCTTTTGTAAGAAACACAATTGTGTGTAGGCTTTATGCTCCGAGAAAACGACGGACCCCTTGGTATAACGATATGGTCATCTGCTATTTTACAGAAAAATAGTAAGAAAATACTAAAGTGACAATGACATCTTATCATAAATTACGAAAATACCATGACAAAAAAATATCCAACAAAAAAGACGAAAGGACAAACAATAGTTTACCAAATAGATATAGGAAGATGTGGGGACAACTCTTCATCCAAGTCACAATTTATAAAAGAGTGTAAACCATTATAGGTCAAGGTATGGTCTTCAACACGGAGCCTAAACACCGTTTCAATGTCCCTCGTGATGCATCTATATTATTTATCAGAGGTACAACGGCAATAACTAAAAAATCACTTTGATATATAAACCTATGATGTAAGTTTCATAATATTTGTCTAGAAATGTACTCATAATGTTATTCACATTTAATTATTTAATTTTGAATGTAACACGCCTTCTGGTTAGTTGACGTTATTTTGTTATCAGCCCATAGACCTAATTTAGTCATGTGACCGTGACGTCATCAACGTTGTTTCATGGTTTTCTACGGTTTAAATGGAACTTAGAATTAAATTAAAAGAAATGACTAATATTTGTTCTGTCTTTTCGAAATAACATAAAAAATGTGGTGCACACTGTTAAATAACCCACACTGTTCAATAACCCGCTACGCGCGTTATTCAGTGTGCACCAAATTTTTTATGTTATTTCGAATAGACGAAAAAAATATTACAGTCATTCCTTAAACATGATGTTTCCAAGGGACATAACTCTTTTTAAAATAATTGATCGGCATTGATTTTTGCTGATATATAAACCTTTGATATAAGTTTCATAAAAAAAACTGACAAAAATTGGACACTTGAGAGTGATAACGATGCAATTTACCATGTGACTGATATTTCCAAGAGACATAACTCCTAATAAAATAAATAATGATATGAAAAATAATTGATCGGCACTATAATTTACGAATTTGTCCAGCACATTGCTGATATTAACCTTTGATATAAGTTTTATAAAAATCTAGCAAGAATTACATACGAGTGAGCGGGCGGACATCTGGTGTGTGTAGCAGGTGAAAAAACTAAAGAAAAAACATTTTAAATCACACGAAATCCTAGGTGTGATAAAAAGGACTTTGCAAGTGTTAGAAGGTCCTACTTTACTCATTCATTCGTCGTTTTGGTCATGACAAACACAATTTCGGCGAAAATTCGATGTACCCCACAACCATCCTGGTGTCTATTGGTTCTTTTTGTCCTCAGATTGTTTTCTCATTGGTGTTTACAGCACATTCCTTTTTACACAGAGAATAACATCAATAAAAATAATTCCATTCTATAAAATTTGGCTATCTTCCTTTTTCATTGTTTTCTTACAATTTCTTATTGACGTTTTAAATTAATATACAACGCCATTTTTTTTTCATTTAAAAATTTGGCATGGGTATATTGTTTTAGTTGTTTATTTCATATGTTTTGTTTATCCGTTTTCCCCCCATTTTTTTTTAGGGGTTGAAGGAGAATGGGTTTGAGCTCTTATGCTTTTTTAAAATACCATTACACTAATATTTCATTCTACATGTAAAGTTAATTAGATACTTTGGTTGTATTTTCTTTCAACGGTTGACTAAAATTCACGATATTTACATGGAGTTTAAATATACCCTTGAAATTCCCGGGCGGTCGCGTGAAAATAAGGCAAAGAATGCTACAGTGATATTTTTACCATAATTGTCCGTGTTTCTTATAACTGTAAACCTTGTTATAATCTTTTTGATCAACACTTCAAAATGAGTAGAATAAGAAACAAATTTTCTCGGATATCACCTTCATCTTTACTCAGAAACACGTTCTCCCGTATGCTGTTTTTGAGCAAACGTATATATAGACTTTTTTAAGCGTCTTTTATATTAGTCTGGATACTATCTATTATAAGAACTCGTTCATTCATTACTATCCTGTGAACTTTCAACGGTGTGTTTATACTGTTGCCTTTATTTATACTGTTTGTAGAAACAGCACTTTACATAATTCTTCTGTTCTTGGCATAAGAACAATATCTTAAGCGGTCAGCAAATGCCCATTATATCACTGAGAAAAGGGTTAACTTGCTCCGCCAATTGATCAGCACTTTAGCAAACGTCAATGCTAATTTGCTTATACTGGCGTCTAACGATAACCATATGCGTATTAATTTAATATCAGAATTGACAAATCAATATAATGACTGAATTCATCGAGAAACAAGGGATTTGCATGGTAGTTTATTGGATAGATTGGTCGTACAAAGGGGTAATAAATGACAGCACGCTACCTATGGCTATGTAGAAAATATAAGTGCAAACCACTGTGGTATCAGTCGAAAGATGCATAAAGTATTCCTGTCGAGACAGTCAGATAAAGTGGAAGAAAAATAGACCAGACGAAAGATATGCTTGTATTTGCATTGAATTAAAAGTAAACTTTTTCCAAATAAATAATCGCGTGCACCCTTGTGTTTCTTTGAGGGTCAGTTGTTGGCCTGTTGCACAGCATATTAGCTTTCCCTTTTCTATTACAATCTTTTCCAGCAGCAGTTCATTCGTTTAAAAGATTATTTTCAGCTTAATCAAATTTGAATCATCTTTGATTTATTATTAAGAATATATGCTTCAACTGAATATACACCAACTATTTGCCACTGGACGACGAGGAAATAACAATTTACCAATCTGTAAAATAGGGAACCGACTATGCGGCATTTGTTTTGCTCATTGTTGAAGGCCGTACTTTGACCTATAATAGTTAACTTCAATATGTCATTTTGGTCTCTGGTGGAGAGTGGTCTCATACCACATCTTATATTTATAAATATAAAAAAGAAGATGTGATATGATTGCCAATGAGACAACTATCCACAAAAGACCAAAATGACACAGACATTAACAACTATAGGTAATCGTACGGCCTTCAACAATGAGCAAAGCCCATACCACATAGTCAGCTATAAAAGGCCCCGATAAAGAATATTTGTGATAAATATAAACAAGAAAACAAAGCAGCAACACCAAATAAACAGCTATACGCATCGTATAACATTCACCAATTGTCAATGTTCTACGAAATCAAGAGAAAAGCCGAAACCAACATCAATTTATCTTCCTTAACATGTTTTTTTTTTCTCAGCAGTCCCGAATACATCTGCTACTTTGCCTAGTTATATCGATGCCTTATTTTATAGTCTTTTATATCAATTCTCTCTAATTATCCAACAATGTCAATACTGGCTGGCCACACTACCTTTTCAAATTTCTTTAAACTTATTGTGTGTAGTCACACTACATTACCATTAATGTTTTAAATAAGAAAAAAAAATAACCAAAATAATGGGTTGCTATTTTTCATACAATGGCCTCCTGAGAAGAAAAAAAAACACAAAAATTGCAATTCTGACCAATTTAATTGACATAATATAGTATAATATTTACAATACAGTGGAATATGCTGTTATTTATCTTAAGCTACTGTATTTGAAGTTTCTTATCATATAAACCACATGCTCCCAGGCGCAGCTTTATACGACCGCAGAGGTCGAACCCTAAACAGTTTGGGCAAGTATGGAAACAACATGTAAGCTTGATACAGCTCTGGATTTGGATTGTGATCAAATAGTTGACACAACATAGGTTTCTGACACAGAATGAATGTGGTCTATAAGAACTTAAATTTAAAAACTTAAAAGTTTCAAATTGGACATTTACATATTATGGTCCAATATCCAAAATATAAATACATGGTTAGATTCAGCATATCATAGAACCCCAAGAATTCAATTTTTGATGAAATCAAACAAAGTTAAATTTTGGACCCCGATTTGGACCAACTTGAAAACTGGGCCCATAATCAAAAATCTAAGGACATGTTAAGATTCAGCATATCAAAGAACCCCAAGAATTCCAGTTTAGTTAAAATCAAACTAAGTTTAATTTTGGACCCTTTGGACCTAAATGTAGATCAATTTGAAAACAGGACCAACCAGATGCTCTGCAGGGCGCAGCTTTATACGACCGCAGAGTTCGAACCCTGAACATTGGGGCAAATATGGACACAACATTCAAGCTTGATACAGCTCTGAATTTGGATTGTGATTAAATAGTTGACACAACATAGGTTTCTGATACATAATGAATGGTCTAAGAACTTCAACTTAAAAACTTTAAATTTTAAATTGGACATTACCTATTATGGTCCAATATCCAAAATCTAAATACATGGTTAGATTCAGCATATCAAAAAAACCCAAGAACTCAATTTTTGATGAAATCAAATAAACTTCAATTTTGGACCCTTTAGACCTCAATGTGGACCAATTTGATAACCGGGCCCAAACATCAAAAATCTAAATACATGGTTAGATTAAGCATATATCAAAGAACCCCATATATACAATTTTTGTTGAAATCCAACAAAGTTTAATTTTGGACCCCAATTTGGACCAACTTGAAAACTGGGCCTATAATCAAAAATCTAAATACATGTTTAGATTCAGCATATCAAGAACCCCAAGGATTCAATTTTTGTTGATATCAAACAAAGTTTAATTTTGGACCACGATTTGGACCAACTTGAAAACTGGGCCCATAATAAAAAAATCTAAGTACATGTTTACATTCAGCATATTAAAGAACCTCAAGAATTCAATTTTTGTTGAAATCAAACAAAGTTTAATTTTGAACCCCAATTTGGACAAGCTTGAAAACTAGGCCAATAATCAAAAATCTTAGTATTTATTTAGATTCAGCATATCAAAGAACCTCAAGAATTCAATTTTTGTTAGAATCAAACTTAGTTTAATTTTGGAGCCTTTGGACCTTAATGTAGACCAATCAAAAATTAAGAATCTACATACACAGTTAGATTCGGCATATCAAAGAACCCCAATTATTCAATTTTTGATGAAATCAAACAAAGTTTAATTTTGGACCCTTTGGGTCTCTTATTCCTAAACTGTTGGGACCTCAACTCCCAAAATCAATCCAAACCTTCTTTTTGTGTTCATAAACCTTGTGTTCAAATTTATTGATTTCTATTTACTTATACTAAAGTTATTGTGCGAAAACCAAGAATAATGCTTATCTGGGCCCTTTTTTTGGCCCCTAATTCCTAAACTGTTGGGACCAAAACTCCCAGAATCAATCCCAATCTTCCTTTTGTGGTAACAAACCTTGTGTCAAAATTTCATAGATTTCTATTTACTGAAACTAAAGTTATAGTGCGAAAACCAAGAAAATGTTTATTTGGGCCCTTTTTGGACTCTAATTCCAAAACTGTTGGAACCAAAACTTCCAAAATCAATCCCAACCTTCCTTTTGTGGTCATAAACCTTGTGTTTAAATTTCATAGATTTCTATTGACTTATACTAAAGTTATAGTGCGAAAACCAAAAGTCTTCGGACGCCGACGTGATACCAATATACGACCAAAAAAATTTCAATTTTTGCGGTCGTATAAAAATTAAGAATCTAAATACACAGTTAGATTTGGCATATCAAAGAACCCCAATATTTCATTTTTTTTCTTTTTTTTTTTTTTTATGAAATCAAACAAAGTTCAATTTTGGACCCTTTTTGACCCCTAATTTCTAAACTGATGGGACCAAAACTCCCAAAATCCATCCCAACCTTCCTTTTATGGTCATAAAACTATTCATAATAATAATTCTGCATAATTCAAAACGACACTTTATTTATCCAAATTTTGGCATTTTACCAATTCAAGAAAATTCCCTTTGGGAGCCTATTTTGAACAGATTTTTTTAACCTTTGTACACTAATTTGAATTATGCTTTGTTTGAATGGTTTTACACTTTGTAATTTTGGGCCCTTTATAGCTTGCTGTTCGGTGTGAGCCAAGGCTTCGTGTTGAAGTTCTTAGCTTGACCTATATTGGTTTACTATTAATAATTGTTATTTAAATTGAGAGTTGTCTCATTGGCATTCATACCACATCTCCCTATATTGGTTTACTATTAATAATTGTTATTTAGATTGAGAGTTGTCTCCTTGGCATTCATACCACATCTCCCTATATCTATTCGTTTCCTATTGTTAATTTTCCTTTTTTGAAGGGTGTTGTTACTTGTGCACCATCTTACGGTGTTTGTATTTCATAAACTCGTCCGCTATGCCCGTGTCTGTTTTGACGTTGTTAATTTTAACGAACTTAATATATAAAATTGAGAATGGAAATGGGGAATGTGCAAAATAGACAACAACCCGACCATAGAGCAGACAACAGCAGGTCACCAACAGGTCGTCAATGCAACGAGAAATTCCCGCACCCGGAGGCGTCCTTCAGCTGGCCCCTTAACAAATATATACTGGTTCAGTGATAATGAACGCCATACTTAACTCCAAATTGTACACAAGAAACTAAAAGTTAAAATAATACAAGACTAACAAAGGCCAGAGGCTCCTGACTTGGGAAAGGCGCAAAAATGCTGCGGGGTTAAACATGTTTGTGAGATCTCAACCCTCCCCTATACCTCTAGCCAATGCAGAAAAGTAAACGCATAACAATACGCACATTAAAATTCAGTTCAAAAGAAGTCCGAGTCTGATGTCAGAAGATGTAACCAAAGAAAATAAACAAAATATCTATTACTGGTAGTGGTAAGTTATTAATCCAAAACCTTTCCACAGATATGCAGATTTGGTTTTGAAGTTTTGTTGTACAAGTAGAAATCTTATTTCAAATGGGATAGCACATCCTCATTTTACGGATATGTTGTTAAAAACAATGTGTTAGGGACGACATCAAAAGTTTAATGAAGGATAAGAAAGTTAATTCACATAGTTTTTTCATTGACCCCCTCACCCCCCTCTTAACTTAATTTGGGATAAATTGATTGACCCATATGGATATATGTAAAAATCAATGTCGGATAACCAAATCTTGCAGCAGTTCAACCCCACCCCCAAACTATTTGAATTAAGTTTTTTATCTTACATTGATCTTTTGATGTCGTCCCTTACGGAGATGTTGCCCAGAAATTTGGAAACGATCCTAGTAAACTTATCGATCCTTTGAATAAACTTATTCTAAAAGGTTACCAAAACCTGTAATTAGAACTTTGAATATTGTTTTTATTGGTATAAATATTGATTTTATGATCAGTAAATTAAAAGCAGACTAAATGTTAGTTTGTTAATATATCTCGCTGCATTGAAGACCTATTTGTGACCTTCTGCTGTTGTCTGTTCTATAGTCGGGTTGTTGTCTCTTTGACACATTCCCCATTTCCATTCTTTATTATATATGCACATTCATGGATCTACAATATGTCGATACATGTATCTTGGCATTGCATAAGGTCATGTTTTTCTCTGCCACTTTATGACGTCGTTATACTAAAATCCATTGGATATTGGATGTGTACAGATAAATGATAATGATGTCCTATTTCCATGTTTTTCCATTTGTTGTATTTGGCTTTGAACTAGCTCTCAGTAGCTGCCAGTACTCTCTGATCTGTACTTTTTTTGCTTTTGTGATATACAAGTGCCTTTGTTAGAAGTATTTCTATTTGTATCTGAAGTTTTTTTCCACTGGTTTTTAAAGTTCATCCTTATGTTGTACTGTACTGTTACATCACTGTCCAAAGTTAAAGGAGGGTTGAGATTCGGCTAACATGTGTGTTCAATCCCGCCACATACTGTATGTATGTGAATGTTACAGGTCAATAGCCTGTATTTCGTCGATTGTTTTTGTTACATATTTGTTTTTCGTTGATTTTTTTGTTCATGAAATAGGCCGTTAGTTTTCTCGCTTGAATTACTTAACATTTGTCATTTCGGGGTCTTTTATAGCTTATTATACGGTATGGGCTTTTATCATTGTTGAAGGTCGAACGCTGGTCTATATTAATTAATTTCATTTAGTCTCTTGTAAAGTATTGTCTCATTGGCTATCACATCATATCAAATTTTTTATGTTATACAATAGATAATGGAAACGTGAAATTAGTTAAAGAGACAACAACAACCCGACCAAAGAGCAGAAAAAAGGCAGATGCCACCAACAGATCTTCAAAGACAATCGTGAATCCCATAACTGGAGGCAAGTTTCAACTGACCCCGTAACATTAATGTATTATACTATTTCAGCTAAAAGGATGCCTTATGTCTGTATGCCTAATATGGTTCCAATGATTGGGAAAGGTGGTTTGGTGAGTGTCTTGAAAAATATAAGTTTAAACTCCTTCATATTATCCAATGCATTTACAGAGTCATGTACCTTGTCCCAGCGGTTGTCTCTAATTATGCATAGTGTGCGTTTGTGATTTTTTTTCAAGTATGTGATGTGTTTTTTTGTTTTTTTGTGTGTGTTTTCATCATGTTTTGAATTTTGTGTTAATCCGGAAAAATCTTTAATGCTACTGAGTTACGGCTTTTCGTCACTCATGCCTATGGTTTTATTTCTGAATTTTTTGTGTGTGTTTTTTTTTGGTATCGTGTTTGGAATTGTGTTGATATCCGGACAGATATTTGATAGACCTTATTTCTTTCTTTCATGATTTTTCTTCAATTATGCCGATTAAGAGTGTGACACATGGGAATTTTCTCCATGTTATGTTTGTGTTGTTCGGTTTCTGTTCCGTTGCCCAACACCCTCGTTATTTTCCTCTTCTCCATGTTTTCAATTTTTTTGTCCTTGTTTTGTCTTTGGGGTCATCTTTTTGTTAAGTAAATATTAAGATTAATCTCTCTAAAATACATAGCATGTATCTAAGCTTTGGTTACAAGGGTCTGAATAGGCATCGCTCTACCTTTCAATCCAAAGAATTTTCGGGATCTTCTCGGGTTTTGCCCGATTAATGAACACGTTCAAATTACTGAAGGCTGAAATTTCGTTGGCTGATATAATAAATATCAGAACAGAAAGTAAAACGAAGTATGTTCTGATCATTGTAAGCAAAACTTGAACCACATAATATGTAGTTTTTGCATTAATTTGTTTAAGGTCTCAAATCTTCACTTTAAAAAAATAAGTATATGCATTGCAACAAAACTAATAAGTTCAATAAAACATGTATTTGAGTATCTCATATTTAGTTATAACATCTCTGAATAATTAAGAAAAAACAACATAACAATCATTAATTTGGCACGAATAAGTTGTGTTCGGATTTCGGTATCGTGTCATAGTTGACCTTGGACGACTGCCACTTGATTTATCGTAAAAATTCGATAACCTCAAGTATTGCAATAAACTCCGTATCACAAAAGTCTATTAGATAATTGTTGAAATTCTCACACACACATATATGCAGATAAATAGTTCGTTCTACAATCATTCACAAAATTAAAGAAATGCTGCAAAACACAAATTGGAAAGTAAATGTTTTCCCGGAAATGTCTTTCAATTCAACCGGATATCCTGTTTTGTCCATGCAGTGAATAGCATGCGTATAGTTCCGTTTGCAGTACTTCCTGTCTGTCTAATTTGGTTTTTCGGAATTTCATGTCATAAAACCCGGATTTCCTGTGGAATTCACGTATCCTTCTTGGAATTGCTATTGATCGTCACTAAATCTAATGATTAATTCACGGTTTTAACTCGGAGGCCCAAACATGTTGCGGCCAACCTGTTCGTCCTCGTCCCTTACTTTTGTCACTTTTGTCACTACCTGAATCACTCTCCAGAATGTCCATCTGAAAAAAGAGAAAAGGAAATTTAATAAATCTTCTTATACAATATCAACAATCAAATATAATTATTTATCAAAGGTACCAGGATTATAATTTAGTACGATAGACGCGCGTTTCGTCTACATAAGACTCATCAGTGTCTGAGTGACGCTCATATCAAAATATTTATAAAGCCAAGCATATACAAAGTTGAAGAGAATTGAGGATCCGAAATTCCAAAAAATTGTGCCAAATACGGCTAAGGTAATCTATGCCTGGGATAAGAAAATCCTTAGTTTTTTGAAAAATTCAAATGACATACAATTTTCGCTAACGGGGGTAAATTCAAAGGTTGTAGCATTGTAAAATTTTAATTGGAGACAATTTAACACAGATCCAACATCTTTAATAATATAGTGCAATAATAAATTTAATCAATGGCTATTGATTGAAAAATACTAAACATTCAGTGGCAAATATCTGATTCACATTAATTTCAAGTGTTGCTTAATATTTATAAAGCACACAGATTCGTGTATAAAAAAATCTACTCGGAACAATAATATTCACACATTTTCAAGCAATAAGCCTTTGGTTTTTTTTTCAATAAGTATTTTTTTTCAATTATATGTTTATGTATTGCTTTTTTTCCCAGATTTAGTACTTAGTTAATATTCTTCTCAAAATGTTTCTATTATTCAGTGCTTTTATTTCACAAACAAACTGTTATAATTCATTGGAATCGTTATTCACTTTAATTTTTTGAACATGGTATAATCAAAGATCAATTTTCTAATTAGGTTACTGTTGCTGAAGTTTGCTGTCTATATTAATTTGTTTTGAGAAGAACTCAGACCGTTGGTTTTCTCTTTGAAAATTGTTTCATTAATATACACTATTTGTCATGCTGGGAATTCTATAGGTTATTATACGGTATGGCTTTTGTGCATTGTTAAACCCTGGTTATAACCTGTACATTGATTAAAGTGAAATTAACAACTATAGTTCACCGTACGGCCTTCAACAATGAGCAGAGCCCATACAGCTTTTAAAGATCCTCGGAATGACAAATGTAAAACAATTCAAGTGAGAAAACTAATGGCCTAATTTATGAAAAAATAATGACAAAAGAATAAATATACATGTAAATCAGCAACAACCGACAACCATGATCGTCATTTGGTCCGTGCAGTAGATCTGTAATGCATACTAGTAATTGTCTCTATGGCAAACATACCACAACATAGTGTTTTATATATTGTGTTCTCTATGACCCGAAATACTTGAGAAGAAAATTTAAGATATGTTTACTTAAGAAAATATTTTGTTTACAAATGATGTCATTTGCAGGTTGGTAAAACATGTCATGATATCTAAGAAAGCATACATCAAGATAGAGGAGTTCCGAATAAAACGTAAAACAC
Source organism: Mytilus galloprovincialis (assembly GCA_037788925.1). NCBI lineage: Eukaryota > Metazoa > Mollusca > Bivalvia > Mytilida > Mytilidae > Mytilus > Mytilus galloprovincialis. The sequence continues at coordinate 83,928,955 of CM075336.1, read as the reverse complement.
TTGGGTGATCCCATGCAACCTTTTGACCTTGTAACCGCAGCTTTATCAAGTGTCTGTCATACGTCCATTTAATCTTCGCTAATTAAAATATCTTTCAGCAAAATAAATGGTATACTGAGACAAATTTGTTGATAATAAAAGTGAAGAAAGCGACCACCGAACGTAAACATAAAATGCTATCTCCGACTTCAAATCGTGTCTCAGTTTTCATACAATAAAAATAGTAGTATCATTGTCTTAAATTTTCAACGTTTTTATATGTCGTGTAATAACACACGGTCTCTTGCTTAAGTCTTCTGAGCGTGCATCCATTTTCGCGACTTGAGAGGACTGCAAAGATTTGTCTTCGTCGGGTGTTTCCGGTCAGTTCCGTTGTTAGTATGGATATACAAGAATTTGTTTAAAATACCAAACTAATGAACTGATCCCTTTTTAATTAAAGTTATCTTACTTCATAATAGTTTACAAACAGACAGAAAACAAATTTTAGGAATGAAATAACAGTATAAATCCCACTTTATTATTTGTCTTCTATGTTATAGTTAATTGACGATTTTTCACATAAAAAAAAATCAATTTCAACTTAAGTTTTAAGAATTGACTTAACTTAAATTAGACTCATATTCCAGATACAATAAAGTGCACATATACTTTAACTGGCATGGTCAGTTCTCACATAAAATGGTAGAATTCAAAACCCATTTCCGACGTTTAAGATTTCAATTTTTAGACAGCGGATTATGGGTGGGCTTGCTTAAAATGATTCTTCGACTATAAGACGCCAACATTCAGTTCTACAAGTCGTGATTAAATCAACTTACACAACTACGATTTAATTATTTCCTCTCTTAAAATGTTTTAAAAAACAAGAAATATAATGGCTTTAATGTGTAACTTAGCTACTTTAATTCAAAACAATAAAATATATTATAAAGCGTGAAAAATGCGTTTCCGTTGTTTAAAGTCGTATCAGTCAAAACTACGTCAAAATAACGTAAATATATCATTTCCTCTCCGGGTTAGTTTTTTTTTGTTAATACATTTACATCTTGTAGTTTTTAAATATTTTTTGCATAAGATAAGCGAACATATAATCAAATATTTGATAAGTTTGCATAAGACATGGCGGGTAACTAGTGGTTCGCCGCAGGAGTTCTGATTACATTGATATCTTCAGCAAAAATGTTTTAAAATTATTCCATTCATAAAAATTATGAAAATAAATAACATAAAGTATTCATAACATACGTCAATTTTCATTCTCGTAAATAACATAAAAAATGCATGACTTAAAAATCTTTGCAAATAAATTGAGTTTTTTCCTCTCACTTTTTTGCATAAAATGCTGAAGTTCATTCGATTTTTTTTTCGAAAATCTTTACTGAAAATGTCAAACTGCTGTTGAATGCAACATCTGACGTGGAAAAATTACTTTTCTAAGAAAGGAGGTCGATTTCGAAGTAAAAGTACAATACTATACAAAACGGACTAGTCCTTTCTCTTGTTTGCCGACTGATCAATGCAAAAAATGCTTCTTATTTCGAGAACATTTTTTGAAACAAAGTTTTTTATTTTTAATTTTTATGCCGAGCAGCAAAATAAGTTAAATCATTAAATATATAAAGAATACCTGGAATGAGATACTGAGGGACAAAAAAGAACCGGAAAGTGGACAGTCACATAAATGTATGGAAAGGGAGGCAAAAGTTCTAAATCAATCCACAGCATTTCGTTCCCCGGTCCCCTCCGGTATATGCACCAACTCAGTCCCTTAACAATATTCTGGAGTCCGAACACTTGCATGGTATTTGATACATACGCGCGAACTTCTTCGGGCATTTTTTTAACCGTCGGACGTATTTTATTTTTTTTCAATCGGATTTTTTAAAGAAACGTGTTTCCAAAACAGTTAATATTTTTTAACAACTTGTTTTAAACAAACAAAATATATTTAAGCAACGTGTTTTAATAAAAACAAGCAGGAAATATTGACTATAAATAAAGAAACAAAATGCGATAAATTTCATCAGTAATCTAGTCCCGATCTTTCCATAGCTCTTCGTTATGGAATTTTGTAATGAAATTAAATTGCCATTGATACATCTTTTTCATTGTTGGGATAATCATTTTATTTGATAATTAACAACGACCAATCGTTTACAATAACACAATTATTTCTCAAATTCAATTGAGCTTGATCTGATGATTATTACGGACCTTCTGCCTTCAAAAATTTTCTTCGCAGACGACAAGTGTAGGAATCGATTTCCCGCTTTCTTAATATTTGATTTGAATAAACGTTTTACTTTGAATGTTTCGGGGTTCAATTTGTTTTAATTTGACATTGATATTTCTTCTCAAGAATAATATAGAATTTAGTCCGAGGGTATTCACCAAAACCCCTCCAAATTCTTAATTCATAGTCAATGTGAACTACTTTTTCCACATTGAGTTTCCCTAGGAACATAGCTGATGAAATATTCTAACCAAGATACAAACACAGTGAAAATATATTGCATCCATTTTTGTTTTTGGTAGTTTACGTTTACATGAAACAACGCTCGAGCTGAGCGACAAACTTGAGGCTGTGTGTTAGAGTGTTTACTTGATTTTCGCTTTAAAAATCTTACTTCTGTAATGTTTCAAATCATGTTATGCAAATAGCGGCTAATCAGATTCGCGTATCCAAACTGACCAATTTGTTCCGACTTTGAATCCGCCATTAAAAACAGAAACCCTTAACAAAATTAAGAAAGATACTCTAATCAGCTTTTAGTTATACAACCATTAATTATGTCTTATTTTCAACATAAAAAGTTATCAACATGTACATAATTAGTGGCATTTTTTCAGAGTTCATTTAAGTGCAGTTTTGGCATGTTCTTATCGTTTTCGTCGTAAAGAACTGCCATGCCAGATTCAAGAAAAATCATTTAAAAAATGATTTACATTCAGAAATAAACTTAACGACAATCAGAAGCATCGTTTGCACTTATCTTTTACAAGGCACGTGCACGTGAAATGTAGAAATGAAAATTAAAAAAGTTTGGGCAGACGACAGATAGCGCATGAACGTAATAATTGAGATAGCATGTATTTTTTCTCATCTCAAAGGCTTCATTCATAAAGACAATTATTTATCTGTAAATATTTATAGTTTGTATATGTATAATTTACAAACAAAACATTTAAGCGTGATTAACTTTGTTATCTACATGTATATACAAACTATTTTTGTATGAAGGTATGATAAAGAATGGAATATGATTATATCATTTCTCAGACAGTTGGTCACATTTAGTTTCGCATTTAGGTTTTCATGTGCAACCCATCAACATTTGTTTAAAGTATCTGTGTTAATTATCTTTTTGGATTGTTTTTTTACTGAATGTAATTCGAACAATTAAGTAAAACATATTATGTTTGTTCAAACGAAGGAATTATCTTTTTATAAAAAAGTAATGTTTTCGATTACAAAAAGAAAGTTATGTGTTAATTTATTTTGAACATGTGACCGCTCAGGACTATCCAAACCTCCAAATCCTTGAACAGAATATTAGGGATTAGGAATGCCCTTTATTGTCAAGCGTCAAACCTCCGATTTTTGCTGCCGTTAGCGTCAAACGATCCTTTATTTTTTATCTGCATCCGTCAAATCTCTTTTTGTAGCTAAGGAGTATAATGTTATTGTTATAAACGGTATTTTAACAAATATTTTACCGTCATTTGTAATGTGTTGTGGTACACATACCTATAGTTTAAAATCAAACACTATATCATGCACCCATTTACAAAAAATCAGAAAATGTTAAATAATGTTTATTTTCTTTTGCCACAAACTGATTTAACCAATTGTTTTGTTACATTTTTTTGTGGTTCATTTCTTCTATAAACAGATGGAGTGCTGTGTATCACAACAAACTAACCTTGCGCACAAGGGACTAATAAAGAAACCATTTTAAGTTTGTGCACGTCAAACGATGATCAACCACCGATAATTAACGTATCAATGTTAATTTTACTATATTGAATAGAATACCCAACTGCCTTTTTATGGGTACTTCATCAATTAGCTATATTAAATTAAACCGGCTTAATTCCTGCGGAGGTTTTCGTAACATGAAAGAAAATTGATCAAAAATTGAACAAGATGAAAAATCAAACACAAATCGAATTAGGGAATTATAGCCTCGGAGATTATTCCGATATCATTCAATGATGTATAGCCATTTTAATTTGATGGGCGTTGGATTGTAATTATGAATAATTCCGCCGATCGTTTACATGGACGTGATGTTAACTCCCTCGGCGAAACTTTCCGCGACAAGATATAGTATCTAGTTTCCACAATATGTGTAAAAGAAGTGTTTATAAAAACTGAGAGTCGTCCCTTCGCACCTGTTCTTGAGAAAACATGATTGTTATTTGTTTTAGTTTCTAAATTTGGTGCTAAATTTTACAGTTTTAATAACACATTATTGGTATTTATTTTCTTTAGAAAACAGCAAACTTACTCTAATTCGTTATGATGATAATATATTACAACAGTGCAGTTTGTCGTCTCTGTAAATATTTTAAAACTTTTTTACAAATCTTAATTAACGTTTCTTTTTATCAAATCGAAGATATATTTTAACAAAATAAGTCTAATTTCTAGACAGTATTTGAGAAAAGGTTGTTAACAAACGAAATATATAACATTTCCTTGATAATTTGATTGCTATCCCCTTTCATATTTTGTCGAATATTTTCAGTATTTAGTTTAGCATCATATGTACTAATGAGTCTAAAATATCCACTATGTCCTAACGATTTTGCATATATTATATATGAAATCGTGCCGTTTTTTTCCTTCATAAAACTGGGTTCAATAAGTGGGTTTTTTTAATAGAAATTCACGATGAACAGAAATTTTGTTATTGAAATAAAAAATAGGAAAAAAAACATGTGAATAATTATAAATTCATACAGAACTCATTTTAATCTTTTTTTTTTTTATAAAAGATGCAGTCAGAATGTTTCGTTTCTCTTGATCTTGGATAGCTGAATACTCGCAAATAGAATAGTTCGATTACGAAGAAGACCTGAAATATTCCAGTTATGAGAAATTTGTACTGACATGTTTACGGCTTTACAGATGTATATTCCAAGTCCCCGTTACAAATGTCTTTGATGAAGATAACGGGAGAGATCCGTTTGCGCCAAAAATGCGTTCTTTTGCGCCACAACTTTTTTTGTCCAATGCTACGTTTGCGCCACCTGTTTTAAAATTACATGGTATCATTTGCGCCAAAAATAAAACATACGATTGCGCCAATTAGAAGAAAAATCACTTTCCTCCTCCTTTATTCAGACATCGAACCGGCAGTTTACACGGCAAATATTTCCTTTTCTGAAACATACTTTCTTCTTACCGCCTTACTTCTTTCCAATTTAATGTATGAAGTAGCTTGTAACTTCACTTTATTGTCCAAAAAGACAAACATTTAAAGATGAAATGTATAAAACAGTTCATAATAATTCCTTTGGAATACTTCTGTTCTATTACTGATAGATATAGTTTCAGCCCAAACGGATGGTGGGAACACAGCACTGTGTCATCAACATATGTGGCTAAAAAATAATCAGCAAAAGCTTCTATTTTCTTCTCTTTTTGGCATATTTTGTATTAAATATTCAGCAAAGCAATAATGTTTCTTCTCTCTCTGTACATGGACTGTCTAATGCACTTCAAGTCATTTCTCTCCAAATGCTCATCTTCATGGTGAAATATATCTCCGAACATATGATACTTTTTAAGCAAAACATAAGAATAAATATTAAGCATTAATATTTATGATATACATGTGTACAGGTAAAGTGGCGCAAATGAGTTCCGAATATTGGCGCAATTGATACATTTGGAAAACAAAATTTGGCGCAAATGAAACCCCTGAAAAACAGTAATTGGCGCAAAAGGAGTGTTGCCAAGATAACAATCAAATATTTAGTAAACAAATTATCCACGCGCTTTATGTAAACATGTGGTCGTAACTTTATCTATGACGCGGTCTTACTTTTTTGCCCGTCGGACATTTATTGCACATGTTCTTTTAAATATACAAAGCAAGAATTACCCGGTCTCTATTTAGTGTTTAAACGTTACCACTAAAACTTTTATATATATTTTTTTTAACGAAACGTAAACACACTAAAAATATATTTTGCCTTTTGTATTTTCTTAATTTCTCAATCGTTAATATATAGGTTTGTATTTTTGGCGGGAAATGTTTGATCCGGTAACCGTTAAATTTTAAAACGTTGACATATCAGATAAAGCGTAATTCAAATGATTCTGCGTCCTCTTACGTTCAGAGTAGGACTGTAGCGAATGAATAATTCGGATGAATGAAACGAGTATTTGAAGTCTTCTCTGTAAACATGTTTCTTTCACACAGTTCCAGTTTTTTTTTTTTTTTTTTTGGGGGGGGGGGGGGGGGGGGGGGGGGAGGGTATATTGAGGAAAGGGAACAAATTTCTTTAAGTAGAATATTTGTTGTTTTTGATCATGTAAACACTGGACAAACAGTCAGATTAAAAAGATTCTACTTTTTTTCCCCTTTGATTCATCAATTGACCACGTTATTTACAAAATAAATGTTGATGAGTCAAACAGATTTCTTAGACAAATATATCTGACAGGCAGGCAACCAGCATGACCTAAAGCCAAAAGAAAAACAAGTTCGTCCTAAAATACCGCTACACAGAAAATTTTAAACTGAGAAACATGAAGCCTCATTCTAAAATTTATCTCTCTCTCTAAAATTTTATTTTTCTAGATGAATTCTACCACGAAATATAAACCGTTGCAAAACTGGCCTTAGAAAACCATAAACTTCCTTGCATGTCTGAATGAAATAAAATATGCACTCCAAATAATAACACTCAAAAACACTGACGAAGAAGAGGTAAATGCAGTTAAACGGTGCTAAGTGGGACATAATTTCCTTGAGGATGTTAAAGAGGAAAACGTGTAAGCTACTACTTGTGTATCTGATCTTATAAATTATCTTCCTATTATAAAAGCACTTTTGCGAATTATTGTAAATATAATATTGTTGTAAGCTTCAGTTGGGTCAAAAGTATATAATGTAATTTGCATTTTGTTTTGATCGTATATTTTGTAATTTGAGATGCTATTAAAAAACACGGCAAAAGATGTATAGTACTTTTTTAGTTTTTTTTTTGCTAAACGATTGAATGTTTATGAGGATAAAAACAAAATAAATCGCAATATTTAATAGTGCTGAATTTGTTTATTTTTTTTTTAATTTCGCTCTAAAATATCAACATCATACGGTAGAATCTGCAGTTATACTCGTATACTTGTATGCCAAATTATGGTGTACTTTCTCTCATTACAAAACGATGATTTCAAAAAGTACATGTTTGTCATGAGTTGTAATCTGGAAAATCATAGGTGGCATATCAGGTACACTAGAATGTGTTTCAGCCACTTATGAAAACAATGAAATCAGCATGAAATGAAATTATATATGTTATTTTAGATTAAACAGTATATATACACTGCCAGTAAATTGTAAATTATGGGACAAATTTTTATATTTTATATTCATCCGTTTTAACCAAATTTTATTATTTTTTAATCATGTTTCATGAGTTTTCTTTGCCCATTTCCGTTGTCTATTTCAAATTAATTTCATTGTCTATTTTTAGCTTATTTTTATTTGTCTATTTCGACTTATTTCACTGTCTAGTTAGAGCACGTTTCATTGCGGTGTATAACTATATTTCATTGTCTATTTAAACTTATTTTCAAATAATTTCATTGTCTATTTTGAACTTATTTTCAAATAATTTCACTTTCTAGTTAAAAATTAGTTTCATTGCCTTTCAAACAAGTTTCGTGGTCTATTTCAGTTTTTGAATATATTTTTCGATGGCTAGTTCAGCCTTTTCTACTGTCTATTTCAATTTCTTATCGATGTATATTTCAGCTTATTTTCGTTGTCTTTTTCAAACTATTACCGATGGATATTTCAGCTTATTTCCATGATCTATTTCGACTTATTATACTGTCTATAGTTTGGGTTAGCTTCATTGCTATGTAACTGAATTTCATCCTCTATTTAAGCTTATTTTTATTCTCTAGTTTAACTTATTTTTGAATATAATTTCACTTTTTAGTTTAAATTAGTTGCATTGTTTTCAAATAAGTTTCGTTTTTCAATGTATGATCTTTTTCGTTGTCTATATCAAATTATTAACGATGTCCATTTCAGCTTATTTTCATTGTATATTTCACTCAGAAATACATCTGCTTTAGAATGAAATATATACGAAATGCCCTCCGTTAATTTTATTAGTGGAGTTATAGATTTTTCACAGCAGCTAAGCACATTCATATAGCAGAACATGTAAAGTGGAGCCGTCTACACATAAAAACAGCAAATTGATTTCAAATGGTGAAATCTACACCTAATTTTTGAAATGAAATAAGACATCACTTGTCATTTAGACGATTAACCTCTCGGTATGAACGCTAGTCAAGTGTCTTCATCTTTAAATGTGTACCTTATGTCTCTTTTCTGCTGCAGATTCCGACGAAATGCTTCCGATTTGTTTGTTGCAGTTTAGAGATTATGAAATTTAGAGAATATATTGTTTTTCAAGTATACTTATTTTCATAGTGTTTATATAAACGATTAACCTCCTATTATGAAAGCTAGTCAAGTGTCTTCATCTTGAAATGTGTACCTTATGTCTCTTTTTCTTTTGCATATTCCTAAGAAATGCTTCCGAGTATGTCTGTTGCAGTTTAGAGATTATAAAATTTAGAGAATATGTTGTTCTTCAAGTATACTAATTTTCATTTTACAAGAGGAGTGAGTGATATAATAGTTTTCAATTTGTTTTCTCATAATGTTTTTTATATTTATAATGTTTTATTTTATTTAAATCAGACTATAATGGTGTACTTATTGAAGTCTATCTTATTAAAAATATTGGAATTTTCAGACAACGCAATAAGAAGATTTAAAGATTTTTATTTCTATTTATAGAGTCAGAAGGGTATACGAACAATATCCGAAATTATTTTAGAACAAACCCAAAGGGAACAATCCGTTAAAACATGTATTATAGATTTACAGAAAGCAGTCGTCATAAACCGGAGATCAAATGTATAAGTTTTCATTCCTATCCATTCTTACGTTTATCAAAATAAATAATTGAAACAATGCCGGTGCTGTTATTTAAAAAACGGAGTTTTTCAGATTTGTAATGTTTTGGATATAACGAATTCAGAGTTTATGATTGATATCATTTTTATGTTTTTAATCACGGTGCTTCATTTCAAAACTCGCGGGATCATAGGGTTAACATGGCCACATAGAGTTTAACGAGCTCAGAAGTATTTTTCTTAATGAAAACATTTTGATAAAAGATATTCAGAAACAAATAACTGAATGGAATTGTCGATTACACATCTAATTTCTGTCGCCGGTTGTTGGTTTAACCTCAGCAGGACGAGCGATTCGAAGCTGGTTTTTGACGGCCATTACTGGGCAGTGGAATGTTACAATGCTCTTATAAAAACGATGACAGTTCACATTAAAACGGAAGAGTAAATAATGTGAGAGAACTTGAAAGAATCTCTTTATTCATTTTTATTCATTATTATTTAACTTTTAGATTGTGTTTTTGATTATGACACAATTAAATAAGAATATCTTTTAAAACTTTTATGAGATCATTGAACCATTGAAAATAATTTAGTTATTCTGTTGTAACTTCAACATTTTTTTTATAATTTTATCAAGAACTTTATAGTGCCCATATAGAATTTGGTATGAGTAAGTATTTGGGGTTTTCTGTGTTAAATGGTTATCAAGATTATTGACTTCAAATTAGAATAATCTTTTACCAAAATAACAGTAAAAAATCTTTAAAAAAAACCAACATCGAACATTTTTACGTTTTGAGTTAAAAAGAAAAAAAACGACTTCAAAGCGAAAAACAATACGAAGTTAAAGTGCAAGAACAGCATTTATAGTCCGTTATATCATACCATTGTAAATTCTTTGTTTTTGGTGATTATTTGTATCTATTTACACATTAATAAGAAATATTTGTAAGTAAACACCTCGGGTTGTAGTAAATATAACTATCTACATTGCTAATCTGGCTAACTCATGCATAAGAATGTCTGATAAGCCCCTGTTATTAACTACTTATAAAATCTCGCTACGGTTAAAGGGGGTCAGGGCAAATATACGTGAGGGGTCGCACCAGGCATTTCAAAATTTTACATTTTAGAGTGTAAACAATTTCAACATACTTGAGACTTTTTCAAGAATTTAATTCATAAATGAGAGTTAAATTTGCAAAAGAATTACATAATTGTGATTTTTTTTTAGAATTTAAATTTTCTAACGGTTATAAATACTTTCAATGTGATTTTCCAAATGAAAGATCAATGAAAAATGTAAAAAAAAATGTTTTATTAAAGTCAATACTTTTCTGCAATAAACCTTTTAGGTCTGTGTGGGTTTTTTACGGACATACGATACTACATTTGCCCGACAAATGCATGCATATTTGAAATTTAATCAGATATATAATATTATATTTAAAGATGAAAATAAAAATTTAAAGTACAAAATGATTCTGCACCCACATATGAGTAATATAATTTTTGGTGTGAGTTCTAATGAGACAGCATCACAAAGACATACATCAGTGGCGGATCCAGGGGGGGGGGGGTTCCGGGGGTTGAAACCCCCCCTTTTTTTTTGGCCGATCAATGCATGATTTGAATGGGACCATATAGTTGGAACCCCCCTTTACTCTTTGTTGGGAACCCCCCTTTTTTAAAATGGCTGGATCCGCCACTGTACATAACCGAAAGAGGGTTTCACATATAGACAGGACTGATGTCTTAACAATCTATTAAGATCTAAATCGTCAAGAAGGTAAGAAAGTTAAGAAGGAATAATTAACTTATTGAAATGCACCTTGAACACGTCGGGAACCAATTTCATCATAAATATCATTCTCACTAAAATTCTTCGTCCATGAGCACTTAGTGAACCATTTTCAGAATTAATTTTGTATTTGAATAATCCACCCTTAACGTTTCTTTCCGTTTAAAATGGACGATTTATAAATATGGATATTAATTTAAAATGTCATAAAAGATAAGTGGTATTCATTACGTTAAGTAGGAATTTTTTATGCATTAAGATAATTTGAGATTATGAAATTTTTGATAAATTGGTACCTCGCTAAAATGTATAGCATGATAAAAACACAGTGCTTCTGAAGTAGGTCTATTAGTTTCCTGTCTTCGTTTAAAATATCTATTTCAAAATGTTGTCTTTAACATTTTTTGATAATGTTTATCTTAAAAATCTAGAAGTCTGTTTTATGTTTAGATGTCTTTACCAATTAAGAGAGAACGCAATTTTATACGTCATTTAGTCTTTTGTGGAGAATTGTCTCATTGGCAATCATAGTACTATATCTATTTTTTCTACTTATAAAACAAATTTCTTGAGACCAAGGATTTGTAAAGTTAGACGAATTTTGTGTTATCTATAAGCATAAAGACAATATTGTCCTTCATATTCAAACAAATTCTTTAATTCTAAAAGTTTACTGTTGGCGTGTCAGTAAAAAATGAAGTGTTCGAATAGTTTTGAATTTTCGCACAATAATAAACACATTGCAAATTAAGTACGAGTAGATTGTAGAAAAATACTACTCAAATATTATATAAAATGCGCCAAGAAGTGTATTAATGGAAAATCATTATTATTTGTATTTAGTTTCACCTTTTACTATTTAAATAATACACTGAAACATTTGACGTATGACTTCTGCGATAATTTTTTAACTAGACTTTTGCGACAGGAAAATACGAAGTGCATCTGTTCCGATATTTCATATTTAGTTTTCAAAATTTTTATAAACATGGAATTTTGTATTTACCCGTCCGAAAGATTAATAGATTTCGTATAAAAGCAAATATCTTTTAGAACTTCATAACCACCTCGTATGTATATATATCTATAATTATCTGTATTTAAATTTAAATTGGCAATTGACACGTGATATAAGAACATTTATATTGAACTAACAGTAAAAGGTGACTTATTGGTCCATTGGGCCCGTTGTATTATATATGTAATTATATTTTGTACAAATTTATATATTTATGCTGATTTACACATGTCACTATAATAAACAATTTACTTACTACTTACTTACTTATATTGCCGAGTTCAATGTACAAAATTTCAAATTAACAAAATAATTTATAAAGTAACCTACTTACTGGTTCGGATTTAATGGCTGTCTTCTTGTCTTCTTTTTTGTCATTTTTCGGCTTCGTTAACTCCGCTTTAAACCCATTCTCCGTCAACGTAGGATCGTCTTTGGCTAGTACATCCATGAGATAAGTAATATAACTTGTAGCAAGTCTTAATGTTTTAATTTTGGATAATTTGGTATCAGATGGTACATTTGGTATACATCCCCTAAGCTGAGCAAAAGCCGTGTTAATACTTTGTGTCCTTCTTCTTTCTTTTTTGTTAGCGGTCACCCTTCGTTTCACAATTCTGTCCCCATTTTTATCAATGTAGTGTTCATACTGTACCCCACCTAGGGTGTACGTCTCAGGCGACGATGGAGTGCCACCCATTGCGTAAATATCGGGCGGCATAGGAATATCTGTATGGTGGCCATTCAAAACCCAGTTCTGAAAATAAGCGGCGTCCGTGCAGTGGTCTGAGTATCGAGGCATGTGCTGGTATGCTTGGTAAAAATCGTGTGTCATTGGTCCCGGGTGGTGGTATCCTTGATGGTGATACCCGGCCACACCCAAACTCATCCTGTTTCGTGTCAAATAATCCACAATAGTTGCAAGTATACAAATTTTCTCCCAACTGTCACTGTTCAGTCTTAATTTACAGAAACAATCGACAGAGGCTGGATGCTAATTGTGTGATCTTGAGTTTGTCAAATATTAACAGATGTCTTTTTTCGTTTCTCTAATATTAGTTAGGGTACAACGTATAATCACAGAATGCCAAAGCATCTTTTATTTACACGTTTTTCTTAAGTTTACGCAAAATTAATCAAAACCAATCAGATTCCGTTATCGCTGTAGGCAGTTGTAAAGCTCCGCCTAGTTGCACCGTTAGCCACGCCTACATAATGATCGCATGTTGAGATAATCACTTTTGATAATTATGACAAATTTACTGCTTCATTTTATGCTCTTTTTTATTTTTCTGTTCTGCTTTTACCAGTGCAATAAATTAGAATAAAGGAGATTTTCAGTTTTCTCTAATATATGAATAAGTATATCAAACGAATATTCGCTTTAAAAAAAAAAACAACAAAAAGACACACTTTAATTTAAGTTTTCTTCAAGCTAAACGAAATTAGAAAAAAAACATCTCCGAAAGTAAATATGGAAAAATATAAAACAATGGAAAATTTTATATTAAGTAGAAATAATTGTGTATGAAAAGATAATTAATTAATATACAAAAGAGGGCAGTTGTCTCCGGATTGAACACAAAAAGGGGGATGAAAGTTAAGTAATCTGAATAGAACGAAAACCTCTATCTTAGTTTATTTGCGGTACAATTTGAACATTTGGGGATGCCTTTACCAAATAAACGTAAAATATTTAATGCCATATTATCATCAATGCATAGAATCAAATGCGTAAAAACTAGCAATCATTTGACTTTTTTTTCTAAAAAAAAAATAACAAGGTACTTTATTAATGACCGTATATTGTTGATTGAAGTGTACTAAATGTATAGTGTCAGATATATTGAAAATCTTTATGTTAAATTGCGGCCTATTTTTTTTAATATGACTTCCCGCAAAATTTAGTTTTCAATATTTTCAAAATTCCACTATTCCAGCGATCAATCAGATAGTAAAAAAGCAGGCGGTTCAAATCATTGTAACAAGTGCTCGTTTTCAAAGATAACGATAAAAGATAAACAAACATCGAACAAAACATATACCAAAGTCCTGTGAAACTGGAACATTTGCCGAACTCTTGTAGAATTTTTCAAAACCTCAGTAAATTGAGAAAAACTCTGTTCAAAAGTTACATGCAAAAATCAACATATTCTACACCTTAACTTTTCAACTATAACAAAAATCCACGTGCAGGTATGATTCTTATATCTGATACAGTACAAAGTCTTTTATATTCAATTTTCAATTTTTAACTATATTTAATACAACTCTAATTTTTGCTCGTGATTCCCCCCTATTCATTTTATAAAGTATATATTTGGTTTGCCATCCACCATTTTCCTAAGCTCTTTTTAAATTTTTTTTATATTAAATTGACCAGGGTAAATTGAATAAACGATTTAGAATAAAATGCAAAATCAAATCGAATATGATATAGATATTCCAGGACTATGCGTTATTCTATATATCCTTCAAACATATAGTTTTATATTTTAGAACATCATATTCCGCAAAAAGTTAAACCCAACTTATAGGCAGATCTAGGTAGACAAACGGGAACGAGGCTAAATTCAAATATATGACACTATCGTTTTGACGATAAGAATATTGTTGTGTATTGCAATGAATAATTCAATTAACACTCGTGTCATTAGTAGCACCGGAAATTGTTCTGGCACGTGTAAAATGGCTACTGTTGTTTATTTGTCAGTTTCAGTGTAATATATCCTGCCGTCAACTTGTCAAATATAATTAAATCATTTCAATTTCATATATAGCGATTTTCTGTGTATTTTCTTCTAATGTGTAATGCCAGTTTATATAAAATGATATATATTATACATTTATGCAAAATATAGTCTTGGTATCAAGAATTTGAAATGAACGAGAAAAAGAATCACGAAGAAAAAAAAAAGACACAGATTTAAAAAAAAATATATACATATTACATGTAATACAAAAATAAAGCCGTTATTTTTCGCGATGAACTGTTTTACATTGTCATTTCGGGTCTTTTTATAGCTAACTATGCGGTATGGGCTTTGCTCATTGCCGAAGGCCGTACAGTGACCTATAGTTGTTAATTTCTGTGTCATTTTGGTCTCTTGTGGAGAGTTGTCTCATTGGCAATCATACCACATCTTCTTTTTTATATTTACTATACAAATCCTTGGTAAAATACTGTTAACAATAAATGTGTTTAAAAATAATATTAACAATATTTATACCATTTTATTACGAAACGAAATACAAAACCTAATCTATAATAAAGCATTTTTGCGAATTCTCAGTTTTCTTTAGACGATAGTAACTTTACAATAAATCTTCATAATCATTATTCTTCTGGGAAATTATTTCAACAAATCTACATGCTACGTTGATTTCGATAGAGTCCATAGCTCCCAGTGAAACAGAGGCAGTAAAATTTTGAGATGTCAACTTTCGTAATTTTCTCGTTATACGCGTCATTAATTTGTACATTTCGTGAATACTAAATGTAAGTTTCTCCCGGGACAACTAATAATTACCGATTAGTATATATGACACGCTTAATTGTTTATTTTGAAAATAAACACGTGCAAAGTGGTCAATTTTGACAATTTCTATATTTTTCTTCTAAACAGATAAAAGGCGCGTTTGTGGTCAAGGAATGGTCTTGGATTTAGAATTACTAAAAGTCTTTGGGATAGGAAAAAAAGGAATATGAAAAAAGAGCTAAAAAAATAACTAAATAAAAATATAGTATTTTGTGTAATAATTTGTTTTCTAAAAAGTTATATTTTAAGCGCATGATTTAAATTTGGCTTCAAAAAGTTAAATGTATATAATTATTCAGAGGAGCTCTAGAAATTATAAGTGTGACAAAAAACGCATTAGGTTTTAAAAATAGTTCATAGTCTTTAACAATCGGCAAAATCTATTATTAAAATATTGTTGTTTTATACTCGAAGTTCGACATTAACTGTAAGTTTTGATATATTTAAATTCATATTCAAAATAAGTTATATACATGTATTACAAAAATATCTTTAGAAACTTGAAATTGTACAAATCTAGACAGCGATATATATATAAATATATAACACTTTTGATGACGAATCTCATTTCTTTTTATCAAGCTACAGATAATATAATTCAAACACTCCACACACAAACCTTACCAAATACCACACAGGAATTTCCAAGGGGGGTGGGGGGGGGGGGGGGTATTTGGACCCACGAACTCGACTTTAACAGTCACAATTCCAACAGAACGTTGACTCTAACAGTGCTTATTTGTTTTCAAGGGGGGTTCGTCCGAACCCCTCGAACCCCCTGGCTACGGGTATGCCACAGGAAAAAGAACTTGCAACAATTACTTTAACTTTATTGAAAAGCACTTTACGCCCATATGGACCAATGGCTTAAAACATTATACATAATATACAGTTTACATAAAACAATGAAAATAAACAATGGACACACTTTGAACTATAATTTGTCTTTTTTTTTTTTAAATCAATATATATATATATATATATATATATATATATATATATATATATATATATATATATATATATAAGAGATTCAAATTAAATCAAGGACTCCCTGCCCTCAGTCTTAGTGACTTTTTTAAAAAGGAGCCTAATTTGCAAGTGTCCTGTTTTGTTTCAGGATTGAGAATATGTTTTAATTTATCTATATCATTTAAGTTATTATATTTATTTTCATTTAAAAATTCTTTTCTTAATTGTTCATTTATTTTACATTTAAAAAAGAAATGAAACTCATCATCTAGTAACATGCAACAAGATAAGATAAAATTGTCGAAGGAGATCTTCGTTTTAACCACTTTGTGTCCCCTCTGTGTTTCGTATAGAAAGGGGTATTTCTTATTTTGATTCATATTTACATCGTTGAATCATGGAAGCATTATACTATAATACTTCCATGGTTGAATCTGTATATAGCTATAAGTTGACCTCTTTTTAAGTGTAAATTGTGGTTATAAAATTAAAAAATCATCACAAATTGTAGCCGGCATATTTAATGTTTAAAACCTCTAAGAGAAAATTCTTCCTCGAGAAGGAGAGGATATTAATTTTCAGCAATTATTATTCATTTTGAGCGATTGAGACTGGTCTCTATCATTATACAGTTCTTTGGAATATTTCACCATATTTCAATTATGATTTATACAAATCAATATTAAAATCTAAGCAGTTTAAGCATTTGAAAGCCGTATTTCCGAAGTTTCGACACTATCAGGATTTCTGTAAAGAGTTTATAATAAAGCTGTCATTTTTACCCCAAAGAACATGAAAGATAACTTAATACAAAACGTTTTCATATTTCAATGAAGGAAACATTGTTCAAAGGTTCCGAATACTTAACTATTTTTCAGCATCGTCGCATTTCTAACGTTTTCCGCAGAGGTAACGAGTGCCTCCCGCTGGTCAGTGGCTATATTCTTTAAAGACTGACCAGTGACCACTAATCGAATTCAGGACCTTAGGTGGTCATTTTAGATGATACTGATGCATTTGCATCGAAAGAAGTAAATCTTATTACGGGTCCTTAGGTGGCCATGCTTTGATCAAAACACGGCCGAAGAGTGACCAATGTCCACGGGAGGACACCGATAATCTTGTTACTTTACCTTAGGAGGTCAATCTTTGATCCTAGATGAAATTAACATAACAATTTGTAGATAATGTTCATTTCAAGAGTATCTGTGTAACAAGTTTGCAAACAAGAGATTAGCTTCTGCTGTGAAACTCTTGGTTAGGATGAAACAGAACTATAGTTATGTAAACCATTGTACAGTCTAATTGGACATCTGGGATATTTTGTGTTTATTTATATTGATAATTAAGGATATTATCTACCACGAAATGTAAATGTAACGGTAGTAATGGATTATTTACCAGATATATGATGTAGATACAGAAACAAAAGAACAATTAAATTATTTTTTTAACTCTTGACGAATATTTAGATTGTAAGCGGAGCCGTTTTCGAACAAAAAGTATACATATGGAATATTTTGACCTTTTTGGAAAATGAAAGCTGATAAAATGTATATATTCATGAGATCATGGAAATAATATTACTTCAATGAAGAGATTAATTAAATGGCTATTATTAATAAGATTTAAAAACACGAGAATATTATATTGAAAGACTGAAAATAAAGACTATGTATTAATAGATAGAATGAAATTCAAAACAGTGTAGCTGTGGCCATTGATTGACACATTAAATTCGTCCATTGACTGGGACAATTTAGGTGAACGTTTGTATGTAACGACCAATGCTCACTATGTACTTTTTAAAGACACTTAAACTATGGGGTCACCAAAGGTTCTCAACACCTAAATAAAGTAATTCGAAAAATTAATCAGAAATAACACGATATTTTGATTTATATCAATTATATAAATCAAAACACAAAGGTTATTCCTGATTAATTTTTCGAATTATTTTATAATTAAAGGCGTTAAGAAACCTTTGGTGACCCCACAGTTTAAATGTCTATCGTAGGTACGTCGTGAACAGTGGTCGTTACAGACAAACGTTCACGTAAATTGTCCCAGTCAATGGATGATTTTAATGTGTCAATCAATGGCCACAGCTACACTGTTTTGAATTTCATTCTATAGGAAGATGTGGTGTGAGTGCCAATGAGACAACTCTCCATACAAATAACAATTTAAAAAGTAAACTATTATATGTTAAAGTACGGCCTTCAACACGGAGCCTTGGCTCACACCGAACAACAAGCTATAAAGGGCCCCAAAATTACTAGTGTAAAACCATTCAAACGGGAAAACCAACGGTCTAATCTATATAAACAAAACGAGAAACGAGAAACACGTATATATTAATACACGATTTAAAATAAATTGTCCTTTTTTAATCTGTTTTGAACCTAGATTTTTGAAGCAATTATTGCAAAACGATGTAGTAACTTTATTGAAATTTTTCTCGACTTTCGAGAGCCGCCTACGTATTCATAAGGTTCGGTTTTCTTAAATTTACTTTCTCAATTTTGAGAATATTCATAAGGTGTTTTTCTACCAGGGACAGTTTAACGTTGCAAGAAATAGTTGCCACTGGACGTTAAGGAAGAAACAACACATGAAGAATCAGTGTTGACCGTGCATGAACTATATCCGAGTTCTACTGGGAAAACACCGAATTCGATTCTCTCATGATCATCCTAAACTGTAAATATATCTAATAACATTTTCATATAAACATATTAAGGCTTGAAGACATTTTTATATTTTTTTACGTTTTGATGCCACTAATGAATTAATTTAAGAGTTAATATAATTATATACATAAACCGGATGTACGCCATCATCTTAAATCAACACTGAATCTTTCAAAGATCGTGTAAATGATTTATTCTTGGTTAAAGCGACGCTTAAATAATGTTCTCATCTCCCCTTTTAACCGAAATACATTTATATGTCTTCTTTGTTTATGCTTCGTACAAACAAAAGTAAGTATTAAATTCCCTTGTAAAACTATGAACATCTGAAAGTACTTCGCTTTGGATCGTTATAGCTAGAAAATTAATCATTAATTGAAAAATGGTGCCTTACTTATCGACATAATATTTTTATTTAATATAAGAAATTATTTTTGATACTGAGATTTTGGAGCCAAGAGTCTGTACAAAAGACCACCCAATCGCCAATGCCCATTAAGTTTACATTTTTTAATTAGCTGACTTTTCCAAACTGAACGTTATAATCATTCAATATTTCATATGCATAATCGGCGGAGGTATATTGAAAGAAATTATTTATTGTACATTTTTGGTAAAAAAAACCCTGTTTTATTTGAATTACTTTCATTCATGGTTGCTGATTTCGAGTTCCGTCATTCAATATAACAATCTGACAGTCGGTATACTGCATGGTCAGTGAAGTTGAGTAACATAAAAATGAAGTTACGGCTTCGTGGTGAGTTCTTATGTGCATTATCCCAGGCTTTCAAAGGTGTTGAAAGCACGCAACTATTTCAATCCAGTAACATTCTGCATGTGTCACTTTGCCATCCGATGTATATCTGTTCTACGAAGTTAACGCCGTAAAATTCTTATGTGATCTAAAATACCCATATAGACATACAAACATCCCATCAAATCACATGAAAATTGTAATTCACAAATTCAGTGATTTTGATTTTTATCTATAAGCAGTGCTTTGGGTTATACGAGGGGAATTTGGTGTAAACCGATTACACGATAAACTATATACTGCTAGAGGTAAAGATCGACACAAGATATGGTTCTCACACTCTATGGACGGACGAACAACGATGCCGGTTTGGTACAATTTTTAACTCATCTATATTTTTTTTTCTGAGACTCTCCTGCTATTACGAGGGTGAATAACTAGAAATAATCGAGGACGAAACGTTACAGATATAGGAAGATGTGGTATGAGTGGCCAATGAGACAACTCTCCATCCAAATAACAATTTATAAAAGTAAACCATTATAGGTCAAATGTAGAAAAGAAGATGTGGTAGTATGATTCCCAAAACGAGACAACTCTCCACTAGAATCCAAATGACAGAGAAATTAACAACTATTGGTCACCTTACGGCATTTAACAATGAAAGCAAAGCCCATACCGTATAGTCAGCTATAAAAGGCCCCGAAATGACAAATGTAAAACAATTCAAACGAGAAAACTAACGGCCTAATTCATGTTATAAAAATATAACATATTTGTAGTTATAACTTTCATCAAATCATCGCACATCGTTTTCTTCCCCGACTCCTTACTAGTCTAAGTGCCCTGGGAATAACAAGAAAACATTGAATTAACATAAAATACAAGTAAACAATTTGTATATTCTTCTTTGAAGTAACTGCCGCCTAGATTTTATCTAGGTATATCAATATCACAAATCTTAATGTTTATGCATCTTACTCAGTATTGTTGTAACTGTTATTTAATTTATAACGATATTGGAACGTGATCAGATGAGATTTGTAAGATGTCTCCGGCAATATAGCATTCCACACATTGAAATTGAGAATGGAAACGGGGAATGTGTCAAAGAGAAAACAATCCGACGAAATAACAGCCAAAAAGTAATAAGTTCTTTTGAATATATCTCACTAAAATCAATTACAATTTTTAGTTTCCAACTTTTTACAAGAGACAGAAATTCAACGTATATTTTTGGCCAATGTTCTGAAATAAAAAATGGCAATTCATTTCTTTTAATCGAAAATTGGTATTTTTAAAATTGCACTCCCTAAAAATTTATGACCGTTGCTATTCGAGTTGTGGTTCCTGGAAATTGGAAAGATTTAATTATTATTTTCATTTTTTTAAAACTGGTCCAGAGTTTTACTTGAGTACGACAATATCAAATAACTGTATATACGTTGTTTCTGAAAAGTGAGATGAATCTATAGAAACCGAACTATTTCAACTCTAACAAAGCACAGAGAAATTTATTTAATGAATATATAAAGTGCTTTAATAATAAACAAAACATAAATTTTGTGCATCTGGCAAAACTAGTCATTATTTTTTTATTTACTTTTCTTGAAAGTCGAAAAATAATTAAAAATCGAAAATTTATTTAACCCAATTTGTTGATCATCGAGAAATGTGAACGATAAGTGCATTTTCTGCCATTTTGATGATGAATCGATGAAAAAGGTATCAATGAACATTTGTAGTTATAATTGGAATTAATGATCCCTTTCATGTTATTGGACTTATCTTCAATCCCCCATTAATATTGAGTGCATCAAATTTGTTTGGAAAGTTGATAATATATTCATTTGTAGCAATAGAATAATTGCATCATTATCAACGAAGCAGACGATTTGAAGACTGCGCGCGGCTTTGATCAATGTCTGTCTTCTGCTGAAATCGATGAAAGATTAAAGTATTCTTATCTAGATCAAACAACTAAATAAACCTCACTAAAAGAAAAACGTTTTATATCCAAATTGACGATTCTGAAAAGTTTGGTACATAAGGTGTAAATTGGTTTCATCTACTATTCAAAGTTTTGAAATCTATAAATTCTATATAATTGAGCGATTCGGTAAAAATAGTTTTTTTGACTAAGCAGTTAAAAAAGAGCTAAATAACGCATGCTGTTTCTAATGAAAATAAATAAATAAATAAGAAATCAAAATTTGTAAAAAAAAAATATAAAAGACAATTAAAAATCTAATGTATTGTAATCGATTTAAAATTATGTGTTATAAACCTTTTGACATTATTTGTTCTTCATTCAAAACTTGATATAGTAATAAAATTTCAAAGATCTTATAATTCTTGATCCATGTTTCTATGAATACGGAATTAATTTCAAAACTAGTTGAATGGCTCCAGAATTTTACTGAAATCATTAGAGTTTGACATCTATATTTATTATCTTATTATTTACATGATTATTTTCTTTATAGAACTACTCATGACCACAAACGATCTTCACACATTTCAAGGTCTTTATGCGCGCTTGTATACAATGTACATGCAGTTCGAATTTAGCAGACGGCATATGTCTTTTATATGTTGCTGCATATACTTAAAACCATATGACAAAATGTTTATATAAAAGTGTATAGTCACTTATTCAAACCAAATTTCTAAGCAATTTTACTTAATAAAATAATAAACTCCGATTATATTAAATATAGATGGCATTTTTAATTACGGTCTCACGAGCGCACGTGCCACTGACGATCTTTCAGCAGACGATACAACTAATGAAATTAATTACAAATTAAAATCAGTTTCAGGACCATTTCACGATGACATAGGCCATTTTGATTTAATGACGATATAGTGGTCACTACAATAACAAAATTAGTGAGTTACATGGACTTTTATTGCTTAAAATTTCATGAAATGTCTCACTGGGACAATATATGGATTTTGACATCTTCAAAGTCCCGAATCAATAAGTTATCGAGCGTCGCCTCTATTGAAAAGATTATGAAATTAAAAATAAATTAAATAAAATTATAATATATTAAGTTCATTTTTTGTCGTAAAACGGAACGGAAGAGTTAGGCATGGTGTATCAACTGCAAAACAAAATTTAAAAGGTTAAAGAATCAGTGCTTTCATACTTGTTTCAGCAAAGGCCCGCGGCAAAGCCTTCAACACGGAACAAATTATCAAACTGTATGTTTTTTTTTGCGGGGTTAGTGCAGTTGGTCTTTAGTTTTCTCTGTTCGTCTATTCGTCGATTTTGTTTGTCTCGGCGCTGCCAGTGTTGAGGGGGGCAAGGGGTTTAACTGTTATGATGTTATGGGGCAATTTAATTCTTTGTTATCTGTTATTTTGAAAATATATTTGCTGTTAGCTGTTATTGTCTTATTCTTTGTTAGCTGTTATTGGGCTATTAGTTTTTTTGTTATCTGTTATTGTGATAATGTATTTGCTGTTAACTGTTATTGAAAATTGGAATGTTAGAATTTTTTTTTTTGACAGTCAATATTCGGTATAAATTGAAGATCATTGGACATTGGGGTCTACCACTACTAATATGTTTGTCCCGTATTCAGAGAAGGATTCCATTAACATTTACCCATCACAGAAGTGAGGTCCAGGACAATTCAAGTATATCTTATGATTATCCTTTGCAATAAATTCCATTTTTTATGAATGTGTATTTAGAATTATCTTAATTTTTTGTATGAGAATAATGTTCCTTGTTTCCCGTACGAACATATTAAAACAATTCTTAATATGACAAAAAGGAAAACAAATGGCCAGGAATATCTGACAAGGATCTCAATTAAGGACTAGGTCATACAACCAGTTAACCTTTTTTATAATATGGTACATAGACTCAGCTCTGTGATTCTTTTCAAAGCAGAACCAAATGCATTGTACAATGAAAGTTCCAGCCATGTACTTGGGTCCGAAGCTGCACATAACTCATTACTAACAAAGATTTCTTTCGTTTCAAGCCATTGTTTCCCTACTAAACTATGTATTCTACTTACTAGTACACTTGGTACAATCAAAAACCTCAGCTGATAAAAAATTGTTCAAATAAGGCCTTTGAAAATAGTGGAATAAATTGCTTTTGGAGTGTCAAAATTCGTTCGAAGTACTTGATAAATTGTCTGCTTATAATTGGTGCTTTTGATTTTGCTACCCTATATACCACTTTGCCTCATAGTCTTATTAAGAAAAATTCACACACCTCATTAAATGGTCATTTAGAAAAAGTCAGAATATTCAAACTTTTTTAGGTCATTTTTTGTATAAGCAACAAAGGGAGCTTCAGTCAATATATATAAACAATACACCAGCGTTTCATAAGAACTGCTTAAAGCATTTTTGAGTTATTTTTGAAAACTAGAAAATACCAGCTTTTTCTAATGAATAAAATCCCTTAACTCAATAACATAAAATCTAAAATTAATAAAAATCGAAAGGGAGTTTACAACAATAGATATAAACATTTCAGCAAAGTTTCATGAGCACTGCAGAAAATATTTTTGTGTTAATGTCTGAAAACTGGAAAATCCCCCCTTTTTAATTAACTCGGAAACGTAAAATCTAAAATTTATAAAAATTGATAGTGACCTCATGTTAATAGATATAAACAATTCACCAAAATTCCTTTCTTTGTGAAAACATTTTTGAGATATTATCAGAAAACTGAAAAAAACCCACCAATTTTATTGAATAAAAACCCATTACCCAGAAACTTAAAATCTAAAATTTATAAAGAAAACAAAAAGGGAGCTCACGTCAATGGATATAAACAATTTCCCAAATTTTAATGCACATTGGTTAAAGAGTTTTTGAGTTAATGTCCGATATGTTGACAACAGACGGACAACAGTATACCATAATACGTTCCGTTAACGAGCGTATAAAAAATATTATAATATATTGAGTAGTAATTTAAACACATTCTAGATACATAAATTAATACTAAAAACATAGTCATAGAAAATGGAATGCATTACAAAGGATTATGTCCGTAATAAGAAATACTGATTTGTCAAAGACCAAATTATTTTAATATTTCATTTACTGTTATCTGTCCATTTTAATTCCTTGTTATTTGTTATGAGCCAAATCAATTTGCTGTTTTGCTGTTATTGGGACCCCCCTTGCCCCCCCAGTGTTTCTGAGTTTTGAATGTCCCCATGATATCTTGGGTTAATAGATAATGTATTTATATAAATGTAGAAGTCCAAGATGATATCTACCGCTTCTTTCAGCTGCATGTGAATTTAATATCATTTTTAAAAATAATAACGAAAACTGAGTCTGAACAGATATTCCTTTAATGCCAATATAATAATGAAAGGTCTTCTAACATCTTGAACTCTTTAACAATTGAAGAGAGTTTCCAAAAATCACTAAAATTGTTATTATAAAATACTGGTTAGCAATTATCCTGGAATTTCAAAATGTCTTATTTAACAGTTTCACTTTAAAACATTAACATATAATGTTTTTCCTACCTATATAACAATATAACCGAAAAGAAGATAATTTGAATTTAAGGAAGAATATAGTGAAAATGCTTGTACTACTGTACAGGTGTGTTCCGTCAATACAATTGCAAAACAGTTACGTCACCCTTTTAGTGCCGGAAATATTTCGTTTCAACAATGACGTAAAAAAATTACTTAAAATTTTGTTCTAACCGCAAATCTTACTTATATTACGGATTAACGGAAATCCTTTCAATTGTCAATTAGTGCCACAATACATTTTATTAACAATTTTAAATCAGATTTATGCTTTTGCACGTGACCCCTTTCGACCGTCAGTTTAATTGACTCTCAGAATTTCAAAGCCATGAAGATTCTCCCTATTAAAAGTCTATAATTTCAAGCGTGACTCCTTTCTCTCACAGGTGCGCTGTAGGTCGACTAAAATACATACTAATATAAAGAATTGTTTCACAAAGTTTACATTTAATTAATTTGAAATACACGTATTTTTTGGCAATCAATGGCAAACTATGACAACGATGCCAAAATATTTACAAATAATGAAAATGACAGACCGCGTGTTATACGTATCAAAACCTGGCTTTCTGTGTGATCGTAATCTATTACTGAAAATGCACTTTCTAGATAACGTATCTTTTAATCTGGTACTGAATTTAATTGTGCAAATAAAGTGAAATGTTCTTCAAAGTTACAACGGTTTGATGGCTTTACAGGTGGCCATGTTGAACTTTAAAATCAAGAAGGACGACTTAGTTATATCACCTTAAATTTATTTTACTCCAGAGATTTTTTCAAAAATCGATCGGTTCTGAAATCTGTAGTTTTGCAGCTTCACTGAAATATGTATTTTCAGATCGTAACAAAACACAATGATATTGTTGAAAAGAAATTGAGAATGGAAACGGGGAATGTGTCAAAGAGAAAACAACCTGACCAAAGAGCAGAAAACAGCCGAAGCCTTCAAGGTCACCAATGGGTCTTTAACAAGCTAGAAAATCCCGGACCCGGAGGCGGACTTTAACTGCATGGCCCTAAACAAATATGTGTGTCTACAAATAATTTTAAATGTTCTAGATCTGGTTAAATATCATAATTTTATATATTTAGATTTTGGCAGGTTTATTTACGATGTCTGCATGGTTTCTCACATGCAAGGGTTGAAGTACCCTACTATCCGAAAGTTGTATTAAACTTTTATTGGAATTATATATACATGTGAGAATAATAAATCTAATACGTGTACAATACTTTTATTTTTTTTATCTATGCTATCAAAATGCTGCTGAATACAATTTTGTATCGCAAAATAAATTAAAATTTTTTTTTTTAACATTTTTAAATTGCAAATCCGTGTAATTTAATTTATATCTGAAAAACAAAACATCTTTATTGATTTTTGGTTCATCATGTCTTTCTTATCATTCCATGTCTAATGGCTCTATCGAAAATCTTTTTAAAAGTCATCAAAATTACAGCTGTGAGATGTATATTGAGGTAAATAAAAAATAAAAACCATGCATGCCAAAATGTTGTTTAAATCTGTGTGTACACACTAGACGTGCAGAGACTGATTCGAAAAGTAATAAAGTGTCTCCCTGTGAAATTAAATCTGTGTAAAGGGGTCCTAGATCTGCCCTTCAATGCATTAAAAAAAATCACGGCATTTCAATGGATTGATTGTTGGTTGCTGGAAGTCCAGTGGCAACTATTTCAAACATGTTCAGAATGTCGAGGACAAAAAACACTAATTTTATAACAATTATATTATAAGTTATAATATATATACCCTTTGAGATACAAACTAATTGATTTTGTAATAGAATGTCCACTGGTGTAAACTTTTACCACATATAAAATCAAAATTTTACTCTAGCTGGTATCTCTTAATTGTGAAGATGCGTCTGTAAAAGTTAACTAAAATCCTAGGTATGAATTTATTTTAAAAAAACAACCATGACTATATTTCAATGTAAGTGCAAGTCTATTTATCTGTAACATACGGAAGAATACAATACTTTTATTCAAAATGTTTGCTCTTGCTGGCTGGTGTCTCCTGGTTATTAAAAATAATCTGTCCAAGTTTCATAAAAATACCATGAAGATTTGACAAAGTGATTGACGTCAAAAATAACTTTACACTTGTGGAATCATAACTTACTGTTGGAAGACAATTTAATTTTGAAAGACCATTAAATGAAATAAACAGTCCGAGTGCTGTGTAAACATTTGATGATTGCAGCCTGATATTTCTGTTAAATTTTTTTACAACTTCTTTAGACCATTTAGAATGTATGTTAGACATAGATCTCTCTGTCATTGAAGAATGTAACTTGCATCTCCTTTTATTTTTGTAGAAAGAGCTTTTGGTTGTTCAGCGATAAATATTACACACCTTTACACGTTTTCATGTTCAATGAAAAATCCTGCTTTCTAGAAAGTGATCCAACTGCATTGGCGGATCCAGGGGGGAGAGGGGGGTTCCAGGGGTTGGAACCCCCCTTTTTTTGGCCGATCAATGCATTTGAATGGGGACATATAGTTAGAACCCCTCCTTTTGTCCTGGGTTGGGACCCCCCCCCCCCCCCCCCCTTTTTAAAATGGCTGGATCCGCCCCTGAACTGAGTTATTTTTTTTAACATGGTAGAAAAGATTCTTAGTCTAATTAGCTCTTGCTCTTTCATTTCATTATTAATGCTGTTAGTATTTAGTTTAAAGCTCTCTCATCCTTTTGAAAAATGAAATATTGCTACAGTTAATTGGACAAAACTAAAAAGGAAATTAAATTGAAATTTGTTTCAGAGTACTCATTTACAAAGTGCCCTCTTTCAAATTTATCACTTGCTTTTACAGTTTTAAAGCATTTTTAACTTCATTAAATACATTACAAGTATGTTTCATTATAATACGTTATTCGGATTGGCTACACTATAATCTCGCGTTATTCCTTAATCAACTTCATTACACAATAAAATTTATCATTCATGATGACACAAGGGGCGCATTGCATTTGCGCCAATTTAAAAAAAATCCAATCTTTCATTTGCATAACAATGTTATATTTCATTTGCGCCAAATAAAAAAAACTTCATTTGCGCCATTTCACAGGTAATTCAAATAAAATATATCCGAACAGTTGAATATTCTTTGCAGTATCTTGAATAAGATTTGTTTTTACAGTGTTTCTCCTGAATGATTGTTCATACTAATTTCCAATACATAACTGAGGTGTAAAGTTATAAAATGCTTATATGCTTGAGGTGTATAGATGGACATTGTCAGTTCCGAGTCCAATAGAGGAAATAAGTCTGTATTTTTTATGATCACACATATGGTATATAGCTTATCATATGCATCATATTAAAATCGTTTAGCTGTTCCATAAAACTTGCAAAGCCAGAATAACAACTGATATGGACAAAATTATAACTTTACTATAGTGTATAATGCATACAACTGTCTTGCAATTTTACTACTTTTTAAATATGTTCAAAGTAACAGAACTGTGTTTCAACAAAGTTTTAACATACCTTGTGTATGATTTTAGATGACTGAATTCTAAGGAATATGTTTTATTATTTAGATTATTATCTATTTTTTAAAGTGTTTTCTGAAGAAAAAAAAATTAAATTCTATTTACCTTTATTTACCTGTATTATTGGCGCAGATGAAAGTTTTTTTGTGTGGCGCAAATGAAATATGGTTTGTGGCGCAAATGAAAGATTTTTTTGGCGCAAATGAAATGACAATTGGCGCAAAAGCAAAGCACCGTACACAAGGTCCTATAATAAAGTGCACAGGAAAATTAAATAAAAACTTGATAAAAATTGTGTTTTCATGACCCTAGCTAAAAAATGTAATTATAAGAATTGAATGTTTCTTTTTGTAACTTCATAGGGTTGTAAAAGCCTTGACTGTGCTCACATTTTTAGAATGAAGCGCTTCATACAAAATGTAATTCGGTCAACGCTTTTACACCCTAATAAAGTTACAAAAAGAAGTATTCAATTCATAGATAACCTATAGTAATAGTTCTGGCAACATCAATGATGACAGAAATTTCTGTCCATGTATTATTTTCTATGTTATTTTTTGTCCTTTTTTTCTATTCTTATAATCTTTTTTTCACTTTTTCTATTTTTTATCCTTTTTTCTTTATTTTTTGTCTTTTTAAAATCTATTCTCCCCCCCCCCCCCCCCATTTGTCTGTAGTCTTGGACCAAATATCCTCTATTCTGTGGCCCCATCCTTATCCTCAACAAATGTAGTAGCACTATCAAATATGAATTCAAGGAGGGTGAACTTTCATAAGCAATCACAAACCAGTAACAAAAAAAATAAACAAACTGTAGAATTTAAATATTGCACTTTATTAACAAATATAATTTAATAGGCAACAATAAGTTAATGGTCCAGTAAAAATGTCTATAGACTGGAAATTATTTCTTATAACAAGTAATGTGTATATAATTAATTAATGTTCATTATAAAATACTGTAAAAATAATTCAAAAATTAAACATGTTAAATGAGCAAATGAAATTCTATTCCATAGAGAAGCTCAAACATTCCTGGCAACTTCTTAAAATCTCCTCCTGGGATTGTCAGCAAAAGACAACCTTAGAAATGTTATTTTTGTTTAATCTAACATTTGAGTGATTTGAATGACTAGGTAATAAATACCATTTTTCTTCCTTCCAATGCCTGTTCTGAGATATCCAGATTTTTTAATGGAGGATTTTTATGATTTATGTTATTAAAATTGAGAAAATATGCAGGTCTGGTTTGGCTTTTTTATTATTTTGTGGAACAAATGATATCCTATGGAAAGATTCACCTTTCTATGTAAATATTATTGTTTTTTATTTTATCTGACATTTATTTATGATTTGGTTAAATTTTGTCAAGTGCTTAGTTTTTGATAAAGGGGAACAATTCAATTATATTAAGTAGTAAAATCCAGAATAAAAATACAATTTAGAAATATTGACTATAGTCAATTTAGGGTTTCAAGAAATATTTAAAAATAAGTCAATATGGAATTGAAGCATTTTCACATGGTCAATATTCATTAAAAAAAAATAATTCAAGAAAGGAGTCTTCTTTCAATAACACAGTCAATAATTAAGGTTCTAGCAAAGAAAAATTTTAGACAAAGGGGGGATAATTCAATAATTATAAGATATAAAATCCATAATTCTTCCCTAAAAAAATAATAAGGCAATATTAGATTTCAAGCATTTCTCTCTTGTTATTCTCTATAAAAAAAAATCAGTACAAAATTTTTGAGTTGTATACAATTGAATGTCATAGACATAATACATTGCTCATAAAAAAGATAGAATGTTTTGTAAAAAATCTGACCAAAACATGCTTATTAGAACAGTCAAAAGGTTAAGGTCAACAAAAACAAACATAAATATAGATGTATATTTCACCAATAGTTGTAATTATAAATAAGTATAGACATATGATTCAATACATTATTTCAAATTTCCCCATTGGTCACTCATTGTTAAGTTAAGAATGATTCAACACTCATTATTTGGCTATAATATTGCTATAAAAATTGCTATTTTTGGTCCCATAATTTCATTTTCCAGCATAATTTTTTGGTGGGATTAGGACATTCCAGCAGTATCAATTTCAGTAAGAAATCAGAGTTAACAAGAATGTGTCCAAAGTACACAGATGCCCCACTCCCACTATCATTTTCCATGTTCAATGGACCGTGAAATTGGATAAAAAATATAATTAGGCATTAAAATTAGAAAGATAATATCATAGGGAACATTTGTACTAAGTTTCAAGTTGATTGGACTTCAACTTCATCAAAAACTACCTTGACCAAAAACTTTAACCTGAAACATGCACTTTCATTTTCTATGTTCAGTGGACCGTGAAATTGGGGTCAAAAGTTTAATTTGGCTTTAAAATTAGAAAGATAATATCATAAGGAACATGTGTACTAAGTTTCAAGTTGATTGGACTTCAACTTCATCAAAAACTACCTTGACCAAAAACTTTAACCTGAAACATGCACTTTCATTTTCTATGTTCAGTGGACTGTGAAATTGGGGTCAAAAGTTTAACTTGGCTTTAAAATTAGAAAGATAATATCATAAGGAACATGTGTACTAAGTTTCAAGTTGATTGGACTTCAACTTCATCAAAAACTACCTTGACCAAAAACTTTAACCTGAAGCGGGACAGACGGACGAACGAACAGACGAACGAACGAACGAACGAACGAACGAATAGACGGACGGACGAACGAACGAACGGACGCACAGACCAGAAAACATAATGCCCCTCTACTATCGTAGGTGGGGCATAAAAATAGCTATATATGAAAGTTTTAAGAATCCCCAGTTGTCAAAAATAATGGTTAACATGTATTTGCGGAACTGTCCAGTGTCAGTACTGCTTTTCTTTCAATCTTCTAACAATATTTGTTAACTATTCGTTGGAGACAATTCAACTAGACACATGATGAAACATATCTTCTCTGTTCTGCCACAAATCAATCATCACCCTGAAAAAACAAGATAATATCAATAAATACTCTTTTCCCTTCACCTGTATGAAATAAAAATGCTCAGATTATGGCTATGTGATATATTTCACCCTCAATAACTGAGGACTTATATAGTGTTCTTATGTTCAGTGGACCGTAAATTTGGGGTAAAAACTCTTAATTTGGCATTAAAATTAGAAACATCATATCATAGGGAACATGTGTACTAAGTTTCAAGTGGATTGGACTTCAACTTCATCAAAAACTACCTTGACCAAAAACTTCAACCTGAAAGCGGGACGAACAGAAGGACAGACTGACAAACAGACGAACAAATGGAAGGAAGAACGAACAAACCCACAGACCAGAAAACATAATGCCCCTCTACTATCGTATGTGGGAATAAAAAATATAAGAGTTTCAGCCTGATTATTAATTTTTTTATGTGACTATTAAGAGGGAGATAATTCTTTAAAAATCAGTTGAACGTTTTAATCATGTTCTATTGAAAGTAAATATCAAGCTTCTAATGATCAAAAGATTGTTTGTCAAACTGCTTAATATTTAATGAAAAATTTCGGATAAAGTGTATGGCTCTAGTTTTTTGAAATTTTTATATTTTTGTCAAAGGTATTTGGTACCACCTTAAAGAAACCAACAGTGAAAGCAACTCTTGAAATCTAATGACTTACCCATTCATCATCGTCCACACCTTCTGCTAAATCTTGTGGTAAGGGTGATTCTTTTATTTCTAATTTCTTTGTCACTGCATCAAGAAGCTACAATAAGTATAGAAGTTTTATCATCACTCAATGATAGATATAGATCTTTTTATAATTTGTCATTTAAATAAAATTAAATGATCTGGTTCTGATATCCCCTCACAATTACCAGATTCTACTTTAAAAAAAAAATAGAAAATAAAGTAATCTAAATCCATGTTTGAATTTCCATCTTTTTAAAAGAGGAGACAACTCTATGTGAAAATTCCAGTAAGCTCCCATAATGCAATACTTCAACTGTTTCAAATGCAAAATGAATTCTGTATCTACTTGATAACATTCACAAACCATAAGGAAAGGCATTCATTATACCAGTTTGTATAAAAAAGAAGCCATTGTATTAATGTCAGGTTTTACTTTTAAAAACAATTGGTCCCTAATTTTTAATGATTGAAAATTGTGAAAATTTATCATTTCAAGTTTTAAAATCCTATAATGTGGATTCATTAATTATTGTGGTTTTCAATTTTTTATGGACCAAGAAAATTTGAATGTTTCACAGATATTTTGATTTCCTGGTTTAACAAATGTCTTCATACAAGCCTGTAAAAAAATTGTACTTTACTGAACTTTTCAACTCCATTGGTTCTTAGCTTTTAAGAGGGTGTCCATGGAAAAATCAGGCAGTGGATGGCACATGACATATTTTGTTTTCAAAATTTTTTCATCTATTTCATATCACAAATTCATTCTTCTCAAAGTTAAATTTTGTTTTTTTAACTGCAACAAATAAAGAGAAAAAAAAATACATAGAAAGCACTGAAAATTCATTGAAAAGGGGAGATAACTCTTCATTTTGTACAAAATTTTGTTGCGTTGTTAGTGAACTTTAAAATCATTTTCTGAGCCATCCACTGTTGATTCAAAAATATCTTTGACATATATATCCTTTGTATGATATAAACATTGCATTGGAACCAAAAATTCAGTGGGAAAAAAATTATGTTGTGCCACCCATATCATAGGATTTGCCTGATATTTACTTGGACAGCCTCTTAAATACTCAGCTTTGACAGTTCCTGGTGAAGGTAATTCCAGGAAAAGGCTTCCGACACATGAAATTCATAAACTGTTGTTATCATTTTTGCATCTGCATCCAAGAAATTGGTATCCGGCCACAAATACTAATGAATGGTCAGTAAATACAAGATTTGAAATCATATTTTTTTACCTCTTCTTTCTTCTGTTCATCACTTTTATATGTATCAGGATTAAAACTTTCATATTTTCTCTCTTTTGGAGCTTCTACAGGTGCCTCACTCACTACAACAAAATAGTGCAATAATATATTACAGCAGATTCCATTGAGTGTGTAGCCATAGGTGATATCTTTGGTTAGCTTGCTTATTAGCTGAACCGTGAAGTCATTGTTAGGTAAAGTAAACTACCTTACTTTAAGAATAGACTAGTCCGACAGAAAACCAATCGATCTATCTATCGGACTACGCTACTTCGAAAGGAGGGTAGTATACCTGACCTAATAACGCCTTCACAGTTCAGTTAACAAGCAAGCTAACCAAGTATATTACCTTTCGCTACACACTCAATGGAATCTGCTGTAATTGCAGAAAATTATAAAGAAATAGCAGATAGAGTGTTGTATTTTCCTAAAGAAATATTTAGGAATCTTATAAAATTTTGAAAACGACTCTATAGATGACAGTTAACCAATTAATTTTGCAACTATTATGAGTATAAAAATGACAGTAGATATTGGTGTGAAAGTCTTGAAAAACAGGGAACTTCTATTTAATTAATACATATTTTTTTAAAGAAAACTGCACAAATACATTTGCCTTTAAGTTGCCTAGAAAGGGCTAAAAGCAGAAAGGTTTAGTGTCTTCCCTAGAAAATTCTTGATGCATGGTGGGTCTAAGATGAATTTGCAATGCGGAGCGAGGCCTTGTTTTGTAGAATTATTTTTATTACACTAGTGAAATGAATTGTCCATGTCAGTTTAAAAATTTCACATAAATCTGCAATACAGTCAGGAACAATATTTAACATTTTCTCTGAAGGCCAGCCTGGATCCAAAAGTTTTTTCAAGGGCCCTGTAGAATTTTTTTAGGCTCTACCAGGTTTGTTTTTACTACAGGTACATACATATTAATAGTCTGGAATGTTATTATATAAAGCCAAAAATATATGTTTGAAATACCTTATACATGAAGCTTGTTTCTGATTATGATGGAAATTTTATGCGTAGCGGTACCACAATACATGAATAGCCTAGGGAAAACACTGAGGTTTAACACTAGTCCTTTTAGATTTATGAGTTTGACTGTCCCTTTGGTATCTTTCGTCCCTCTTTTATAGCTTGCTGTGAAGTGTGAGCAAGGCTTTGTGTTGAAGACTGTACTTTGAACTATAATGGTTTACATTTACAAATTTTGACTTGGATGAGAGAGTTGTCTCATTGGCACTCATACCGCATTTTCTTATATCAAATAAACAAATTCTATAAGCCTTACATGGTTTCATATCCTTTGGTCTCAGACTGACAGTTTTTGGAGGAGTATTGGACCCTGACAACCACTCTGTACTGGTCATAACTGGTTTGTCAATTACTTTGGTATCAGGGAAGACATCATCTTGGAAATATTCAGTCTAAAGAGTAAAATTAGATAATCAAAAACCTTTAAATCGGGAACATAAATCAAAAAGGCGCATAAAGGTTAAATTTGTTCCACATGTAACTAAATAGTGGTACACATCATCATAATTCCATTCAACTTTTTGATGGTCATGAAACTTTACTCAAAACACCAAATCAAGTATTTTGTTTGCTTGAATTCAGAATTTGAGTACTATAATCAATTCTAATACTTTTCAAGGCAGAATAAAAGGAGCTGTGTTGTATATGTCAACAAGACAGCAACCAAGGGAAACACACACAGCATTAGGTTTCACTTGACCTTATATACGACTCAAATTCATATAATCTCTGAATAAATACAAATATAAGCTATTGACTCACCTTAACTCTGGGTAGTGTAAAGGAAACTGGTTCAACAGTGTTATTTGTTAACCTCCAACCTTTAGCAAACTCTACTTTCTTTACATCACAGCATGTCTTGGGTAGGAATGATAGAGCCTGGTGGAGTCCCTCAAACTGGACTGGAGACAGTGGAAAGATGTGAGGATGTTCTGTAGATATCTCAAAACTGTGGACAACTCCATCACCCTGTTAGAAAAGAATAAATATACAACTGTAGAATAATGTATTTTCATGGGGAACAATTTTCATGGATAGAGGAAAGATAGTATATTCATGGATATTTGATAAAAAGCTTTTGCTAAGGTCTGAATACCAACATATAGAAAATGAATACTTCGTTGATCATTTGAATTCATAGTTCACCTATACCCAGGACATGATTTCATCCTCAGTTGGGAAGAGGTTTATTTCTTTTATATTAATTTTCAATTTCTTGTCTGCAAGATTATAATTGTAAATTCAGGGTTCATTTCCTGTCAGGAAAAACATTGGAAATAACCACATCTGATTTGCAAATATATTTTTGCAGCCACTATTCATGATATACAATGTAAAATTTTGATTTAAACATGTAGGAAAGGGGTTTGGTGTTTAATATATTAATACTACTGACTTTTATGACTTAACCTAAATCACCCCTTGAAAGATTACTTTATAGTGTACAAGGCAAATAGTCTTAGATGTGTTCATAAAATGTCCCTGGGACGATTTACTACTAACTTTTACTGTTACAAACATATAGCCGTCAACTACATAGTCTGGTATCCAGTTTACTACTAACCCTTCCTGTTACAAACAGTGTTTTACTATCATCATCATAGTAGGGCACCAGTACTGCAGGATTAAAATCTAACTGATGAATGTACAGAGGAGATTCCAATTTATCTACATCATAAACGTATAGCTGTCTGCTGCATAGTCTGAAATAAATAAAAGATATATTAAATTCCGTTTTTCTTAAAAACGTTTTTCGTCATCAAGAAATGATACAAAAATAATTTAAAATTTTCAGAATAATTTTCAATTTCTTTTTCTTTTTTCATTAAATATTAATCTTCTACAAAGATGTTCTTTCTTCTATTGCTTAATGATTGGAATGTTCTTGTCTTGAATATGCATTTAATACAGCTTGTTAGTTGCCAGCGAATTGTGTTCTTACTAACACAAAGGTTCCTGGTTCGATTCCCGTTTGGGATGAAAATTTCAGGAACTCAATTTTCGGCTCTCCCTTGACACCATCTGCGAGTATGGTCTTGAGAAAACGATGATAGTCCGTCGGAAGGGGACGATATATGGCTGACCCGTGTTAAGAGAGAGCCATATCTCTTGCACGTTAAAGACACCCTTGTAGATTTCGAAAAAGAGTAGGCTAATGCCGCTACAAGGCAACACTTGCACCCCCAAAGTGGAGAGGGATTAATATAAGTTGCAAAACTTGTTTCCCAATCCACTTTAAATAAATATGTTTAAATTTAAATTAAATTGTGTTCTTAGATTTTTTTTATGTCATCTTGGTAAACAGTGAAATATGAAATACCATCTTGTTTCTAGAAAATAGAGCATTACATCCATACACTTTCTATAATTTCAGATAATTTCAGCATTACATTACCATGATGCTCAGGAATAAACACTGCAAGTTGGATTGGTATAGGTAAACCAAAATTTTAGCATTCAACAATCTACAAATTTTCTTTAGCTTTTTATGCAGACTATTTCATTACCATTCAATCAAATACGCACAAGAATAAACATGTTCCTCAATAAACGAAAGTTGTCAACATATGAATGCTTTCTTTTGTTACATTTTTCAACTAAATTTTCTTGTAAAATCCAATAACAACCAGATAAAAACTTACTTGTCAAATCCAGTTATAACCAGATATTTCCCGTTCAATGCCCAAACAATTCTGGCTCCTCTTGGTCCATCTGGGCCTTCTCCCTCCTGGAATGTAGAAAAGCAGTAATTTGTTTTATTTAAACTACACTTCTGTGTTGATAGCTAACATCATCATGTTTCTAAATTTATTGTTAACAATAATGTAAATTGATCGAAATACAAAAGATTCTAGCACAGGAATCTATTTATACCAGAGCTTTTTTTGGAAAAACCTTATGTTTGGTCCTGAATGCTCTTGTTTATTTTGTATTTTGGTACTTTGTTTGGCCGATTTAACTTTTTAAATAATTAGTCTGGTATCTTTCATGAGTTATTCTTTCTCTACAAGCTATTTAGAGGTGATATCTCTGAAGATTTTGACCTTTTAAGTGCCAGGATCTGGAAAGATAAAGATTCATAAGAATGTGTTTTTGGCCTAAAGTTCAAGTCTCTCGAATATATGTATATATTTTGGTCAGGGGGTGTGGACAATATTTCTAGAGAGAAGAACACCTTTAAAAAGCATAGACACTACAAATTTGGATAAATCACAGAAATAAACTAATTTAATAACATAGTCAGCTGAAATTAGAAGGTTACTATAAATTCAGAAATTATTTCAAAGTTTTTATTATTGCGAAAAATGTGAAAGGGTTTTAAATGCAACAATTTAAGGTAGCACAATACAAAGATTTTATAACTCCAACTCCCAAGTTTTAAAATGCTGTAACTTTCTTAATAATGCTTGAAAATTTATAAAAGGGGTAGTTTTGGATAGCTAACAGATTACTCTTTCAAACAAATGCAATGTTAGTATTATGCAACAATTATGTAACCAATTATAATGTTAACTGTGTCTAAAATATTTTTCACCAAATTTCCACTTTCAAATGAAATTAGCTTCTGCATAGGCATCCCTAGAGGGTTGATTTTATTACATGTTGTTCCTATGGTCATTATCTACAAAAGAGTGTCTCAGATTTCAGATAGAATGTATAGAACAAATTTTACACCTAATTGAACATTATCTTCTTTTAGGTGGTTAGGATGTTTACACTAATTAGAGATTTATGAGAGAATGGAATACAATAGGGACAATCTGAGACACCCTTTTGAAGCCCATGATGTGTTGATTAAGATTCCGTTAAAATTTTCTGTATAGTTAAAGAGATGATAGAGCTAAATTCATTCAAGTGAACTTACCCAGATTTTGCCACTAATTACATAATAATTGATTACATAATGATTGCATAATAAATATATTGCATTCATTTAAAAGATTAATCTTTTATCTACATATATATACCTCTTTTATTATTTTCAATGCATTCATAAGAAAGTTACAGCATTTCAAAGGTTAGTGATTGGAAGTAAAAAAATCTTTGTATTGTGCTACCTTAAGCTGGCATTTTGAAATTTTTATATGATTGAAACAGGATTTTTCTCAATATCGCAAAAACTAGTAAATTAAGATTTGGATCCCAATGCACCACCAAAATGTAGGGTTCGGGGTTCGAATTTAGAACCTCACTTTTCACAGGCTAGTGATACAGTAGTTTATTAGACCAATTCTATACAGAGGCCCTCAGTATAATTTGAAGATTAATGCAACAGATTTTTATAGTTAGTCGTACCTTTATGGCATCTGGTGATTTTCTTGGATCAAATATTCTGACTCTACCATCTTTACACACTGTGGCCAGGTATCTACCATCAGGACTCCAGGCTACACAGAAAACCTACAAAGGGAGATAAACCACTCACTACTATTTTGTATGGATGATTAATCATATACTGTGATATCATTATTGATCATGGGATACAAATATTTGTATATTTTGTGGGAACAGGTACCAGTGAACCACCAATTTAAATGTTTCCGTAATCAAAATTTTTCTCTAGGCTTATATGCAAATGAAACAAAAATGTGTCCCTAGTACACGGATGCCCCATCCGCACTATCATTTTCTATGTTCTATGACTGTGAAAATGGGGGAAAATCTTTAATTTGACATTAAAATTAGGAAGATCATATCATAAGGAACATGTGTACTAAGTTTTAAGTTGATTGGACTTAAACTTTATCAAAAACTACCGCGCCCCAAAAACTTTCACCTGAAGCGGACTCACAGACCAGAAAACATAATGCCCATAAATGGGGCATAAAATTTCAAATATCCATGCAAGATTTCCAAAATCCATAAAATTTGGTACTCAAATCTGTTGGGCTATGTACTAAAAATGTTTTTCTTTAAGACCTGTATTTAAGAATTGAATGCGTCTTTTTGTAACTTCATTGGGGTGTAAAAGCGTTGAACAAAGTACATTTTGTATGAATCGCGGAAGCGCTTCTTACTAAAAAATGTGCACACGGTCAATGCTTTTACAACCCTATGAAGTTACAAAAAGAAGCATTCAATACTTATAATTACTTTTTTTAGCTATGATTATGAAAACACAAATTTTATAATTGTTTTATTTAATTCACCTGTGTACTTTATTGTGGGCCCACGTGTTATCATGAATGAAAAGCTTTATTGAATGATGCAATTGCTTTAGGAATAACACGTGATGTGCAGTTAGCCAATCCAGTGTTCTCCCCAAGGCCTTAAAGCACCGCGGCCCCGCGGTGCTATATTTCTGGGCCGCGGTGCTATTGGTCTTGCCGCGGTGCTATAATTTTTGACCGAGGTGCTATATTTTTCCGGACATTGTATTCGAAAAAGCGTTAAATCGGTAGGATTTTATCCGCGGTCTAAAATTCCGGGCGTTATTTGAGCTGCACAACAGGTGATCGATGAAACTTGTTGATTGGATTTAATCACTTGATTATCGCTTGTAACAGAATTCCTTTGTGTTTTAATTGATTTTGGATTAATTTATGACTGGAGATTATAATTTTATGGCTTCACTCACCACCCAAGCATTGACCAGTGACACCGGCAAATTTACCTTTGTACACAAACAGTGCCGACAGTTGTACACACCACGGGGAAGTGATACAATTACATAACGTTGTTGGATTAAGATGAATTATTGTTGGATTAAGAATATATTTTAAGAATCATACATATTTTGATTCTTTATGAAGCACGTGGTCAAAGCTTCACTTGACATAAATATGATACGATACCGAAAATGGGGAATCAAAACTCATAATGACTGGAGCCCAGCGGAAAAACCAACTAAAATTGTAAAATAAAGGGCGCGATAAGCCCCACACCAACATCCCTTGTTATTTAGAATTGTTATTAACTTTGTATAGACAGTGATTGACAGAAGACCAATCCCTGGTTAATTATTACCCAAGATAAGAAAGGTATCCATCCCTTCCTTCTTAGTTTTAATATAAATCTTTCAAGTATTTTTTTAAATTATTACCCAAGATGAAAAAGGTATCCTTTCCTTCCTTTCTTAGTTTTAATATAAACCTTTCCAGTGCCTTTCCAGTATTTTTTTTATTGAAATTAAATAATAATAAAACTTCTTGTGAAATGAAATAATTTTATTTACTGGTTATTTATTTGCTTTAAATTGACTTTATGAAATTGTTTTAACTTTAGTTCTTAAGCCTAAATGTTTTATATAGAAAGTAAAGAATAATTAGATTTTAATCAGTGAGCACTTGCAAATTTGAAAACAATAGTAACTTTCCTTAGTGCTTGTCATATGTTATGTACATGTATTTTATCTTGTTTTATTATTCTTGAATAAATAATATTAAATCTTTATTGCTTTTCAATTATTTAATCAGAATATGTCAAACTTAGAACAGGGTTAAGAAGAAAACAATTAAAAAAACTAACCTTTCATAAGGGTATAACCATATTATGAATAAAACACCATAAAAAACTATGCGACGCGTCACAAAAGTCAACACGTTTATAGAACTTGTCACGCGCTACCATGGTGCTATCCAAAAATCCTGGGGAGAACACTGGCCAATCAGAATAAAATACACACATTTCTGAGATTTTTTTTTTAATTCTTCTAATTTTTATTCTAATTCTAGCATCTCTTCTTTATACATAAAAGTGGCAATGAAAATAGAAAAACCCTTTTCAAAGCCAAATAATAACAATATACCTGATCCGGGTGTGTTGTGAGCTTTAGTTTTTCTTTGCCATCAGATAAATCCCATATCCTTACAGTAAAGTCATAAGCTGATGAAACAAGTATATCACTGGCTAACGGATGGAATCTGACAAAATACAGCTTCTCTGTGTGTCCTACAAGTATTAAAAATAAAATTTAGAATGAAAATGGGGAATATGTCAAAGAGACAAAAACACAGCCAAAGGCCACCAATTGGTTTTTAATGCAGCGATAAAATCTTGCATCCAGTAGTGGGCCCTATCTGGGCCCCAAATAAAAATATGTAGGATTCAGTGAAAATGGATGTCATACTTAAAATGTTTAGAAAAATTATTTTATGCAGGCCATAACTTGTTTGTGATTTACCATGAGAAAGATTAAGTTGCATAGAGTTGTTATCCTAGATATTGATAACATAATACTACACAGTGTTCTCCCAGGGGTTTCATTATCTTTCATGTTGACTGGTACTTTCCACGTTTCTAGGTGGTACTTTTCAATTTATTATATGAATATCTTATATAAAAATTCCTACATTTAGGCGGTACTTGTCAAAAGCATAGGAGGGTAAAAGTACCGGGTACCGCCTCCTAATGAATGGCCTGTTCTCCCCAAAATTTTCAAATAGGACAATGGAAATAAACATAGCACTGGTTTTCCAAAAAAAATATTGCACCATAGCCCATACACATTCTATCATAAAATTATAAAATCATCTAAGATAGCACCATGGTGGAAAGTATAGCACCAGGGTACCACAGAGCTTTAAGGCCCTGGTAAGAACACTGAACAATATAGTACAATATCAGTCAAAGTTAGGAATATAAGGTATAGAACTTGAAAGTCTGAATATTGATTGTTACCCCTAAGATACATGGAAGGTTCTGTAACTGTTTCTGTAAGGCCTCCCTCTGGTATGTTCCATATCCATACTTTAGCATCATCACATGCTGAATAAAGAAAATAGGTATACATTTAATCATTTGCTCTAAGGAATGAAAGTTCAATTGATTGTTTATTATTTACTCAATATCTGTTAGTAAATATCCAATTATGTTCAGTTCAGCATGTACCTGTTTAGTTTTAATAGCCATTACCATTTATTGGTATAGATTTTTTTTTTTGTAATATTTTTGCCTCAAGAATTTTTGACAAGACAATGAAATACCCATATTGAGTGCAGTAAATTTGGTATTGTTATATATTAATCAGGACAAGAACAAATCAACATCATCTCACTAGATCAGGGCAGAAAATGTTGACATCACTATTGTTTAGAGGTCTAGAGTGTGAAGTCACTTGGCTCTGAATTTATTTTTAGCTATATACATTAATATAACACAAGGAACCTAACTAACATATGTGAG
Source organism: Mytilus galloprovincialis (assembly GCA_037788925.1). Lineage (NCBI taxonomy): Eukaryota > Metazoa > Mollusca > Bivalvia > Mytilida > Mytilidae > Mytilus > Mytilus galloprovincialis. The sequence goes on along the minus strand of CM075336.1, from coordinate 83,885,844 downwards.
AAATGTCTTTGGGACGTGCAATTCCGTTATATTTTGATTCTGAGGTTGCCTACCTCTCTGAAACGTGTTGTTTTGTAAATCTACATTAAATTAACTACAAAAAGGGGAAAAGCACACCTTTTTTTCTAATGTAAGAATCATTTGTAACAGGTCTTTCAAAATATTTCAACATTGAAAATATATAGGTAATTTATTTTTAGAGACAGGTGCCTGAGTGAGAAGTCTGTAAAATAAAAAAAAAAAACAAGAATGTGTCCCCAGAACACCGATGCCCATCCGCACTATCATTTTCTATGTTCAGTGGACCGTGAAAATCGGGTAAAATCTCTAATTTGGCATTAAAATTAGAAAGATCATATCATATAGGGAACATCTGTACTAAGTTTCAAGTTGATTGGACTTCTACTTCATCAAAAACTACCTAGACCAAAACTTTAACCTGAAGCGGGACAGATGGACAAATGAACAGACAGATGAAGGACAGAGGGACAGACGAACGAACGGACTAGAAATCATAATGCCCATAATTGGGACATAAAAATCTCTACATCCTGTATTTATTATTGAGTTTCAAATAACAGGTCCATAGTAATAACAATCACTTTATGCTTGTAGAACTGGGTTCCAGTCAGGGGATCATATTTAAGGCCGATGTCTAGAAAGGGAGGGAATACACAAATCTACATACACACAGCCAGTCTGCTATCATTGAATGGATCCCACACATAATCAGTAGCTTTACTTTTATGTTGTAATACTGGAGTCCCAGTGTCTGCTAATCTTCCTGGTTTATTGAACTGTAAAAGCAATTACATACAAATAAGATGTTATCATGAGTAAAGGCAGTTGTGACAGTAACCTAATATTAAGAGCAAATAAAATAAAGAGCTGTGCTATAAGCTCATGATACACCTGTTGCCCTTTTAGCTTGTCTTTATGCTTTAAATGATTTTTTTTTAACATTAATTAGACTGTTAGTTTTCTCATTTGAATTGTTTTACATTTGTCATTTCAGGGTATTTTATAGCCGACAGTTAATTACTGTGTTTTTCATTTTTATTTTGATTGGTTCAATTTTTTTGTGGATCAAAGAAAAATTATTTTTTGTGGACATTTGATTATTTATATTGATAACGTTGCCAATGTTTGCATATTAGCCTAAAGATAATTTGAACTTTGTTGAACATTTAAATCTGTGGCTCACTTATACCCATGAATTCCATGAACAATGATATCCCATGAAAACTAATGAATTCACAGTATATGCAACTGTATATATAGTTTAACAATGAGGTAAAATCACCAAAGGATTATAGCATACCTACCTCTAGAACAGAGAGAAGGCCACCAGCTCCTTCCACTGGTACTACACATCTTGTTTGGTTAGCATAGAACATGTCACTTTCGCCTGGTACCCCATGATAAAGTTTTCGTATATTATCTATATGAAGACTTTTGTGTAGTGTGTGACCTTTCAGATATTTGAACTTTGATTGTCTAACAGCTGCAAATTAAAGATATCAATACATCAACAATCAGATAAATTTATGTTAGATACATTCTATTTAAGTCTATTTAAGGTGATACCCAACACTTTCACTAAAATTAATTTGGCTTGTTTAATTTTCATAAAATTTTGACAAAGTATTTACTTTGACCCTTTGACAAATATATAAAAAAAAAAAATTTTTTTTTTGAACCAACCAATTTAACAGAATAATTACACTGGTTATATAGCAGTTTGACAAACACAAATTTTGATATTGAGAAGCTTAATATTCCCTTGAAACACAATGTAATTAAAATGTTTAGCTGATTTTACAGAGTTATCTCCCTGTAGTGTTTGGTACCACCTTAAGAGCAGTTGTGTTTTTACATATAAATAACTAGAAAACACTTGCGACATAATGTGACAAAGATTGTATTTAGTAGTATTAATCCCTGTATAATGACGAAGTTCATGACCTTGTTCTATATTACAGATTTCGCAGGCATTATGTCAACTGAGCATGGGAGAAAGCATATAAGAGACAAACATGACCAATTGATAAGTGGATAAAAGTCTCCAAATTGGCGTTTTCTGTGGAAAAAAAATATTTTTGTTTCAAAGACAAATTTAAGAAGTACAGAATATAGATTTACACATCTTATCACAAATATTTCTGTGTATGGTTTTAGAGGAGTTGCAGCTCAATAAAATTGGTCTCTTTTATTAGTAGTATAGTACCACTGTATTGATTGAGATACAATACAACTTATCTCTATTTGGAAATATGTTCTATTTTACCAGAGAATCTGCACCGCTTGAACTATTGTTGCATACAAAAACCACTTTTCCATTGCGATGTCAGATATTTTTTAAATAGTCAAATTTTAAGGAAATCTTTGAGATGTCCAGTTATGGTGGACAAATAGGGATAAGGTGTATCATGTACATTCAATACAGGAAAATTGCAATTTTCAAAACTTTTTTTTATTTAAAATTTGAAATTTGTTAACAACAAAAATGAATATAGCATGAACAATTTTTCAAAACAAAATACACTTATCAAATTTTACCTGTAAATACTTTGGTGACAGGTTTATTAGCTGAAGTTAAGGCAGGGCTTTGTTCCTTAGGTGTGTCTGAACTTCTTTTGGTGGGCGTGCCAGCACTTTCTTTGGTGGGTGTGTCTGTAGTTACTTTAGTTGGTGTGGCTTGTTTTGGAATGACATTTGATGTATCTTTTCCTGAGTTCTCTGGTTTTGAGGTTTGTGGAATGTCTTGGGTATCTTGTATCACAGATTTGCTTGTTTCCTGTTGAAAATATTAATACAACACACTTAAAAACACATATGAAAATTGATTAAAATGGCAAAAAATTATTGTGGAAAAAACTATTCTTATTAAAAAATCTAACATTTAAAAAAATGTTTATTTAAAAAAAAAAATGTTTATTGTAGTGATTTAACTATTCTAAGATATTTTTTCTTATTTATAAATCAAACATTTGGATGTGAGTGTTCCTGTTGAGCGTAAATCCAGAAAAACAGTTTGCATTTATATAGTGATTCTATTTCAATAAGCATTTATTTACAAAAATATGTAATGCTCATTTTTAAAGTTTATGAATGAAAATACAGTTGTTTTAAACACAATAGCTGTAAACCCAGTGAAAATCAAAAAAATATTTTTTTTTCAATTAATCACAGAATTATCTCCCTTTAAAAAAAAAATCTCCAAATAATATGGTTTTTATTGCATGATTACTAAAGTCATTCTAACATATTCTGAAGGAGGTTGTCGTTTCCTGTTACATCAACATTTATAACTATGGTTTTTTTTAATGATTTTTTTGTAGTTCTTCACTATCTGTATAAGATGTGTTTGTATTTCTGTTTGCTTGACCCATATGGGTGTAATTTGCAAATAAAATTATAATTAAAATTAAAATGCTACCTTTGGTTTTGTAATCTCTTTGGTTTTACTGATGCTATTGGTCTGATTATCTCCCTTGTTGCCTATTGTCCTACTTCCTGTTTGCCTTTTCTTTCTCTTTGCTGGATCTAAACTTGTACATTGTACCTTTAAAAAAGTAAATTTACTATGTACATATAATTTAATTTTGGATGTAATGCGTCTTCTGATTGGCTCATATCAGCCCATAGACATAATTTAGTCATGTGACCATGAGGTCATCAAGTTTTTTCATGGTTTTCTACGGTTTAAAATGGAATTTAGAATTAAATTATAAGAAATGACTGTAATATTTTTTCTGTCTATTCGAAATAACATAAAAAATGTGGTGCACACTGTTAAATAACCTGCTACACGCGTTATTCAGTGTTCACCACATTTTTTTGTTATTTCTTCATAGACAGAAAAAATATTACAGTCATTCCATAATAAATAATGATAAAATAAAATAGTAAATGGTTAATCTCTTTTATTCTAATCCTAAGACTTGTCATTAGGACTGTTGTATAAAAACATACATGGGACCCAGGGTAAGGCAGCTTGAATTTGCCACTACAGGTGAGAACGAAATACAATGTTAAACATGCTTGAATGTACGAGGACTCTAAATTTGCTCCTAAAGAAGGTTACTTTATTTTTAAGGACTCCTCTTGGTACAATAAAATGGAACAGCCCTTCACATATATGTTACTTAAAAATGTACACCCAATGATTTTGTTCTTGTATTTGTATAAATATTTGTAGATGAAATTGAAATTTCTAACTGCTAATGGTAATTTAAAATCAAAGTTTTTGGTAGGATTTGTATTGCCTTGTCCTCTCTATACTGTTTTCTAGTTGTTTGTATATTTGTTGTTTTTCTTTTCTGTTATGGTATTAACATTCTCCCTGACTTATATCTGATTGTCCCTATGGCATCTTTTGCCACTTTTTTTAAGACCACACAAGTTACCACTTGCCATACTTAAATGTACTTTTTTATAAAACTGGTTGACTGTTACATCTTAATTAACATACCTGAGCATTTTGACCAGAGAACCAGTCATCAGTGGATAATGCTGGTTCCCCACAAGGTGTGTCTGGGAACAGATCATCATGGAATTCTTTGTAAGACTGAAAAGAATTTACCAATCTTCATAAAATATGAAAAATAAATACAAACAGGAATTGATTTAAGATAAATAAGGGCCGGGTAATAAAAGACTTGGGATAACTATAGAACCTTTATTGAATGTTTTTGACTAACAAAAACAAATGTTGAAATTGAATAAATAAGGCACATTTTGCCTGTTTCTAGTGATAAGATTTAGCCAAACATCTAAGAACCAGCCTGCTCTTAAATGCAATTGAATTTTTAATTCATAGAAATATTTTCTGCAATTCTTTTTCATGTGTAATCCTTACATCTTCAACCTGAATATATATCAAAATATTCTAACATCTAAATGAACTCACCTTTCTGGGTACTATATAGGGAGTAGGTAGAACGTTTGATTTTGTCAGTATCAATTTTCTGTTAACCTCCCCTGCCATTACATTTAATGCACTTACCTTTCTGGGTACTATATAGGGAGTAGGTAAAACATTTGACTTGGTCAATAAAACATTTGACTTGGTCAATATCAGAATTCTGTTAACCTCCCCTGCCATTACATTTAATGCACTTACCTTTCTGGGTACTATATAGGGAGTAGGTAAAACATTTGACTTGGTCAGTATCAGTATTCTGTTAACCTCCCCTGCCATTACATTTAATGCACTCACCTTTCTGGGTACTATATAGGGAGTAGGTAAAACATTTGACTTGGTAAGTATCAGTATTTGTAACGGTTTATTTCTTCCTCTGTGATATTTTATCCTGAGGATAATTTGTCCTGGTAATTTTTTTCCGGGCATGGTATTTCACAGGTTGATTTTTTCCAGAGGAGTGAAAATCTATCTGTGTTACGCGGATAGTATGTACCGGTATATATTTGCCGTACTATATTTCACAGAACCGTGTGAAATAGAGTCCCATTAACTACTATGTAAGTTACTCACAATCAATATATACCTGACTATAATTATAAAATGTTTCACAAAGGTAGAGTAAATTTGCATAATTTATCAAAGGGAGGTAATTATGAGCAATTTATATTTTAAAGAAATTAATATAATATATTTCTGAATCTATTGTATAGCGAAATTTTTATTTGAATCTTATTTTTTATATATTCATTTATATAAAAAGATGACTTACAACTTGATTTAATAAGACAGATAACATTTCACAGGTAAAAACTCTCCAGCTGTTAAACATGCGGTTATTGTTCCAATATATTGTTATGCTATGATTTATCTGATTTCCATATAATCAACAACTACATCTCTGTCCCCAGACAAAACTATTTATATAGTTAAAAATATCATCATAATCAAATTCTTCTATTACTGTTAACAGTAGCAATATGCAACTATATTTCTACCTTACTTTTAAATTTATATTTGTACTGAGATCTGAAAACAACTCTGACACTTTTACATGAATTTCACTAACCTTATTTAATCTTGATATTATTTTCACAATTACGATCTTTGAAATTACTTCTGATTTTCTTCCCTATGTTTCTTGATAATTTTCTTTTTAAAAGGATGATATTGACTTGAATACATTTTTTTGTATTTCAGGAAATTTTTTCAAGGATAATTTGTGAAATTATTTCCCATTATAATATATATTTTTAAACAATTTCGCTTTATTTCAAATACACTATTATTATTTCATTGTATTTTTAAAGGATAATTTTTTTCTAATAACTATTCAATAAGTTAACTATCCAGATAGAATTTCACGGCAAAGGATAAAATATCCCAGGGAAATAGTTTCCTCCGGATAAAAAAATAACAACAACTACTGTGACATTTTTTCCTCCGGATCAAATTTCACCCGGATATAATTTTGCTTTACATATTCTGTTAACCTCCCCTGCCATTACATTTAATGCACTTACCTTTCTGGGTACTATATAGGGAGTAGGTAAAACATTTGACTTGGTAAGTATCATAATTCTGTTAACCTCCCCTGCCATTACATTTAATGCACTTACCTTTCTGGGTACTATATAGGGAGTAGGTAAAACATTTGACTTGGTCAATATCAGTATTCTGTTAACCTCCCCTGCCATTACATTTAATGCACTTACCTTTCTGGGTACTATATAGGGAGTAGGTAAAACATTTGACTTGGTCAGTATCAGTATTCTGTTAACCTCCCCTGCCATTACATTTAATGCACTTACCTTTCTGGGTACTATATAGGGAGTAGGTAAAACATTTGACTTGGTAAGTATCATAATTCTGTTAACCTCCCCTGCCATTACATTTAATGCACTTACCTTTCTGGGTACTATATAGGGAGTAGGTAAAACATTTGACTTGGTCAGTATCAGTATTCTGTTAACCTCCCCTGCCATTACATTTAATGCACTTACCTTTCTAGGTACTATATAGGGAGTAGGTAAAACATTTGACTTGGTCAGTATCAGTATTCTGTTAACCTCCCCTGCCATTACATTTAATGCACTTACCTTTCTGGGTACTATATAGGGAGTAGGTAAAACATTTGATTTTGTCAGTATCAGTATTCTGTTAACCTCCCCTGCCATTACATTTAATGCACTTACCTTTCTGGGTACTATATAGGGAGTAGGTAAAACATTTGACTTGGTCAGTATCAGTATTCTGTTAACTACCCCTGCCATTACATTTAATGCACTTACCTTTCTGGGTACTATATAGGGAGTAGGTAAAACATTTGATTTTGTCAGTATCAGTATTCTGTTAACCTCCCCTGCCATTACATTTAAAGCACTTATCTTTCTAGGTACTATATAGGGAGTAGGTAAAACATTTGACTTGGTCAGTATCAGTATTCTGTTAACCTCCCCTGCCATTACATTTAATGCACTTACCTTTCTGGGTACTATATAGGGAGTAGGTAAAACATTTGACTTGGTCAGTATCAGAATTCTGTTAACCTCCCCTGCCATTACATTTAATGCACTTACCTTTCTAGGTACTATATAGGGAGTAGGTAAAACATTTGACTTGGTCAGTATCAATATTCTGTTAACCTCCCCTGCCATTACATTTAATGCACTTACCTTTCTGGGTACTATATAGGGAGTAGGTAAAACATTTGACTTGGTCAGTATCAGTAATCTGTTAACCTCCCCTGCCATTACATTTAATGCTAACTTAGGTACCAGTCCTGCTCCTTTTATCTGTTCGGTGGAGGCTACTGAATCTAAAAAAATAATGAATTGGCAATTTCCAAATTAAAGAATTCTATAAATGTGTAACAAAACAATGTAAAAAAAAATCTTGCTGAAAGACAATACGCTATTTACAATAAAAAATCTTAAGTAGTATAAGTTCAGTGGTTGTCTCCTAATTCTAATGCAATTCGTTTGTAACGATAGTTTTCATTGGACATTTACAAATATTTTGAAGGGGCAAATTTCACTTTCTACCAGTAGTCCGTAACTAAGAAAGCCACCATTTTGAATTCTGATTTTTATTTTGGTTTGTAATTCTCACAAAATAAACATGAAAGTCACATTTTGAGCTTCAAATGTTCTTATTATCAACAGTGAAATCATTCTGAAGCGTACGAAAGGTATAAATATGTCTAAAGTTTTATGTTTGACATCCAGAGTATACATATGACGGCACATTGTTTAGAAGCTAAAGAGGATGCAACATTTTCGGGTACTTTTTCCTTTATACAATTTTTAGGCCAAAATATTTATTAAATGACATTTATTTTAATGTGTGGCATTAGAATGGAGATAACTGTACTGTATTTTAAGCTTGGCCTTCGTAAACCGTAGATTTTACTGTTGCAAATATCCGTTTACCTATCTCTGCTCTACGTTGCTAGGTAAACTCAATTTGCGACAGTAAAATCTTCATTTTACGAAGGCCAAGCTTAAAATACAGTTATCTCCTTATTCTAATGCAATTAGTTTGTAACGATAATTTTCATTAGACGTTGACAAAGATTTTGAGGGGTTAGATTCCACGTTCTACCAGTTCGTAACTAAGAAAACCACCCTTTTGAATTCTGATTTTTTTGTGGAATGTAATTTCTCAAAAAATAAACAAGGTAGTCACATTTTGAGCTTCAAAATCTCCTTTTGACAAAAATGTTCCAATCTATAGTGTATGAAAGGTATAAATATGTCTAGAGTTTTATGTTTTACATCGTGAGTATACATGTGATGTCAAATTGTTTAGTTGCAAAAGACATTGCGACAGTTTCACAGACTTTTTCATTTATGCCATTTTATGCCAAAATATTTATCATATGGTTTATATTTTAATATGCAACAGTTTTGCAGATTGTCGTTTGTTAATGTGGTTCATATAAAGTGTTTCTTGTTTCTCGTTTAAAAAACATAAATAGATTAGACATTTGGTTTTCCTGTTTGAATGATTTTACACTAGTCAATTTTAGGGCCCTTTATAGCTTGCTGTTTGGTGTGAGCCAAGGCTTAGTGTTGAAAACTGTTCTTTGACCTATGATGGTTTACTATTTACACATTGTTATTTAGATGGAGAGTTGTCTCATTGGCACTCACTCCACATCTTCTTATATTTATGATTTTGTCACCTGTCTAGTGAAAAAATCAAAAGTACCAATTTTTACAGATTTGTGTGAAAAGGTAAAATTTAAATGTTCAGCAAAGTATCTATTTTCTATAGGCTTGTATGTAAACTTTCGCAAATCTACAAAATATCCTTGAATAGATAATATTCCCTCAGTCCACAAAAAAATAAGGTAATCATGGAAGTAAATGAATCCACCCCAAGTATGAAATTTCATCTCTTGATGATGAATTACTTCAATCAAATTAGAATTACTTACTTTCCTGTAAATATGGAGTCTTGTCTGTGATTTCACAATATTTGATTGTGTTGTCTCCCTGTAAAATAATTAAATTTTCTTTTTACTAATACAAACAATAAATAGAATTGAGTCCTCTAGAAAATTTTGTAATTTTTTGGTTCCTGAATTTTTTTTGATTTTTAGGGGTATATTAAGAAAATAAAATACTTTCTGTGTGTAAAGGGAAGATAACTCATTGAACAGGAATTCCTTTAGTTTGGTAATTGCCCAACATCCAAAACATGGCACAGAATTTTCAATAATAATTGTGCTTTAAACTAAAATAATTTAAATCTATAGACAAAAACATTGCATGAAAACATAAATATTTTCACAGCCTCAATTACAGGTATTATTCTACATACCTTGCCAGCAAAGAAGATCATACCAGTGTCAGCATCATACAATGGTATTAAAGTCCTGCAAAATAATTTCATGTAAGAAATACTGTGAATTCAATTATATTTGTGGGTACAAATTTCTAACGCTCTGGGCAAATTGTACTATTTTGGATATTCGATTACATTGTGTTTATAACTACAGCATACAAATCTAACACAAATAATTATATTATAAAACATTCAAATTTGTGGTTTCCACATTTACAAGGAAAAATAAGTACCCCTGAGTAATAATGAATAAACAGTATCATATATTATCATTATATCATAAGTAGGTAAATTTTTTGTCTTTTTAAAATTTTGATTTAAAATTTTGATTGCTGATATCTTTGTTAAACCTTAAATGTAGAGCTGGATCTCCTTACCCTTCAGAAGGACTTGAGGTCACCCTAGTTTTTGTTGGGGTTAGTGTTGCTCAGACTTAAGTTTTCTAAGAAGTGTTTAATATTCTGTTGTTTGTTGATCTGATCTTTTTCTCACCATTTTTTTTTCAATCTATTTTGGACAAACTAGTTTAAATGTTAAAAACAAAAGGTTTTGGTTTTCATGTTTGAATTTTTACACGAGTTGAGGTCCTTTTTTAGTTTGATGTTTGGTGTGAACTAAGGCTCTGTGTTGAAAGCTGTACCTCGACCTATAATTGTTTACTTTTTTACACATTGTGACTTGGATGGAGAAAGGTCTCATTAGCACTTCTACCACATCTTCTTATATTATTAAGAGAAATAATAAAAATTCCAGATTTAACCCACACGTGTCTGGCAATAAACTGATGAGGCTGCCTGTAAGATAAACCTACCCTGAGGATGCATCAACTGATACTGTGTTTAAAGAAGAAGACAAATTCCTACTGTCCCAGATACTAATTTCTCTATTTCTTGACTGAAATGAAACATCATAAACATAACAAAATATCAGTGTTCAATCTTAATCAGAAACAACAAAAGAACAGGTTGATTGGTTTAACACCACTTTCCGCATTATTGGCTATATCATGGCCATCAGATTTTATTGGTGGAGAGAACCAAAACCTTCAGGAGGAAAACTGACAATTTTACATAATCCAAATAAAGGCAACAGTAGTCAATGGTAGTATGCCAGTGTTCAAAAAGCATAAATCCATTGAGAGAAAACAAATTCGGGTTACAAACACTTGCCAAATACTACCAGTTAACTTTTAAAATCTTTATACTAGGAAGTTTTCATAACTATTTCATGGTATACAACCACTTACACTATCAAATCCTGTTGTAACTATGTTGTCTTTATTACCTAACCATACAGCCCTGGAATCTTTTATATTCTGATGTCCTGATCCTTCCTGTAACATAAGAGAGAGAAATATAAACATCATTAACAAAACAAATTCTAGAACTGCTGATTTTTCTAGATACCCCCAGCTAACTTCAAAATGTTGGTGAGTTTCATATTGCTCAACATTTAAGTTTTTGAGAAGGATTTAGTTGAATATTATGGATTTATTTATTTTCGTGGGAACCAATTTTCTTGGTTTGAGAAATACTTAAATAAGGTGGTACCTAACACTACAGGGAGATAACTCTGTAAAATCAGCTAAACGTTTTGATTACGTTGTGTTGTAAAGGGAATATAAAGCTTCTCAATGATAAAAATTGGTGTTTGTCAAACTGCTATATAACCAGTGTAATTTTTCTGACAAAACGGTTGGTTCAAAATTTTTGAAATTTTTATATTTTTGTTAAAGGGTCAAAGTAAGTACTTAAACAAGCCAATTTAATTTTAGTGCAAGTGTTGGGTACCACCATAAATGTGGATATTTTATTTCATGGTTTTGGCAAAGTGTGCACTCATTATTTAAGAACATTTGTATTTCGTTGAACATTTAAATTTGTGGTTCTCCTATAATCAAGAAAGCCAAAAAAGTTGGTATCTAACCAATATAAATAAATCAGTAGTATTGAATTGGCTTTTTTAACTTTTGATGATAGTTGCCCGTCTTTGAATTTTAATTTTGGTTGTCATTAAGGTGGTACCCAACACCTTGACTAAAATTTATTTGGCTCGTTTAATTTTCATAAAATTTTGACAAAATATTTACTTTAAAACCTTTGACAAAAATATAAAAATTTCAAAAAAATTGAACCAACCAATTTATTAGTGTTAGCAGTTTGACAAACACTCATTTTGATCATTGAGAAGCTTAATATTCCCTTAACAACACAACGTAATTAAAACGTTTTGCTGATTTTACAGAGTTATCTCCCTGTAGTGTTAGGTACCACCTTAATTCAATTTTGTAGTTTTCATTTGATTACTGTCTTTTTGACCTCCACATGTTTTTTTTCCACATGTATTTAATTCATTCAGGGCAATAATGTGCAAACATGAGCCATGCAACAAACTGACAAAGTAAAACATCATGCAAAAATATATATGTTTTTTAAGGACAGCCCTATGGAATCTGATAATTAACAAGAGGCTCTCAAGAGCCTGAATCGCTCACCTGATTTTTTTTGGTTTAATCTCATATCAATGATTATTTTGGATTTTCAATTTATTTAAATGTTCTTTGAATCGTCCTATTTTCTTCAAAAGCAAAAAAAAATCATTTTCTCCTATGTTCTATTTTAGCCATAGGAGCTATGTTTCTTGAAATACAAGGAAATGAAATATAAAATTTATACTAGATACTCTGAAACTCTAAAACTCATTTAGCCTAAGTTTGGCTGAAATTGATACAGCAGTTTCAAAGGAGAAGATTTTTTAAAGTAAGTCAACATGATGAACAAATTGTGAAAAAAGTCTTTAAAGGGCAATAACTCCTTAAGAGGTCAATTGACAATTTTGGTCAAATTGACTTATTTGTAGATCTTACTTTGCTCAACATTTTTGCTATTAACAGTTTATCTGTATCTATAATAATATTCAAGATAATGACCAAAAACTGCAAAATTTCCTTAAAATTACCAATTAAGTGGCAGCAACCCAACAATGGTTTGTTTGATTCATCTGAAAATTTCAGGGCTGATAGATCTTGACCTAATGAACATTTTTACCCCATGTCAGATTTGCTCTAAATGCTTTCGTTTTTGAGATATAAGCCAAAAACTGCATTTGACCCCTATGTTCTATTTTAAGTAACGGCGGCCATGTTTTTTGACAGATCAAAAATCGAAGCACACACTTTGAGCAGGATAATCTAAGGAACAATCATGCTAAGTTTCATCTAAATCCATTCAGCAGTTTCAGAGGAGAAGATTTTTTAAAGTTAGCAAATATGATGAACAAATTGTGAAAAATTGTCATTAAAGGACAATAACCCCTTACGGGGTCAATTGACAATTTTGGTCATATTAACTTATTTGTAGATCTTACTTTGCTGATCATTTTTGCTGTTTACAGTTTATCTTTATCTATAATAATATTCAAGATAATGACCAAAAACTGCAAAATTTCCTTAAAATTACCAATTAAGTGGCAGCAACCCAACAATAGTTTGTTTGATTCATCTGAAAATTTCAGGGCTGATAGATCTTGACCTAATGAACATTTTTACCCCATGTCAGATTTGCTCTAAATGCTTTCATTTTTGAGATATAAGCCAAAAACTGCATTTGACCCCTATGTTCTATTTTAAGTAACGGCGGCCATGTTTTTTGACGGATCAAAAATCGAAGCACACACTTTGTCCAGGATACTCTAAGGAACAATCATGCTAAGTTTCATTCAAATCCATTCAGTAGTTTCAGAGGAGAAGATGTTTGAAAAATTGTTAACGACGACGATGACGACGTCGACGACGACGACGACGTCGACGACGACGACGACGGACGCCAAGTGATGAGAAAAGCTCACATGGCCTTTTAGGCCAGGTGAGCTAAAAAGAGGAACCAAAAAATATTCCTAGAATAGTATATGAGGTAAGAAATCTAATGTCCAAAAATATCGAAAAAGATTGTAATTTGACACATTTATCATACTTTCAGCTTTATAAGGTCTTTAAATCTAAGTTTCTTCTTGTGCCACCAAATACTAAAATCAAAGTAAACAAAAAGTTTCTTGTGTATAACACACCTGTTGCACAGTAGATGAACGAGGATCTATAACTCTGAGAAGTTTATCTTTACATGAGGTCACTATACATGTTCCATCACCTTTCCAGCTAACACTTTGTATTTGATCTTTGTGACTGTCTATACCTATAATTAAATGCAAAACAAATTATTAATGTTATTTCGGAAATTAGTGTGTGCATTTATTATTGCCAGGACTTTACCTCTGGCAAAAATTGCAATTGAATTATTCCAGTTGTAAAATTTTATGACAGAAAATCACAATTGAAATCATTTTTTTGTTTGGTACCAATTTTCATGCATGTTAGAATATTTGGTTATGCAAAAGTATGCCTATATAAAAAAAATTCTTAAGAAAATTTTGTGGATGAAATGCTTTAAAAATGATATAATAAATCCCCAGTAATTACATGTTTCTTTTATATCCAATCAAACTTCAACATCACTGAATTAAAACTGGTACCTACAACATTTTTCTGTTCCCTGAGATACATCAAACAATTTAACTGTATTGTGTGAGGTAACAGTCAATATGTTATCAGCTACTGGGTTCCATGTAACATTCTCTATCCTACGCTGTTGGCCAGGTAACACTACAGAAGGACTAACATCTGATATGGTCTCTGCCAGGTTAGCATTGTCCTCTGGAAGCTGCCAAACTTTTATCTGAAAATAGAAAATTATATAAAATTAAAAAAAAACTATTTGACTTTTGAAACAAACGGTTCAAATTCTTGTTATGGAATACTTTGATTAAATTTTAAGAATTTTAAGATCATATGTTTGCTAAAAACAGTAATTGTAGCAAATGTCGTCTTAATAATATTGTGAACTACAAAGTCAAATGCAGAAAGATTGCAAATGATTTTGGTTCTACCACACATTAACATCTGAGACTTCTTTTCTATAATTTTCTAGCTATGAAAATGACGCTTATTTCATTCATATTTGCCAAATTACTAATATACATCTGAGAGTTATAAAAACAGGACATTTTTAATCAATTTAAACAAGAATGTGACCATAGTATACGGATGTCCCACTCCCACTATCATTTTCTATGTTCAGTTGACCGTGAAATTGGGGTCAAACTCTTAAGTTGGCATTAAAATTAGAACTAGATGTGTCAAAGCAACAGAAATGGCCCTGTCTCAAAATGTTGAAAAATCTGCAATTTCAATAACACATGTGGTCACAAACATGATGGTAGTCTCACATGTCAAAAATCAGCTCAAAATCTGGAGGCGTATAGAAAAAAAGTTTGTATAACTGTGATTTTCAACAATTTTCAAAGTTGTTAACCCTTAATTTTGGCAAAAATTAGCGGAGGAAAACGAAATTAAAACTTGATCTGCAACTCATCATAGTTAGAACACATACCAAAAATCAGCCCAATATCTGAAAGCATTTAGAAAAAAAATGCCGTATAAATGTGATTTTTCAAAAATTTATCAAAGTCTTCGTTACGGGGCCATAAAAATCATATCATAGGGAGCATGTGTACATACTAAGTTTTTAAGTTGATTGGACTTCAACTTAATCAAAACTATAACCTGATGCAGACACTACCATTCACTATGTTCATTGGACCATGAAATTGGGGTCAAAACTTGGCATTAAAATTTGAAAGATCATATCATAGGGAACATGTATACTAATTTTCAAGTTGATTAGACTTAACCTTCATCAAAACTACTTTGACCAACAACTTAAGCTGAAATGGGACAGAGAGTTGAAAGAAATGACAAACAAACAGAGTCAGGACCCTGTAATTCAGTGGTTGTTGTTTGTTTATGTGTTACATATTTGTTTTTCGTTCATTTTTTTACATAAATAAGGCTGTTAGTTTTCTCGTTTGAATTGTTTGACATTGTCTTATCGGGGCCTTTTATAGCTCACTATGCGGTATGGGCTTTGCTCATTGTTGAAGGCCATACAGTGACCTATAGTTGTTAATGTCTGTGTTATTTTGGTCTTTTGTGGATAGTTGTCTCATTGGCAATCATACCACATCTTCTTTTTTATATAGAGACACAAACCGAGGGGGGCATAAAAATAAACTATAACTTACTGTGTTATCTGCTGAACCAGTTGCCAAGAGAAAGTCATCAAAGGGAGAAAACTCAAAATCTGTTACAAAATCTGCAGATAAATATTGGAAAATGATTCATACATGCAAAGTGTTAACTGTTGTAACTGACTAATTGAATTTTTGGTCTGAAAAGTAAATTACTTAACCAACCCTCGTCTTCAATGCAGACATTCATCAAGGGTATGGTGAGTCCAAACTCCAAAGTCTTGACAAAAACAATGTCAAAATCTCAATCGATAAATTACTTTTTCTTGTCAAAAAAACAAGAGGAACTAAAAAGTTACACTTTTATTATTTTGAGACTAGATCATTAATTCAAAAATTCTAGTTTGATTTTTTCTGAGGTTTGGACCCATGAACTATTTATTCTTAGTGTGAGCCCTATGTTATCTTGTAAAAAATATATCCTGTGGATTCATTCAATTTCTTATTCACCAATTTTTGTGGATTGTGGAAATAAAATATTTTTGTGGAAATTTGATTTTGTGGTTTTGCCAAGCAATGCCAAGTCTTCATACAAGCCTTTAAAAAATGTGGACTTAATTGACCCTTGAATTTTGTGGTTCACCTTTTATTTGTCTGTTTGTCTTTTGCTTTTTTAGTCATGGCATTGTCAGTTTATTTTTTATTTATGAGTTTGACTGTCCCTCTGGTATCTTTCGCCCCTCATTTCTATACCTTTGAAATCAACAAAATTTGGTATCCCAATGAATAATAATAAATACACTGTATACAACTTATTCAACAAACCTCCATGTGCCTTCAACATTGGTAATGCAGTTGTCAATCTCCCAGACGTATTTATTGGTAAAATGGCCAGATTACCTCCTCCTGAAATATTTAATATTTACATTATACTATTTTTTAAAGCAAAGGACATTTACAAAGTAAGTGAGCAGTAAAGTCTGTAGTCACGCCGAGATTAAACTTTTAAATATTGACCTAACTCTCACAACAAAATATGTCCAAAATACAGTTTGTAAGCAAATAAAGGGAATAAGGCCATGAAAAATTAATTGGTAAACTTGCCTGAAGTTCAAGTATCTACATTAAACTTTAAAGGCCATATATTGACAGCAAGCTTTGATGTGGTTGCACCATGAGTTTGGTAAACTTGCCTGAAGTATCTACATTAAAGGACATATATTGACAGCTAGCTTTGATGTGGTTGCCACAAGAGTTTGGTAAACTTGCCTGTAGTATCTACATTAAAGGACATATATTGACAGCTAGCTTTGATGTGGTTGCCACATGAGCTTGGTAAACTTGCCTGAAGTATCTACATTAAAGGACATATATTGACAGCTAGCTTTGATGTGGTTGCCACATGAGCTTGGTAAACTTGCCTGAAGTATCTACATTAAAGGATATATATTGACAGCTAGCTTTGATGGGGTTGCCACATGAGCTTAGTAAACTTGCCTGAAGTATCTACATTTTAGACCATATATTGACAGCTAACTTTGATGTGGTGCCACATGAGTTTGGTAAACTTGCCTGAAGTATCTACATTAAAGGCCATATATTAACAGCTAGCTTTGATGTGGTGCCACATGAGTTTGGTAAACTTGCCTGAAGTATCTACATTAAAGGCCATATATTGACAGCTAACTTTGATGTGGTGCCACATGAGTTTGGTAAACTTGCCTGAAGTATCTACATTTAAGACCATATATTGACAGCTAACTTTGATGTGGTGCCACATGAGTTTGGTAAACTTGCCTGAAGTATATACATTTAAGACCATATATTGACAGCTAACTTTGATGTGGTGCCACATGAGTTTGGTAAACTTGCCTGAAGTATCTACATTAAAGGCCATATATTAACAGCTAGCTTTGATGTGGTGCCACATGAGTTTGGTAAACTTGCCTGAAGTATCTACATTTAAGACCATATATTGACAGCTAGCTTTGATGTGGTTGCCACATGAGTTTGGTAAACTCGCCTGAAGTATCTACTACTGATTAAAGGCCATATATTGACAGCTAGCTTTGATGTGGTTGCCACATGAGTTTGGTAAACTTGCCTGAAGTATCTACATTAAAGGCCATATATTAACAGCAGTGCTCTAGCTAGAATTCAAAAGGGGCAGGGTGCCAGTGGAGGGCAGGGCACTTTTTTATGATAGGAGAAGGCACTGCTCATTTTTTTTTGTCTACGTCCCTGCGTGTATCACGAGTTCACATATTTTTTTACTGTATATATTGTTAATAAAGATGCATTTATAAAGTTGTTGTTTTGATTATTTATTCTATAAAATTTGCATAAGAAAAGTCATTCATACTATATCATGTTCATAATACATGGCAATACACATTCATACTATTAACCAAAAGAGGCAAAATAAACTTACTATTCTCCCTTCCCCCTCTGCTTCCAAAAGAAAGAACATAAACTAAACATCTCATAGTTTACCATACATGTACATGACAGAGTAGTTGTATTTCAAAATGTCATCTAGAGCTTGGCCCTCACAACCTGTTTTCATTGTTCGTGTTTAAGAATATATTATTTAGTGTAGCTTCATCAAGTTGATTTGTGATGAGAGTATTACTGCACACTTCGATTTTAGTAAGATGACAGGTTGGACATCATTACATCACATTAAAGTATCATATTTCTTTATTGAGAATGTATAAAACATGGATTGCCAAAAGTATGATTATCAAAAATAAATTGCAATATATTTTTTTTGTATGTTCAAAGACAGTTAATATCCTTAAGGTAACATTCTTATATAATTTTGTATTCAATTGGTTATTTTTTCCTATTTTTAGTGCTAGATAATATTTTAGGAGCACAATTTTGTAATAAGCATTTTCAGGGGAAATAACTCCAAAATTAATTTCCATGTTTACGTCTGCTTGTCGCTCACAAGTTGAGATGTACGATGTTTCTGTGTCAGAAGGCATAGTTTTATTTTAATTACTTCAATTCAATTCTAAATTCATGAAAGTCGTCATTCGCAAACTCTTTCATTGTGACGAAAATGCCGACACATTCATCTTATTTATGACAAAAAGGTACATTGTCTTAATTAAATTACCTAGTAATTAACACCTCTGAAGTCTTATCCACAATAATTGATTGTAATGACATGATAAACCTCATTACCTGGGGGCAATCACCAGGTGTCATATTTGTAATTTAACTTCTGATAAGAAATCGATGAAACAAAGGCAATTTTACCAAAACGGCACAAGGGTTTTTTGGAAAACGGCGTCAGGGCAGAAGGGCGCGACTGAGGGCACACAGGGCGCGGCTGAGGGCACCCAGGGCGCGGCGCCCTTCTATTTTGGGCTAACGAGACCACTGAACAGCTTGCTTTGATGTGGTTGCCACATGAGTTTGGTTAAACTTGCCTGAAGTATCTACATTAAAGGCCATATATTGACAGCTAGCTTTGATGTGGTTGCCACATGAGTTTGGTAAATTTCCAGCAGATATGTCTCCAATCCATTCCTATTGAAAAATCTTGCACTTTATAATTAGATATTGCAATTTGCAGATAAATTATAAATTCAGATATTATAGAATGCAATTATTCAAAGTGATGGTTGTAAAACACAAAAACCTTAGATTAAAATGATTTCTATTTCATGCCACTACTGCTTAGACATAATGATATCAGATTCTGCTTTTTTGCGATACAAATTTGATTACATTTTTTTAAATTGATAATCATAAAAAAAGCAAAACAAACAGCATTTGAACAGTATTGAAATTTATAATATTCAACCAGCTATAATAACGACTGTATAGTCTTTTCAGACTTAAGGGGAATGTTATTCTTCACATTGCAGGGCAGGCCTGGCTCTTCAATGTCTTATTTGATTCATTCATGAATTTTTAAATTAACTTTGCTTCATACAAATACATTTGTATTGATACTGGGTAGACAAAAAAAACACACAAAAAAAAATTATGATTTATTAAACTGTTTTATTTGAGTTCTTGTTGTGAAATAACTCAGATTTTAGTCTGTGTCAGATTGAATTATAATTTTTATCAGTTTTGTGATGTTGCATGGAATTTTACACTTTTTTCAGAAAGTAAAATTTGTTATATGTCTTCCTGTACGAAAAAGTCCAGGTGTATTTTATACGGATTCCAGACGGATTCTTTTAAGAGGGAATCCCTTTAAAGTCACCCTTTACTCAAAGAATCTTTCTTACATGGATTCCAGGCGGGTTCAGGGTGGAATAGAGCTGAAATATGCAAATTTATCCACCTGTCTTAGGCGGGAAAAAAATCTGCCTTATTAAAAGGAAAAAATTTTCTAAAAAATATATCCGCCTAAACATTTGTTATATGTCTTCCCGTACGAAAAAAATCCAGGCGTATTTTACACGGATTCCAGACAGATTTTTTTAGAGGGAATCCTTTAAAGTAACCCTTTACACAAAGAATCTTTCTTACATGGATTCCAGGCGGGTTCAGGGTGGAATAGAGCTGAAATATGCAAATTTATCCACCTGTCTTAGGGGGAAAAAAATCCGCCTTGTTAAAAGGAAAAAATTTTCTAAAAAATATATCCGCCTAAAGAGACGGAAAATATGTCCGCCTAAAGAAACGGAAAATATATCTGCCTTTAGATTTAATACCATGATTCATATTCTGTCATATTTATTTTGTTTTGTTTGCGTGATAAAAGAAATATTTAAATAATGTGAATTTTGACTCGCTTGAAGCTTGAAAGCCGACTAAGTGACCTTTTCTAAAAAAATTATGATTTTGGAAATGAAATACCTTTTAGCAAATTATTAGTTTGTTTGGTTTATTTTTTCTTTCTTAGTGTGACTTAATACTGTATTATAGATTACCTCTCTTTTAAGAAGTTTTGGTGCTGAATTCTTGTACTTCGATGCCTTAAACCTCCAAGCCATTACTGCTTCCTACAATGAATATAAAACTTAATCATTACTTGTTGTCAACTTTAAAAAAAACCACAAAAAAATCATGTGAAAAAGACTATAACAGTAGTAATAAGAATACTTTTAAAAGGCTAATTGAATCTGGAATGATTTGGATATTTTATCTGACATGATACTTTTTTTATCAATTTTCAAGAATTCAAAATTATTCGAGATTGAAATAATTCCTTCTTTGTGATATAATGACCAATGAGACAACTATCCACCAGAATTCGAAAGAAGCTGATATAAGGAATCATTGGCGACCATTTAGCATTCAACAATGAGAAGACCCATATATATGGTATAGACTAGTCACCTATAAAAGACCTCTATATGAAAGATAAGAAACAATTCAAACAAGAAATTATCAGTCTAATATATGACAAAGTGTGTACTGTTTTGCTGGTTTGTTGAAAACAGGACACCCTATAATATGGGCATGTACACTATTCTGACTCTGTCACAGTCTGTGCAATAACACCTAAATCATTTTAAATGCAGAGTGGAGAGAAGCAGCACATACCAATTCTAAAGTCTTTGATTTGACCTGACCTGGGTTCAAACTCCAAATACCAGATTTAGGCAGCCAGTGCCCCCTCCCCCTCCCCTTTATGAACATTTCTAGATCTGCCAGGCGCCACTATAACCTTTCTCTGTCCACCATTACTTGACTTCATAAAGGTTCACATCAAATTTTGATGTCATTATACAAAATATCTGACGCTTCAATGGAAAATTGATAGCTCTATGACATCAATAGTTAAAGCAGGACAGAGTCTCAGGTCAGCAGAGACATAATTCCAGATAGCAATAAGGATAATCAATAAGGTGTTTTATGAGAATGAGTCATGGCTCATGCACAGTTGTTCATTCAGATAGATTTCAGTACCCAATATATCTCTTTTAGTGAATGGGTATAATTTGAATTTAAAATAAATATCCCTGCATTGGCATTAACTGTTTGCTGGTGTCTCTTTATTGGGCAAAAGTATAAGGGGCGGATCTTGGATCAAGGACATGTACATTGACAACAGATTTATATGAAGAAAATAAGCTTGCATATTCTCTTCACATTTTTAAATATGTTCAGAAAGCTTGATTTCAAATCTGTAAGTAATTACTGTTAGGTTCTCCCCTTAAAACTGATTTTCAAAAGAATTTGTCGTCTGTTATGAATTTTACAGGAAATCAGTTTTTCAGGTTTGAAGTTTCCGGCTTTTGAAGTATCGCGGGGATTTCCGAGATTAAGTGAGAACCGTCCGGGATAAAGAGCAGACGATTTTTCAATTTTGAGGTCGAATTAACCAGACTAAAAATTCAATTTTACTACCTAAATGAACATCAAACATTACAAAACGAATTATTTTATATAATTTCGCTGATTACTTTTATGATTCCAAATCTATAGAATTACATAATTTGTTTTTCGGTATTGACTTTTCATAAACCTCTTGATTTTCAGCAGACGGAAAATGGCTGCTCTAAGGGGAGCATGCTGTCGGCTTGGAAATAAGAAACTAAATGCAACAGTGGTTGTCTCAGGGAAGTCTCCTTTCCCTGACGATACATTTAATCACATTGAAAGGCGTTGTTCCTCATCTCTAATTTTGAAATCAACTTCCAAAACAAGTAAATCTTTAAATATGCACTAAACATTCTGCATGACCGACGAAGGTCGAAACGTCCCTGCTTAATTGCGTCATATGTATTCAGGGTCTATTCACTCAATGATTGAAGTTTTCTATAGAAAAGTAAAGCCATCTGACATGTAGTGTTGACATGTTTTGTTCCTTTATTTATGTAAAAGATCCTAGAGGTACTAAAACAGAAATCACAGGGGCTTGTTTTTTAGTGCTGTGGTCTGAGTCCGACTAAACAAGACCCTGTGAAGATATCAAATGGGCATGCAAACTCATAAATCAAAAACAAACTGACAATAAATAAAACAAAACAAGGTAAAGACAAACGACAGTACTGAAAGAATAAAAAAATCCATAAGAATAGCAAAACAATTCTGACCAACAATGGGGGTAGGTGTAGAAAATTGGAAAATTAGAAAATGCCTGTACCAAGTCAGGAATATGACAGTTGTTATCCATTCGTTTGATGTGTTTGGACTTTTGATTTTGCCTTTTGATTTTTGATTTTCCTTTTTGAATTTTCCTCGGAGTTCAGTATTTTTGTGTTTTTACTTTTTTTTGTAGTAAGCAGATCCTGATCCACATGTGGCACCTGTTCTCTTTCTTGTGTAAATGCTAAACACTTTTGTTCGAAAGGTTGCATTAGTGGAAAAGAGGCCAGAACTGTTGTTAACCACAAGCAGAATATAATAAAAAATGTTTAAATGTTTGAAAAACTAATCAACCTATTATCTGAGATGGCTTGGTAAAATGTAAAGATATAAACTCTAAACTAACCTGATTTTAAAGTCATTCATACTCTTCATGACTTGGCACCATTGAGCACTAAAAACAATTATAAAATTTGTATGAAGATAGTCATTCAAAATATTCTGTCTGGTCAACATTGATAGGAGTGTATTATGGTTCCTGTGTTAAGAAAGTACTGAGGTGTCAAAGCAATAAATATCTAGAAGAGAGCCGTGGTGTAGTGGTTAGTGCATCAGACTATTAACACAAAGGTTCCTGGTTCGATTGCCGTTCCGGTTGAAAATTTCAAGGAGTGAATTATCGGTTCTCCCCAATGACACCATTTGCAAGTATGGTCTTGAGGAAATGATGATAGTCCGTCGGAAGGGGACGATAAATGACTGACGTGTGTTAAGAGACTAAAGAGAGTCATATCTAGATATCTCTTATAGCTTGCAAGTAAATGACATCCTTGTAGATTTTGAAAAAGAGCATGCTAATGCTTCTAGGCAGCACTCACGTCCCCAAAGTAGAAAGGGATTAATATAAGATGCAATAACAAATGAATAACTTGTTTCCCAATCTACTATAAATAAATATGTTAAAACTATGTCTAATAAATATCTATATATCATGTATACATATATCTTACTGTAATTTCAGATTTATTGTCTGTTGCTCACAAAACCTGTTGTTTACATAGAAAAATTCACAGAAGTTCGCCAAACAACAAAAAGGACTATTATGAACTTTTAGGGGTTCCAAAAAATGCAGATGCTAAGGCTATTAAAAAAGCTTACTATGAGGCAAGTATAAGTAACTAACTGGAGAGCCTTAATATTATAGGTGATGATTGGTATTAGGCCAAACAAAAAAGTATGTATGTTTACTGTCACATGCTGAAAAAAACCAAGGGTAGGTGGGGATTTTTTTTATGTTTGACATTGAGTCTTTGGGAGCAACATTGTGACTTTAACAACTTAATCAAAAATGGCAAAAAAAACTTAAGGGTTGGGGATAAAAATTAGGGTAGAAAGGGGTACAGTAAACACACATACTTTTTATTTTGCCTTATTTTCAGGGGTCACACATTTCTAGTTTGATACTTACAAAGTGCAATGAAATAGTCAGGTAATTGATCATAATGTTGTTATCAAATGATAAAAATCAACCTGATGCATGTGTTCATGTACAAGACTTTGATTTATTTATATGATTTAGGAACATTTGTATAAAAATAAATGATGAGCATGATGAATGTTGGTCTGTTTTGTAGGTTTTTTACGATAGTAGAGGGGCATTATGTTTTGTGGTCTATGCGTCCGTCTGTTTGTCCGTTCGTTCATTGGTCTGTCCAGTTTCAGGTTAAAGTTTTTGGTCGAGGTAGTTTTTGATGAAGTTGAAGTCCAATCAACCTGAAACTTAGTCCATATGTTCCTTATGATATGATTTTTCTAATTTTAATGTCAAATTAGAGTTCTGACACCAATTTCAGGGTTCACTAAACATAGAAAATGATATTGCGAGTGGGGCATCCATGTACTGGGGACACATTCTTGTTTTTTATAAAACAGCAGTGAAAATAACATATTTGTTTTTTTATCACACCTTATGTGAATCTACCTACTTTCCAGCTATACTTCTAAAGAGATCCTGATTAGGGATAACTGCACAGAGTTACTAACAATGCTAACCAAGATGATATATTTTAATGATAACATTGAACTTGTCAATATTAATCTATTCTACTATCTGTATTTCTTTTATTTCAGCTTGCCAAAAAACACCACCCTGATGTGAGCAAGAATGATGCCGGATCTGCTAAAAAATTCCAGGAAGTGTCAGAAGCCTATGAAGTAAGGACTGTGCAAGGAAAAGTGACAAAAGATAGTTTAATAAACATGATAAACCTCTACATGAGATATAATACACTGATTCCATCAATACAAACTGACAGTCACAGTATAGTGTTGAAAGTGGCTTAAAACACAAATCAATCTATATCAGTGTTGTAGTATGATTGCCAATGAGTCTACTATACTCCAATTTTTTTGGATTTGGTGGGTATAGGTAAATTGAAAATTGAGATGTTATGCTAAAACAAAGTATCCAAATGTTAATCTGCAGTCATTTGCAAAGCAGCGAAATCAAATATCCATGGAAATATAATTTCCCTCAATGCACAAAAATTTGTACACATTAAAGATAAATGAAGAGTTTTTTTTTTTGAACAGCATACATTAGAGTGAATATTTTTTTTTTTTTATTAAAGGTGTTGAGTGATAGCACAAAAAGACGTGAATATGATACATTTGGTATGGGCGGCGGAATGGGAGGTATGGGCGGAGCCTCTCGTGGACAGAGTCGTGGACAGGCACAAGGTAGGTAGGATAACAGCTTAAGGTTTGAGGTATTCAGATTTTTTGTCCTTATAAGTTAGTATCCAACAAATTTTAAATAATGTGGATGTAAGCAATTATAGACAACCATACAGCCTTTAACAAGGAGAAAACTTCATATTGTATAGTTGGTTATAAAAGGGTCCTGACATGAAATATATATAAACAATTCAATTGAGAAAACAAATGACCTAATTAACAACAAAAGAATTATATTTTCTTTTTTCTCTCTAGGATTTGAAAATTTCCATGGTTCAATTGACCCTGAGGAATTGTTCCGTAATATTTTTGGACAAGCAGGGTTCAAGATGGGAGGATCAGGAGGATTTAATGACTTTACAGATTATGAGTCGTCAAAGTGGGGATTTGCTCCGGCAACTGAGGTAAGAATATTATTAAGATGTAACCTGGGTTCAAATCACAATATAAAACATAGAAGTGGAGTATGTCTGATTTTGATAACAGTTTGAGTGAAGTTCCAGCAAACAGCAGTTTTAGGAAAGGCATGCTTTTGATTTATTATGATATTAGGATACCAGTTTCCAGATTTTCTTGGTTACAGGCTAGCCATGATGGTTAATTTTCAACAAAGTACACATTTTTTAATAACCATTTTATGCAGGAACTGGAAAATAACAAATATCAAGAAGAATATGAAGTTTTGTCTGATTCAGAACTTTCTCTCTTTGACTATATATCAATGGTTTATAGAATCAATGCTTGGATGTTTTTTTTAAGTGAACCATATCAATCATTTTAATAGAGGATATATAATGTACACCAATGAAACAGAAAACCAACACAAATAACAAAACAATATGTAAAAGGTAATATACAATCTAACTCAATATGTATATCAAATTTGAATTCAAGGCACTTAAATTAATACATTTTTGATGAATTTTCATTTAGAATTTTGTGAGAAATATAAGTAAAATGATCATAATTTGTCAAGGGTGGATGGGCTTAGAAAAACGAGTATCCCATGTCCATAGCTTTAGTTCTGGAATAGCCTTTATGATAAGAAGGGATATAGTGAATTAGCTCAATAATTTCCATTTTCTGTATTTCAGGCCACGTTAGATTTAAGTTTTCAAGAAGCTGCTAGAGGTGTTAATAAAGACATTAATGTGAATGTGAAGGACACTTGTCCGAAATGTAACGGGAATAAATGTGAGCCAGGAACAAGTGCTGTCCGATGTCATCAGTGTAATGGTACAGGGATGGTATGCATGACTAATAACATCATGGATTCTTGTGCTGTCATAATATGTACTGAACTTTGAATTAATCGTGTTAGATAGATGTCATTGCTGTAAAATGAGACCCAATTATTCAGAGGGAATTTTTTGTTTAAGTATGAGAACTGATTGATTGATTGTTTGTTGGTGTTTAACATCCAGTGGCAAATATTTCATGCATGTTTAGGACGATGATGTATATAAGAATATCCAAGATGAGGCGCTGCAGTAAATATGAGAAAAATTCTTCCGTGGTAGAGTAATACTATAAAGGAGGTATTCACTGAACCATGACTTGTATGTTGAGAACTCTGTAATTAACAAATATTGACACTTTGCAGAAATTACAAAAATGTTGTTTATAATATAAGGCTCCAGTTATCATATACTCAGGTTTATATTATCTTACAAAACCAGTGGGTAGGAGGATGAAAAAAGAATAAAAAAAATGAATAGGTCCTATTGGCTAAATTTTATGGTTGACATATTCGTAAAAATAAAAATATTGTAATTATGACATAAATGCTTCTAGAACTACAAGATTCAGACTAGATTTCTATTTTTAGGAAGATTTACAAACGGGTCCTTTTGTAATGAGGTCAACTTGTAGGGTTTGCTATGGTGCTAAAAAGATAATTAAACAGCCTTGTACAGAATGTCAAGGAAAAGGGAATATTATAATGAGAAAAAAGGTTGTTGTACCTGTTCCTGCAGGTAAGTGTGTTAAAGTGGTGTCAAAATTTAATTTCAACTAGCCCAACATTCCTACAAAAAAAAATTGTACTTAAACATCTGAACAATTGTTTCATTAATTGTCCGTACTGTTATTGTATATAAATAAGAAGAGCTGGTATGATTGCCAATGAGACCACTTTCCACTATAGACCAAACAGTTTCAGACATACTGATCAGAAACATGTTCACATATATATGGATGTTCATTTGCACAAGGTTGATTTTTATAAGACACCACTCCTTTATTATTTAACTACATCCT
Source organism: Mytilus galloprovincialis (assembly GCA_037788925.1). NCBI lineage: Eukaryota > Metazoa > Mollusca > Bivalvia > Mytilida > Mytilidae > Mytilus > Mytilus galloprovincialis. The sequence continues at coordinate 83,857,988 of CM075336.1, read as the reverse complement.
TGCTAAATATCTGGTTATTTCAAGATCATCTCTCAATATGCATGATATAGAAATCTGAAATATCGAGAGAAACTCAGTTTCCAATAAAATTTTGAAATACTGATTGAAAAACAATTGCCATTAGTCATACAATTATTTTTTTCTACTTTGTAGTACTTTTTTTAGCAAATGCCTTAAGTACAATTTTTTTTGGTTATTTGGAATCTTATATGAATTTCCTTACAATAAAAATTCTCACTTTGAGTTTTTTATTTGAAGGTATTGAAGACGGCAGTACATTAAAAGTGGGAATAGGATCTGATTATCTTTATGTTAATATTAAAGTAAGTACCTTGTGACTTATCTTGTCTCCTTTGTATATATTTAAAGGTGTTGAGGATGGTCAAACGGTCAGAATGATGGTCGGGAAGGAGGAGATATTCATCACATTTAAAGTAAGTGATTCTCATCATGTCTCATTCTACCTCAGTCTCTCTCTGCATGGTAATAAGACTGAGCAAGAGGAAAGTGACCTGCTTTATAAAGAAAAACATTTTTATGTAGACAGGTATATGACAAAACAAGTATTCAGTGTTCAATTTGACCATAGTTTTACTTTACATGCAGGATTTAGGAAAAGTTCCTGTATGTATAATGCTAAGATATCATCTCATGACCACTTACAGTAATTTTGACAAAGTTCCTTCAATGTACCCAAAACTATTGTTTACTGGAACAGCCATATAGACAAAAACATTAATCCTGTCTATCATAAATGTTTACAGTGAGAAGACCACCAGTTTAAACAAAGATGATTTTTAAGTGACTGGCATTATATATGTGTAACTTTGAATTTTGGATATATATCAATTGTAAATTTAGTTCAGGAGTATACAGATCACTAGTACATATTTCAAATGTAAGAAAAATATATTCATGACTATAGGATTATTAAAAACATAATTCAGGTAATGAAATGGTCATTTGTTTTATATTACAGGTAGCTAAAAGTCGAGATTTCAAAAGACAAGGAGCTGATTTACACAGTGAAATACATATAAGTGTAGCTCAAGCTGTATTAGGTGGTACAATTAGAATTCCAGGTGTTTATGAGGAAATTTTACTAAATGTAAGATTTATTACTGGAAATTTAGATATTTCTTTTATCAATAACTTATACACTATTCTTATCAACACAAAAGACTGATGGAGTTTGAATTTTGGTGGCATCACTTTTACTGTTCTAGAGTTAAGCCTCTCTTAATTTAGTTTGCCTCGCTCAAATGTTATGAATCTTATACACAATGCTCATTACCACAAAACACAGATAAAGTTTGAATTATTGTGGAGTCACTATTACTGTTGGCATTCTAGAATTATTCCCCTTTACAAATGAAAAAATGGCTGAAATTCTGTACTCTAATTTAAGGTTGCCTCAATCAAATGTTATTACCAGACACAATCAGATCAAGTACAGATTTAGGTTGTCATTTTCACCATTCTTGGGTTATGTCCCTTTATGTTGTATGCGAGTGGGTGCATTGTCTCTGTCCCATGGACACATTCCCCCTTTATGTTTTGTTGATAAACTATGTTGGTATATTTTTTTGAATCCTAAGCTTGCAGCAGAAAGTAATCAGTTTGTTTATGCCTCTGCAGTTTGTTTCAAAATTATCTAAATCCCAGCTTTTTTAATCCAGATTAAGTCATCATATCAAACTTTATTTACAAATTTTACACATGTGTTGACATAGGTAACTCTTTATCTATTTGTTTCTGTTGTTTGGTATGCCTAATACTATAATATATTCTGTTCATAGATACCTGCAGGAAGTCAGTCACATGATAGAATCCGATTGGCTGGTAAAGGTCTGAAGAGAGTTAACAGTTATGGACATGGCGATCATTATGTACATCTTCATATCAAAGTCCCTGTGTAAGTAAATGTGTTGTCTGGCTGGGAGGCTTGAAGTAAAATATTGATGAGTGGCTATATTTTGTAATATTATTAACCCTTTCGCCGATGAGTGCCGGTTTACCGGGATTCACGCTTCAGACAGCTGACAATGAGTCCCGTTTTACCGGGATCAGAATACATCTTTTATATTTACCGCTCAAAACAGTGCAAACATGAGTTATCTTTCTTTGGTGAATACCCGGATGAAAGTGTAAACATGGCGCTTCCGTTTGTTGAAAACCGTGTCAAAATCAGAGGAAATATACGGAATTTACGAGAATTTGAAATGAGGGAACATTTTTTTTGAAAGAATATGGAAGAATTGAAGCCAAACTAGTATACTTTTTTGACATAAAATGTCGTTTTATGTACAAAACACTTTCAGTTCATCGTTCAGTGTGAGGAATTTGTACAGCCTCAAAATTTTTAAAAATTTTGCCGTTTTGGGTTAAAAAATTAATATTTGGGGTCAAAGAGCAGAGTTTTGAGAATTTCACCTACATAATGCCGAAAATTTGAAAATTTGAATATTTTATGAAGAAAAAATTATCAAAACATAAACAAAACTGTGAACATGGTGTTTGTGAATGAAATAAATACACAAATAACTACAAACAAGTTTTTATTGACATTTATTATGAAGATCTTCCACTTGAGTAAAAGTAGCCAGGGAAGCCATCGTCTCAGAGTAGCGTCTGTCTGGGCAGCAATCGGTGAAAGGGTTAATCGAATATTTTTAAGGATTTGTGATTCGTTAAAACTTGATCACATGAACAGTTTGCACGCCAATACTGTTGTGTTTAGTTTTTTGTAGGTCAAAAAACAGCATATTGCACAGGCATACAGCACGTTACTAAAAATACATTCTAGAAGTCCCCATATTTACATTGTTCATGCAATAGTTGTTGATTAATAATATAACAATTGTAGCCTTTGATTGAGGTCAAAAGCATATTGACTGAGGACTTCGTCCTCAGTCAATATGCTTCTATAGGTCGATATAACCTCGTATCGACCTCATACAAAGGCTATAATTGTATAAGTTTTGTTTGAAACTGCATAAAAGAACATTTCAACTCAAAAGTCAGAATTAAACTGACATTGCTTGCATGGCAAAAAAAGGGAAAGACAAACAACAGTAAACAACAGTAAACAAAACAAAACATAGAAACTAGACTGAACAACAGGAACTCCACCAAAAACAGGGGATGGGGGATCTCAGTTTCTCTGGAAGGGTAAACAGATCCTGCTCCACATGTGGATGTGTAAAATGCTTTCTAGATGTCTTTTGATATTAATTGTGTTGCACAGTTGCTGTTTAGATATGTACTGTTACAAAAAAAAAAGTTCACTCAATGTCATGAATGTGGAGAGGAAATAACTTTTAAACGAGATATTTATAGGAACTTCAATATCACAAAAAAGGAAAAATAATGAAAAGGATTGAAATAGAAAAAACTTTAGTAGTAAAAATTGTAGATTATGATTTTGTGAAACTAAAATATCCAAATGGTGATGTTTGTTAGTGTATGATGTCCAAGAGTCACTTTTTTTACCCCCATGCTTATATATTTTTTTCTTATTTATAACAGATCTTTAAGTAAAGAACAAGAAGCATTAATGTTAGCCTATGCTGAAACAGAGAAAGTTAAAGGCACAGTAAACGGCATTGTAAATACAGCACAAGGTAAGTTTAAATGAAAGAATGATTTTTTTGTTATTCAAGGTACAACTTTTGACTCATAGTTTTCACTTAGGTGATGGGAAGGAGAGAAGGGTGAAAGGAGGGGGGCTGCTTTAGGCATGTGAATTACAATATTGTGAAAGTTAAAACAAAAAAGGTCCCTTTAGTAGATAAACCAAAAATGGTTTTCATTTACAGTTTTAAGTTCTTCGTTATTTTAAACCTTCCGGAAAAAAGGCAAGACTGGTTCTTTTTTATTGTGTTGTTTTTAACAGCAATTTTATCGTTTTGATGGTTGTTTTATTAAGCCTCACTGAGGCAATAGCAAAGTGCAAGGTTTATGAGAACTTTCAACATTTTGTGCATGTACCAAGTCTGGGTGTACATCAGTTTTTCTTTCAGAAGGGAGTTTATTATTTTGAAGATTCCTTTTATTGTGTGAATTATTTAATTTGTTTATAAAAATTTCATTTTCAATTATCGATAAAAAATATAATGCTTAAAATTTCCTAGAAGAATATCATTATCTGGTATTAAAATGCATGATGTCAATAGAACGCACATTTCAGACGTAAAACTTACACCAGTCTCTTGTTAATATCTAGAAGATAAAAAGGATTCTATAAATTTGAAATAAATTCCACTTTGAGATAAGCTGACAGTCCCTTCTCTGTTTTAGATTCGGGAGAGAAATCGGGTGAGAAAACCACTTCTGGGGAAAGATTGTCTGAGCATGATGATGATGATTCATTTCTTGGGAAGATAAAAAGAAAAATCTTTGGATGATGATAGCTTCTTCTAGGAAATTTTAATTTAATAGGTATTTATTAAATGTATTCATGTTTATAAAGTCAGTTAACTTTATTTTTATATTTTTTATGATTTTTTGTGAATTTTTGACATGTCAAAATATTGTCTTCCAAAAAACTGCACTGTTAAATTTTGTATAGAACAATATTAAATAACAATGAAATCATAGACTTGGGGAAAAATGGAAATATGAGGATATAATTGTTAGGTATCAGTTAAAAAAAAAATCTAGATATTAAATTTAACAGTTTAAAATGTTGCTGAACACTTTCTGTAAAAAAAATTTCTTCAGGTCAAACAGCAGTTGATGAAAATGGATTTGTTGCACTAATACGGGAAGCTTTAGCAGAAATGGCAGATAAAAAGTTAGAAGATGGGGAAAAAGAGACAGTAGATGCAGAAAAAAAGACAGGATCAGGGAAAAGTTGATGAAAGAAAACATTATCCTGTCTTCTCCTTGTGGAAGATTGTTTATATTAAACAAACACAGAATGTAGATACCTGTATGCTGAAGTTTATACTTGCATTTATCAGGTTTCCATGCTTATAGGAACAAATTGCATTTGTGATGCTCAAAAACCTTATAAATGTGGGTCAAACTTGCAATTAGGGAACAGTGACACATGTCTGGCATTTAAGGAATTGAGGGCTGTTCCAAAAATTAAATATATTTACAGAAGGCATGCCTAAAATTTCTACTGATTATTTTTTACAAGTGTTGCCTTTGGATGTTGAGCAAATAAATGAATCTATGAATGTTCAGGCTATCCTAAGATAACTAACACCCATCAAATTTACTAGAAGTCCTTTTTGCCCTTTTCGCCCTACAATTAAATCTAGAACTGCCCTTAGAAAAATATAAACAGTTGACATAAGTTGTTTGTTTAAAGTTTCTAAGAGATCTTGCCATTTCTGTTAAAAAATTATGTGTTATGTAATAGTGCTGTAATTTTTTCATCTCTCTTATTGAATTTCATGAACAATTTGTCTTTCTGGATAAGATTGGCATACACCAAAGGACATACAATGATGTTATGACCCATGTCTATAAATACAGTTTTCTTTCCTTGCCTACCACATAAATTTAAACTAAATAGCTCTTATAAACAAGAGAAATGCTTGAACTTATTGAAAGTTGGAAAATATTTTTATGCCCCACCTACGATAGTAGAGGGGCATTATGTTTTCTGGTCTGTGCGTCCGTTCATCCGTCCGTTCGTCCGTTCGTTCGTCTGTCTGTCCCGCTTCAGGTTAAAGTTTTTGGTCAAGGTAGTTTTTGATGAAGTTAAAGTCCAATCAACTTGAAACTTAGTACACATGTTCCTTATGATATGATCTTTCTAATTTTAAAGCCAAATTAAACTTTTGACCCCAATTTCACGGTCCACTGAACATAGAAAATGAAAGTGCGAGTTTCAGGTTAAAGTTTTTGGTCAAGGTAGTTTTTGATGAAGTTGAAGTCCAATCAACTTTAAACTTAGTACACATGTTCCCTGTGATATTATCTTTCTAATTTTAATGCCTAATTATATTTTTTACCCAATTTCACGGTCCATTGAACATGGAAAATGATAGTGCGAGTGGGGCATCCGTGTACTTTGGACACATTCTTGTTGAAACATATATTGGTATATAACAATAATTTTGGACTTTTTAATATTTAAAACCATAAACATAAACAAATAGTGATTTTAAATGCATTTATTAATGAAGTTTATTTTATTATTTATTTCTAGCATACTGTAGTGTCATTTTTTCTGTGGATGCCAATGTTTTATCTATTGAGCAAAAATGTATTGTCATGGAAATTGAACCATAATCCTTTTCTGTTTTGAATTTTCCTTGGAGTTCAGTATTTTTGTGGTTTTACTATTTTTGTTACAAAGTGTAGAAGATATATTTTTGATCAGTTAATATTGTACGTGGTACGCATTTTCCAACAAAATCTCTTAAGGAGGCTCAGGGGTACAAAAACTTCAGCAAAAAAATAAACTTTTATTTTTTCATTACAAATCTTATTTATTACACTATTAGTTATTACTTTATGATATGATAGAAAAATCAACCAAAAAATCGATTTGGTTTGGCCCCCGATGATTTTTAAAATTTTTATATCATTGAAAAAGCTACAAATTATCTCCCTTTGGTGCAAAAATGACATTTTTTGGCTTTAAATTTGAAATATCTTTTTTAACTCATAGGTGACCTATATTTTTTATTATTTTTTTCAAATAAGCTGTACATAAACTAAATAATTGTAAAATTTAAGCAATTTCTGTAATTAGGTTATTTTTTTATTTCGATATTACCTCTATTTCTCCTATTAGTTCAGCAGAAAAAAGGACATTAACAAAAATGTATTCTTCTTCTGGAGGCAGATTGTGAGCTTAAATGAACGGTGACACCATTTTTTTTATATCATTTTTCTATTAAGTATATGATAAAGTTCATTCATAAAAAAATATAGCGAAATCCTATATTAGGAAAAAAAAAATGATTTATACCCAGGAGCCCCCTTAATATCAGTACATGACAAAAATTAATAAAAACACAGCAGCCAATAGATAATTTGCTCCACAACATTGTAATTTTTTTCTGTAACAGATTATAAGTTGTATATGGTGTTGAAGAATGTATTGTGAAAATGTTTGAAAAATTATGAATAAAAAGTTTGTGACTGTGTTCTCAGAGTACATAAGTCCAATAGTAGGGTGTGAACAATTGTTAGAGATGTTGAGTGAAATTGAACGTAGTTAATGGATAATAATTTTTGTTATGTTTAGATAAAGATCTTACTTCTCATTCTAAGTTACAGCAAAATGCAAAGAATGTGTAGGTTAAGGTAATATCTTTGACTTGCTTGCTTGCTGAACACTGAAGTCATTATTCAGTAAGGTATACTACCCTCCTTTTGGAGTATTCTAGTCCTACAGACATATAGATTGTTAATCTGTCATACTAGTCTACTTTTAAAGGAGGGTAGTATACCTCACCTTATAATTACTGTAAAGACTTGTCATAATTGTATGATTTTGTGTTGTTTATACAATTTTGGTCCTTGTCTGATTTTAAAAAAGGCTGTGCATTCAAAGCCATAGAAAATTTGTAATTGTTGAACATTTTAATTCATGGTTCACCTCACAAATGCCATGAAATTGGTATCCAATGAATAATAAATTAATGAATCCAAATCATACACTAAAAGTAAATAACTTGTGTGGTATTTAATATGTATGACTTTAAAAAAAGAATAAAACCAATAAATTATATTAATGTTGTATGTTTTAAACAAGTCCAGTTAGAGTGGTTGTTTGAAAATGTATTTAATCTTGATCATCTATGTGATATTTCATGCAAAATGTTTTTATATGTTACAAAATGATTAATAAATGTAATACTATATATATAAATTAATTTTATTTTGCTTGTTTTTAAGTTAAGTTTTGGACTGAAAGACTTTAATATTTGGAAATGATTAGAAGACATACATACATAATGCTGCATACTCGGTGTAATATGGCAGCAAATCCTTGAAAAACTTTATAAATAAATTACAAGTGGCAATTAAATTAATTCTGTTGGAAGTTAAAAATGTCACTATGAATTATATCAAAGACATAGGTCAATACCTGCATGGGAAACTGGAAAAAAAAGGGTATTTCTTCTTTTGATTTCAAAGCCTTTGTTATAAAACTAAGAAAATGTGGCATAACTGCCAATTAAACAATTTCCTGGTATCTATAAAGACCTATAGACAAAAGTTGTGAACAGCCTTCAACAATGAACAAAACTCATACTATATAATGAGATATAAAATACCTGAAGGTGACTTAACGTATCAAGAGAAAATAAGACTTCCAAAATAAACCAATGAAATAATATGACAATGTTTATTTCTTCTTGATCACTTAAAGAGTAACTGCATTCCCTGTTGTGTATTGAGATCAAAACAGAAGCTCAACAACTGCATACAATGCTTGCTAGAAGAATACTGACAAGTTTCATTACCCGGTAAATTTTCTTTTGTGAAGGGCTGTAATTGGACAAAATGATATAGGTCTAAAAGAGAAAGACTTCCATGTAAGTCAAGTCAATATAGCATAAATTTGGCACTAACCTTGAAGTAATTGCAACAGAAGATTTTCAAGTTTTAATCTTTAGCATTATACCCCAAACATACACAGAAAAAAGTACCATAAAATCTTAATTGAGGAAGATTAAAAATCACGATTTAAAATTCCTACATGGAGATTTGCACTGAATAAGGGAGATAACTCTGCAAAAAAGACAGAAATGTCAATAAAAATTGATACAAAATTATAACTTTACCGCTTCTATTCAACAGATGTATTGATTCTTGATAATTTAGCCCCCTACAATCTACAATCTAGATTTTGTAATTTATTAGCTGATTAGTTGACCATTAATTGAATTTTTCAGCACGTCGAGGTAAAGAATCTCAAATTTAATAAAAAAATAATTAAGCACATTCTTCTTTTTGTGGTTTTAAGTTTCTTTATACAAGGTAGATGCTGAACAAATTGTTATACAGATATATATATATATATATATATATAAAATACCAAATTTTCACATTATTTTTTTTTAAATGATCATAAAGCCACAATTATTCAATTTCTTTAATGAAAAATGCACCTAAATAAATAAAAATACCCATAATATTTCCGTTTTGTACATTTAATTAGCAGAAGATTATATAATATAGTGAAATAGGAACCCCCCATCAAAGTATCATACTTTACATAAATTTAAAGAAAATTAACCAAAAACTGACACAAAAAAAAGACCCATTTTTGCTGAGTTATCTCCCATTCCAATGTTAATTTCCATAGGAAATTTAAAGTGCTGATTTTGAGTTTTCCTCAAGTTAGATTTTATGGGACTTTTTTTCTGTGTATATTTAGGGCTTAATGCTATAGATTAAAGCTAAAGCATTTTCTGTTGCAATTGGTTTGATTTGACTGGACTATGTAGAGAAGTAAATACAAAATATCCTAAACATAGGATGTAATAATATTATATCAATTAACAACACTTAATTATTATCTACACCTAAAACCACCAAAAGAAAAAGAGTTATTTTACTGCTCTTCATCTCAGCCAATCTGACACCTTCAACATAGAGCAAAACTTAAACCTCTGTTACAAGTTCAAGAATTCAATCAAGCCAAAAGAGATCATTCTTGATTTTTGTCTCACCTTTACGGAGTCGATAAGTGAGACATAGGTATGCTGTTTGTGGCGTTGGTGACAGCATCAACAATGTATTAGTTTGTGATTAGGTCTAGTTTATGGTGACCCACAAGTGGTAGGTCAATCATATTTGGTATGCAGTTGTAAAAGCATTGGCACATCTCATTTCCATGAAGATTATTTGGCCCTGCCCCCTCAGTCATGGTCTATTGACTTTGAAACTTTTGCTTATTTTACATGTATTAGTTTGTGATTTTTATGGGGAACCACAAGTGGTAGGTCAATGATGTCAATGATATTTGGTATGCAGTTGTACAAGCATTGGCATATCTCATTTCCATGGAGATAATTTGACTCTGCCCCCTTAGTCATGGTCTATTGACTTTGAAAAAATTTAGTAAGTTTATATCGTGTATTAGTTGGTGATTAGGTCAGTTCAAGGGAAACCATTAGTGGTAGGCCAATGTTAATTGGTATTCAGTTGTATAAGCATTGGCACATCTCATTTCCATGGAGAATACTTGGCCTAACCCCTCAGTCACAGTCTAATGACTTTGAAACTAAATATCTTAGTTAACATGTATTAGTTTGTGATTAGATCAGTGTAAGATGAACTACTAATGTTAAATCAATGATATTTGGTATGTAAATTTATTTACATTTGCAAGTATTGTTTCCATGGAGATTATATAGCCCCACCCCCTCTTCATGCCTCATTGACTTTGAAACTTTTACATAGTTTACAAGTAAATTTTTGTATTTAGATTTGGGAACAACTTATAATAAGTCAATGGTATTTGGTATGCAGTTGTATTAGCATTGGCACATCTCATTTACATTGAGATTGTTTAGCCATGTACCTCAGTCATGGTTCATTGACTTTGAATATTTGCATAACTTATGTAAGATGTTAAAGTATTTCTATTTTGATTTCAACATTTGCATAATCAAAATTACAAAAAGGTGAGACATATCTCTGTGATAACAGTTTATTGACAGTTTGTTTTGATAATAATGGTTGTATTGTCTATTTGTCTTTTTGTTTTTATGATACAATATTCCCGTGCTTGTATTTCCTATCATGATTTCTTTGATAGAGGGTTGCTGCTCACAAAACGCATTAGAAGGCTATTAAGGTAGATAGGGTGTCTTCCTCCATCTTGGATTTTGAAATACTAGAAAACAAGGTCTAGATCAATGATGAAATGTGCAAATTTTTATAGAAGTAGGTAATTCATGTGTAAGAATTTTCATTATAATATAGAAAATGTCATGTTTGATCATATTTATGATTGTATTTTACAAAAAAAAGAATTCTTTTGTTTGATTCATTTTTTTCCAACTTTGTCAAATAAGGGGAGGCAACTCAAATGCAAGGGCAGATAATTCAGATAGTGTTACTTTTACAATAGAATGTGTTAGGAATTTACCCATTTTTACATGTAGCAAGAAAACGAGTCCGGTGACCCCATTTTTTCTTTTTCTTATCTGAAAGCATAATATTGGAGCTATCTTCTCATATTTTATCTCAAAATTCTATGGTGTGGTTTGCGTTTTACGGCGGAAAATTGGGTTTTCCATGCATAATCTATACAAAATCTTGACAATTTTGCACAACCTGTAGTGTGAAAATAAGTCCGGTGACCCATTCTTTTTATTAATGTTTTTAAACTAGCAGGATATGAACTACATTTTGGCAAATTATTAAAAGATTCTATGGATTATAATTTAGACACCCCATCTACCTTAAACCAATAGTTCCTAGTGAAGTTGAAATTATCCCTTTGTAAATTTACAGTAGCATTCACGAGTAGGTTGTATTGAATTTTTGGAATGACTTCCAAATATCACTACAATCCCGTCCCCATTTCCCAGAATGTGACCTACTAAATTCCTATATTAAAATAGGAATCTATTAAAACCAGTAGTTCTTAGTGAAATTGAAATTATCCCTTTACAAATTTTCAGATGCATTCACGAGTAGGTTGCATTGAATTTTGGGAATAACTGTTCCAAAGATGACAGTAGATATGTTCAAAATATCACTACAATCCCGTCCCCATTTCCCACAATCTGACCTACTAAATTTTAGACATATTACCAGGTTTGTACTTGCAAGAGCAACACAACAGGTGCAGGATCTGCTTACCCTTACGGAGCACATAGATCACCTCTGATTTTTGGTAGGGTTTGTGTTGCTCAGTTTCCCCTTTTTTCTAGTGCGTTTAGTGTACTGTTATTTGTCTGTTTGTATTTTTCATTTTCGCCATTGCATTGTCAGTTTATTTTCAATATATGATATCCAGGAAAACACGACATTGATCAATGGACCATGACAATGAGACCAAGGACAAGGTCAGATGAAAACTACCAGACAGTACACCTTACAATCATTACAAAATGGGTACTATAGAGTATAAAAAACAACTCTAAAGGTGTTTTGGTATCTTTTATCAAGCTACATTCAGATATCGCAGATCAAATTTTTTCGTTCATAGTTTGTTAATATACGTTTTTGCTTATAGTTTCTCAGAAACAAACTAAACCAGGAAAACTTCAGATTGACAAATAGACCATGAACAGTATATTTTCACCATCACACTTCCATTTTCAGATAACTGAAATCTAGGACAAAACCCTAATTTGTCATATTTTAAAATTTTACACAAAAAATTAAAATGTTTACTTGAGGGGGCTCGCGGGTCTAAATCAAACTTTTTTATTTAATAAAGGATTTCGCTATATTTTTCTATAAATGAACTTTATCTTATACTAAATAGAAAAATGAAATAAAAAAATGGGGTCACCGTTCATTTACGCTCACAATCTGCCTTCGAAAGAAGCATACATTTTTGTTAATGTCCTTTTTTTCTGTTGAACTAATAGGAGAAAAAGCGGTAATATCGAAATAAAAAAAGAACTAAATTACAGAAATCGCCTAAATTTTACAATTATTTAGTTTATGTACAGCTTATTCGAAAACAACAATAAAAAATATAGGTCACCGATGAGTTAATAAAAATATTTCAATTTTAATACCAAAAAATGGCATTTTTGCACCAAAGGGAGATAATTTGGAGCTTTTTCGATGATATCTACATTTTAAAAGTCACCTGGGGCCAACACGAATTGATTTTTTTGAATGATTTTTGTTCCATATGATAAAAGTAACAACTACTAAAGGTAATTAATAAAGTTTGTAATGAAAAATAAATGTTTAATTTTTTTCTAAAAATCTTATACCCGCGAGCCTCGTTAATACCAAATTGATTTCATGGACAACACACAAAATATGCCAAACCTAAATGTGAGACCATGATAATGCATCTATAAACAAGATACGGCCTGTTCTACTTTGTAAATTTCTCCAAAACAAAGCTTTAAACAAAATTTCTGCAGAGCTTGCGCTGCTTGATTACCAAGTCTCACATTTTATTACATTAATCATCTAAACAAAGAAAAAACAAATTCTTTGACTTTTAAACACATTCTTTCTTCAGTAAATAACAATATTATCAAACTGCAAATGTTCAAAGCAGAGTCTATGTAAGCAATCCTATTAACGTGTTGGAAACCATGGTGTTAAAACGTCCTTGTACTTCAGTTTTGTTTCTGAAAAGAAAAAAACCAAATTGAAATTACATTTAGAAGAATATTAAAATCTAAACTTTTCTGTTGATACAAAGGGGAGGAAAAACTTTATTGCTTGTATTTTCAAAAGTCTGCATACACCCCTTCACATACAACAACTGGCTCATCTAAATCTGTGGTTAACATACATGAGGGGCCTAAAAGGTTATTTTCATTCTTCATAATCGGGGCGTTTTCGCTATCATGACCCTTTTTATAGATATTTTTTTGTGATCATGGAAATTTATTTTCTGTGAATAATGATTGACAAAAAATTCAACTCGTGATGAGACCATGAAAATTGATACCCATGAAAATAAATGAATCCACAGTATACAAAAATAAGGAAATATGATATAATTGCCAATGATACAAGTTACCACCAAAGTTCAACTGAAGTGGATGCAAGCTGTTGTAGATACCTGTACAGTCTTCAACATTGAAAAAAACTCATAATCATGATATTGTTTAGTCGGCTCTAAAAGGCCCAGACAAGAAAGTTCTTATTTTTAAAATTATTTTAAATGAAGGAATATATTTCTCAGTTCCTTATGCAAAGCTTTGATTCCTTGCCAAGCTTTGACTATTCTTTTATCCTTTTTTGAGTATATAAACTTTTTAAAAAAAATTGAGTAATTGGTTAACAAATATTTTGGCCTCAAGCATCACTGACATGACTGAAAGGCATATATAGGGGGTCTCATTGGGGGGTTCTGATCCCAGATCCCACTTACTGTTTTGTCAGATTCCCGTATCCTGCTTACACTATGTACGTTAGCAATTCTCATTTTTTTGTAATTTCCTGTGTACAATGGTGTATCGCTAGACTTCATTTTTTGTTTTCACGGCACAATAATTTGACTTTCAAGTGTCACGCTTACAAAAAAAACGGCAGTTCCGTGTGACCTTAGACCCCAATGAAACCCACTATATATTGTCAAAATGCACATCTGGTACTGGAAATGTTGTTGTTCCATACTGGTTTTATTTTGTTTGTTTTTCTCTTTACGATTTAGATTTTGAATAAAAAAGCATATTCATCATGCAAAATGTCACATGCTTTTACATATTCAGAACAGAACAGAACAGAACATATTTTATTTCCAATTAAGGGCCCACAAGGGGCATACAGAGCATACATGAATAAGGAAAAAGAATATTGATTATATTTAAGGTTATATAATTAGTTTTGGTAAATACTTGACATCAAATACATTTTTTAAAACAATAACCATGATTAGTTGAAAGGTATATATTCTTGCTGTCCAATCAAAATGGGTCTTTTAGAACTGACTCAGTATGTATTAGGTAATAAAACAGTTATTGAATGTGTAACAGTGCAACAGATCAAAATATATTTCCCGAGGTATGAAGACGAGGTCATTGTTCTATTGCCCGAAGCCAACTTTTATTCTGTTCAGCCGTTGTAGTGAATATCCATTTTTCAAAAGTCTATTTGAAAGAAATCCACTTTATATTTACTTCATTTAAGACAATATTTATACATTTTTACCTGGTTCTCTAAATGCATCAGGATGTCTTGCCATATAATCTTCATACATCAACTGTTCTCTTCTATTCCTGTTGTTTTTGTATACTACAATCTGGTGGCCAACAAAAGCTCCAACTCCTATACCTATAAAATGCTTGTATATACCTACAATAAAGAGAAAAATAATAAATTCTTTAGTTACAATTACTTATCTTCCCCGACGCCCTCAGAATATAACAAGATAATGAGCATGATGAGTAACTACCTTTAGTATATCTGTGTATCTACAAGAATATAACAAGATTGTGAGATAAATACATGTACATAACAAAAGTATATACAGTAAATTCTAAAATGTTTGTGATATATACATCATTTACATGTGCATACACTATGACATACAAAAGTATATACTGTAAATTCTTAAATTATTGCGATGTTTTCATTATTTAGCTCACCTGGCCCGAAGGGCCAAAGTGAGCTTTTCTCATCACTTGGCGTCCGTTGTCTGTCGTCCGTCGTTGTCATCTGTCGTTGTCGTCCGTTGTTATCGTCCGTCGTCGTTAACTTTTTACATTTTGAACTTCTTCTAGAGAACCACTGTCAGCACTGAATGGAATATAATTAAACATGGCATGAATGTTCCTTATGAGGTGCTGACCAAGAGTTGTTACTTTGTAGCCGATCCATCATCCAAGATGGCTGCCAGCGGGGGACTTAGTTTAACATAGGACCCTATGGGAAATGCATACAAATGACTTCTAGAGAACCACAGAATGGAATGAAACCAAACATGGCATGAATGTTCCTTATGAGATGCTGACCAAGTGTTGTTACTTTTTAACATAGGACCCTATGGGAAATGCATACAAATGACTTTTTCTAGAGAACCACTGAATGGAATGAAACCAAACATGACATGAATGCTCCTTATGAGGTGCTGACCAAGTGTTGTTACTTTGTAGCCGATCCATCATCCACGATGGCCGCCAGCGGGGGCTTAGTTTAACATAGGACCCTATGGGAAATTCATACAAATGACTTCTTTTAGAGAACCACTGAATGGAATGAAACCAAACATAGCATGAATGTTCCTTACGAGGTGTTGACCAAGTGTTGTTACTTTGTAGCCGATCCATCATCCATGATGGCCGCCAGCGGGGGCTTGGTTTAACGTAGGACCTTATGGGAAATGCATACAAATGACTTCTTTTAGATAACCACTGAATGGAATGAAACCAAACATAGCATGAATGTTCCTTATGAGATGCTGACCAAGTGTTGTTACTTTGTCTCCGATCCATCATCCAAGATGGCTGCCAGTGGGGGGCTTAGTTTAACATAGGACCCTATGGGAAATGCATACAGAAGTCTTCTTCTAGAGATCCAGGGAATGGAATGAAATCAAACATAGCATGAATAGTTCTTATTTATGAGGTGCTTTCCAAGTGTTGTTACTTTGTAGCCAAATTTTATCTGTTTTTATATGATTTCAAAAACCCAAGTAGAGTCAGGTGAGCCATACAGGCTCTTGAGAGCCTCTAATTGCAAATTGTTTTCATTATCATGATTATTGCAAATATTGTGATTGGGTAAGTAATGCAATAACAAGAACTATCAGTCACTGTCACAGTTTTATATCCATTACATCATGTACATGAATTTGAAACTATGCATTGAAATTATCACGAAATCGCTATAATAAATAAATCTCGCATTTGTGCCAATTCTTTAAAAATCACAATAATAAATGCACACAATTATTTCTGAATTTACATCAGTCAAGGGTGTAACTTGAATAAGTTATTAGAGAAAAATAACATACATGTGTTATTACAGTATTAACACATGCATGTTATTTTTCTCTATTATGTATACTTTCTCTTAATCTATAGTAACATAATGTTTGTTATCAGTTAAATGTATCATGTTTTTTTTTAATTTTTAGTTGGCACTGACTTCGGAATTCTTGAAACTTGCACAGTAACTTAATCATTTAATACATAATCTTGAAAACTAATTTTCCAATTCAATTAATACATTTTTGATCAACATTGGTAAATCAATGAGACAAGGCTATTAAGTGATAAACTTACCTGTAATAACAAGGCTTAGTTATTCCAGGCATTTAACTTATTACATGAGACACTTTAGAATGACTTGGAAGCTTGCACAGAACCTCATTAGATGTGCACTGTTCATGCTCTATTCATAATTTAATACAATGTGATATATACATGTATCTGAGAAAAGGCTTTGAAGAGATGTAGAGAAGCTGTAATAACACCCTTTATTTATTACTGGCATATTTTTTCTATAATGTCATGGGTGTGCATGATTGGCAAACTATCAACTATGTTTCTAAAGTTTAATATACATACATGACATAAAGACAATCAAAGAGCTGAAAAGCTCTGAGGGGAAAGACGGCCCTTGTTTCTATTTCATGTTTTTTTTGGGGGGAGGGGGGAGTGGTTATCTTTTGATAGTCTTCATATAAAGAATGAAAAAAACAGCTAGAACATGTGGAAGGTTGACACTATTGGAATCAATTGTTGTTTAATGTAATTTCGTTTCTTTAGTTTAGGATTCAATTTAGACCAATAGCAGAGATCTGCATCTTCTAAATCTAAACATTCAATTAAAGTTGATAGTTAATTATCTAAAATTCAACTAGTTGAATTCTGTCATTTAACAACAACTACAATTATTTTTGAAATCTTAATAGAGTATGACTGAACTGCAGGCTAGGGCCATTTTCCTTTTTTTGTGACAGTACAGATTTTTAATTTATTTCTTAAGAAAGTTAGGACTGAAAAATCTATTCAGTTTTAAATTTCCATTGATAAAGTTCCCAGTTACATCTCTCATCACAGGGATACAGGTACTAATAAAAATAGCAATATGATTGATGTAAACTGTGTGAAGCTTGTTTCCAAATCCTACGTTTTGAAATATTTGTAAAATTTCATGAATAAATAGGTTTAAACTACAAAATGCAACATTTGTAATTTTTTTTGTAACTATTACAATGATTATGTTGGTACACAAAATTTAGTTTTAATGGAAGACTACTTATATCATATACTAAATGTCACATTTTAAGTGTTTATTTCAATGGATAATTAGCTCAAAAATTGAGGTGCTCCTGAATTGGAGGAAGATTCTCAACACAGAGTTTTACAGAAAAAAATGGAAAAGATCGTTTCACTCCCCGATCTCATGTAGCCCCTCGGACTTCCTGTTTACTTTGAAAGTTGTTGACCTACAAATTAAAGTATTGCATGTTGATGTTTGAATCATCTACAGCAAACATCATTATGTTTAAATTTAACAAATACTATTTTTTAATAAGTGCACAATCTTTGAGAATGATTTAAATAACCAGTGAGGGCCCTCATGGGGTTTTTGATTATGTGATTACTTGGCCGTTTTTTTAATGATTATTTGATTATTAAGCCAAATATTTCATGATTATTTGATTACCTAGGACTGTATTTTTAGTTTATGATTATTTGATTACTAAAGATAAGCAAATCTTTAATGATTATGTGATTATATTGGCAAAAAAATGGTGATTATGTGATTACTAGGACCCCCCCATGAGGGGCCTCACCAGTGAAGGATATCCCTGCTTATGCGTAGTGTGGCATTCCAACAATGACGTCACTATAAAATATAATGTAGGTTGGATATATTTAGAACATCTCGTCATACTGATTTTTCCGGATTGTAAAAGAAACGTAAATAGTGTAAAGGAGAGCTCAATATACGATAATTTTGAGAGAAACAGAAGGGAAATGTGTAAAAAAGTGTTTAAAGTCAATTTATTCATTTGTGTCTCCCCATCTCATCATTCTCAGTAAGATTTGTTGGGGGGTTTTTCACACTATAAAAACAAAATGAATGATGTGAGGGAATGTCACTCTGGTCAACCCCAATGGGGATTGACGGCTTGAAGCCGTCTTCCCCAATTATATATATAATATCAAGGACGTATAACTAACATAATATACGTCCTTGATAATATCAATAAAACTTGTATACAATTTAACAAAATAAAGGATGTGTAAAGCATTTAAAACATGTAACATACATCATGTACATGACATACATGTTATCACAGATTTTTAATTTTTTAGTCCACAATAACAAATGTTATTTTTCTCTAATAACTTATTTTTAAAAGTTAGATCCTTGAATGTTCATGGAATCAAAAAAAAATACTTCACTGAGAACATTTGTAGACATCTAAGCCTGATACTTTTTTGTAAAGATTCCTTTGACCTGTAGAACTTGAGAAGAAATTCTTACAAGGTCTATTAATATTTTTTTCAGCCTAGGCTGGTCATCCTGTAAAAAACAACTCATTTCAATCCCATGCACTCATCAATGACAATGTTCATTAAGAATTACTTTTAATGACAGTGGGTAAATATAGGCTGATGATGATGTCAAAGATCTCCCCGATCAAGGCCGTAACTACCCTTGAGGCAAGTGAGGCAATTGCCTCACTAAAATTTCGACACTGATTTTTTTTTATACATATATATAAATAAAATAGTCGTTTGTTGTTCTGTCTCAACCTTGATTTCTATAACTTGTCATCATTCCTTTTAAACTATTCTTCCTGGATATAACTCAGCATCTCAACGGGTGATGTTTCTCGATTACATTAACCTAGAATGGATCTCTAGTTAAAAACAGGCTCTTACAGAAAAAGGAAAAGCGACACTGAAGGTAAATAAGGAATAATTCTAGTAAACTAGTTTTTTGGTGTCCAGAGTCTGAGTATTGCATATAACTTCATTAGTGCAATCCAAAAACGATAAGTAGACTAACAAATGAAGTACTGGTCTTTGGAAGGGGGCAGTCCTGTCTGCGTATTCATTTCTCCGTTTCACCAACTTTGACAAATCAAGTACTGGGCATCGCAAGGGAGCAGTCCTGTCTGCGTATTCATTTCACGAACTTTAATCTTTCTCTTTACAGATAAATAAAATATGAATAATATGAAACATCCATGGATTAGTTTTTATCCATGTTTCTTTAACCTTAAAAATTGAAAGAATATCCCATATTCCAATTTGATATTATTGAGGATCGAATGGTAGAACCTTAACACAGGATTTTGTCTTTACTTATTCGGGACTACGGTATTTCGTTTCTTTATATTCGGGGTTTCGGAATCGGACACCCCAGACTCTAACCCCTAAATTTATAGATTATGGAACTAAAATACCACCAACTATTTCCAGAAATAATTGGAAATTACGGACCTACATGTAAACGTCAAAAACTCCAGTCCAATTTCCCCTGTACCCATACCAGATATACTTACTCTATAGATAGAATCATATACCTGTATCTTATCTCATTCTATCCCTAGTTTGTCTACTCTTTGTCAGCATAAAAGCGAGTTGAATATTTTGAAACTGCGACTGTATGATGGTTCTTACAGGAAAGCTTAATTTCCTTTTGCAAACAAAACTGTTACTACCGATGCTGCTACCGAATTGCTGATTGAGAAGGAATTGGAAGAAGACATTGATCATTGTGTTGATGATAATGTGCTACCTTTAGAAACACAGACTGCCCTGAAACGACTGAAAACTTGGAAAAGAGCATGCATGAGTGGCGAGAGATTGTGCGGTCTTGCCATGCTCCATGTTCATCGCGATAAGGATACCAGTAGACCAAATTATGATTCTGAAACGATTTGACTGAACCGGCAATAGAAAAATTTGGCAAACTCTACTGAATCGATGTTTGTTCTATGTTCTGGCAGCAGACTCAAATCAGTGATATTTGAATGATTATCTTACATATAAATTTAAATAAAGTTGTTGGTGTTAGTAAAAGTCTTAAAATATGAAAAATTTATATAAAAAGTGTCCAAATTCAAAACATTATCAAACTCTCTAAAAATGCCTAGAATGCAGGATTTTACACCATTCATTTCATAACCTTAAAAAAAAATTTCGCCTCGCTTCGCTCGGCTCAATTACTTTGCCTCACTAAAATAAAATGCCTAGTTACGGCCTTGCCGATTGTTTTATTAACTGCCTCTGGTAGATTATTAATAATTATCAATATCTTATGGGTTCATGGTCATGATGGTCTAGTGGTTAAGACTGATGGCTACAGTGCTGAAGGTCCTAAGATAAATATTAGTATTGAACATTGTAAATATGTTAGTCATGTTAGTGACACATCTCCATTAATACCAATCATGGGGAGTGTTCACAGATTCAACTGTACCCTCGCAACTCTCGAGGGGTGCTCCATAAACAGAGGCATACAATATGTAAAACTTATTATAGAACAGTTTGCTTTGATTTCTAAAATTTGATAATTTCTTGCTTTGCGTCTCAGATCTCAAATTTGTTTTATTCAGGAAATATAAGAGGGTGGTAATGCCCTTTACCGTCAGGCGTGAAACGGTCATATTTGTTAAAATTTTACCGTGATTCGTTAGATGTCTCAATTATTTTTGGAGAAAAAATAGTTTGATTCATCAAATTCAGCGGATTTTTTTATCGTCTAAAGGAACGTGTACATTTTATCGTCATGCACTAAAAATTTCTGTTAATGTCATTTGGCAAGAATTTTTAGCGTTATACGTCATGTAAGTACCCCATTACTACCCTCATATAAGACATATAAACTGTAAAAGAAGCGGCTATCAAACTTGTCACAAACTGATCATAAAAAATCTTCTTTGTTTTTATTCGGTATTGGGACTGTTCGCCCTAATAACATGTTCGCCCTGGGTACGTTCGCCCTGAGTTCGTTCGCCCATAGAGTCCGTTCGCCCTACTTAAAAAATATTAATATTCAGGACATTTAAGGTAGATAGGGTGTCTTCCTCCATCTTGGATTTTGAAATACTATAAAAACCAGGTCTAGATCTTTGATGAAATGTGCAAATTTTGATAGTAGTAGGTAATTCATGTGTAAGAATTTTCATTATAATATAGAAAATGCCATGTTTGATCATATTTATGATTGTATTTTACAAAAAAAGGAATTCTTTTGTTTGATTCATTTTTTCCCAACTTTGTCAAATAAGGGGAGGCAACTCAAATGCAAGGGCAGATAATTCAGACAGTGTAACTTTTACAATAGAATGTGTTAGGAATTTACCCATTTTTACATGTAGTAAGAAAACGAGTCCGGTGACCCCATTTTTTCTTTTTCTTATCTGAAAGCATAATATTGGAGCTATCTTCTCATATTTTATCTCAAAATTCTATGGTGTGGTTTGCGTTTTATGGCGGAAAATTTGGTTTTTCATGCATAATCTATACAAAATATTGGCAATTTTGCACAACCTATAGTGTGAAAATAAGTCTGGTGACCCATTCTTTTTATTAATGTTTTTAAACAAGCTGGATATGAACTACATTTTGGCAAATTATTAAAAGATTCTATGGATTATATTTTAGACACCCCATCTACCTTAAGTTGAATAAACTTATTCAGAGTATTTCTATGGTATATATTCTTGAAATTTATGGAAACAGGGAAATATTTAAAAGTGTATGGCTTGTTTAGGATCATTAAAATTGTTCAATGACAAATAATTCGGATCATTATTGTGATACTAGTCTTTTGATGGATTATTAATAAAAATCAAACGTTTTGTTTTGATAAAATATTCAGCTGGAAATTAATAAAAACAATGATACATGTACGAACTGTAAATCATGAAACATGTTACATGTATACATGGTATATGTTTACATGTTCATTTAGTATTATACTCTGAAAGTAGTAATCATTAAAGAGAAATACATTGTATTCCAGTATTTTACTCTGTAAATCAAAGGGAAAATGATAAATTGATTGCGGGATTATAAATATTCTGTCAATTTTTCAACAAACTTTAACATATTTTGTTCAAATACTTAAAATTATGAAATCAGAACAATTAGAAAAAAATAAAAATCAGGGCGAATGGACCCTGGGCGAACAGGAATCAGGGCGAACAGATACCAGGGCAAACGTGAATCAGGGCGAACTGACCCGGATTCTTTATATTCCTACCAGTACCAACAATGCAACATGACCAAGCTATTAACCAATTTTTATGTCACTTTACACTCAAATAAAATTCGCTTTGTAAATACCAGTTAACAGTTATCTGTGGTGTGATTACCAATGCAGTGGCGGATCCAGGGGGTCCGGGGGTTGAAACCCCCCTTTTTTTGGCCGATCAATGCATTTGAATGGGAGCATATAGTTGGAACACCCCCTTTACTCTGGGTTGGGAACCCTCCTTTTTTAAAATGGCTGGATCCGCCACTGCAATGAGTCAAGATAACGTTGATTTTATATGACCAGTAGTACTCAGGTACTTACTTGAATAAATTGGCCTTCTTCCCATCAAATTTGTCATGCAAGCCATAGCAAAGCCACCCCCTCCTAGAATGAACTCAGCCAATCGAAAATCAAATGATGGATATCTGTGCTCATGGGTCATTTCGTTCATGTCGTAGTTACTCATTTTGAGGAAAGTTGTCTAATTTAAAAAAGTCAGAATATGTCAAAGTCAAATGTCAAAGTCTATTCAGTTGTTCAATAGTATCCCGTAAAATGCAATTTTATAAACGTCTCCCAGACTAAGATGGAGACGTTCTAAATTAAGTTCAACGGATTCTTATTCCGTTTAAAATTAACCATTACATACAAATTTAATTATTTCAGCTAGTAATTAATTCTAAATACCAGAAATTTAATTATTTTTATGTTAATAAGCATTGTCAACATTTATATTATGATATGAGCATACTACATTGTTCTCGATAATTGTAGCATTTAATTTAGCATGTCACCTAGGAAAAAGGGGGAATTTTAGAACCTTACCATGATTGAATAATGACAATATTTAGCTGTTTTACAAATTTTCTGACATGTCATCAGATACAAGTCACATAAGCAAGTCATCCTTGTCTTGTGCAAAGTCATTTCTTTCAAAGAAAAAGTATGGACGTTCCTTTGCCAATTTTTTGCTCTTTTTAAAACTTTCACCTCATAAACAAAGTGAAGTTATAGATGACTTTATACACTGTATGACAGAATGGACAAATCAGTTGATCTCTGAAGAAAGAATTGATGATCTGTTTAAATGTTATGACCAGGCATGTGAAATCCTCCCAGACTGTGAATCTATTCTAAATAATATTGGAGCTCAGCTATTTAGGTAAAGCTTAAAAGCAAAATAGCCATACATGTATATCCGTAAAAGAGGCACTAGCTGTTAAATTCATCCAAAAATGCCAAAAATAACAATCACTGAAGCAGATATTGCTAAATTACTGTCAAACATAAATCCTCACAAAGGTTGCCTGGACAATATAATAATCAAAGGCAGAGTCCTTAAAGAACTAAAGGAACAAATCTCACCAATTCTCACATTGATATTTAAAAAGTCACTTAAAACTGAAGAAACACCTATTGACTGGTAATTTTTGTTCATTTTTTTTATATACATAAGGCCGTTAGTTTTCTCGTTTGAATTGTTTTACATTGTCTTATCAGCCTTTTAAAGCTGACTATGCGGTATGGGCTTTGCTCATTGTTGAAGGCCGTACAGTAACCTATAGTTGTTAATGTCTGTGTCATTTTGGTCTCTTGTGGACAGTTGTCTCATTGGCAATCATACCACATCTTCTTTTTTATAATGTAGCACCAGCTTTCAAAAAGGGGGGAAAATACAAACACATAAACTACAGGCCAATATCTTAAACCTGCATACATTTATGTATGTTGCAAGCTCATGGAGCACATCATTACAAGTAGCATCATGCCTCATCTTGAAAAACATAATATATTATACGATCTTCAGCACGGCTTCAGAAAATCAAGGTTGTGTGAAACACAATTACTAGACTTCATTCAAGAACTAGCACATTCAAATAATAGAAACACACAAATTGACTTGATCATAATGGACTTTGCTAAAGCGTTCAACAAAGTCTCACATCGTCACCTCCTTTACAAACTCAAATTCTATGGTATTGAAAATAACACACTAAATTGGATTCAGGCATTTTTACAGGATAGAACACAAACAGTAGTCATTAATGGCATTTCCTCCACCTCAGTACCTGTAACATCTGGTGTACCACAAGGAACAGTATTGGGCCCAATACTGTTTCTCATCTATATAAATGACTTACCGGAATATCTACAACACAGCAAGCTTAGACTCTTTGCTGATGACAGCATAATTTACAGGGAAATAAAAACACAAGATGATTGTCATAAGCTACAACTTGACCTAGACTCAGCAGTCCGATGGGAGTCAGATTGGCTTATGGCATTTCACCCTGATCATGCTGATAAATATACCAACCTTTCCATCTCACAAAAGAAAAATAGCTATGAGCACAAATACATCCTCCGCCATCACATCCTCAAGTAAGTCAGACCCAAACTGGAATATAATTGTAGTTGCTGGGACACCCATATCATGAAAGAACAACAGATACAATTAGAAAAGGTACAGAGACGAGCTGTCCAATATGTACACAACAACTACGTTTACAGTACTTTACACGAGCAAAATCGTGTAAATCAGTTGAAATGGCCACCACTAGCTGAGAGACGCTTAAAAACCAGACTTATTCTATTTTATAAAGTAATTCATTGTCTTGTAGCCATTCCATAGCATATTCTTGAACAAACAGACAGCAGAACAAGACAAAATCATACTCAGACATACAGAGTAATTACAAACACATCCAAACTTCCAAAGTTAATTTATGCAATTGGATTTTTCTAGGTCTGTTAAATGGTTAAAGTTTATATTAAAGATTAAAAATTTATATTAATCATTATTTTTACCTGTATAATAAGGATTTTTTTGGTAAATAAAATCAGTCAATCAAATGGCTTTATCATTTACATTTGTTAAACTTTCAATGTTGACATTCTTTTCCTTTAAAATGAATAACCAAAAACACACATGTCTTGTAAAAACATGTCTCGTAGCTGGTGCCCCTTTGAGGTAATACATTAATTATACAATACAATACAATACAATATTTTTTATTGTCAATCAAGGATGCCCTTAAAGAGCAGTTTAATTACAAACAATTTATTACAATGATTATTATTAATTCTTAATGAAATACAAATGACGAAATATAGATTAAAGAAAATAAACACAAACGCAAAATTAAAACTGCAGATATTTATATATGTCATGTATGTATATATTCAACATGTAAAAATGTTATTCAACTGTTTATACATGTAGGTACCATTAGTGCCAAATTTGGTCATTGAATGATTCACTGGGTCAGCAAATTGTCATCATTTACATTTTGTATCAACTTATCCCTTTCAGTCCAGAGACTGATTATTAAATTACATAAGTGTTTTAGAACTTCTAAACCCATTAGCCATATAAACATATTATATGTCCTTAATTCCTTAATTTGATTTAAGCGTTAAATTAAGAAGGACATTATTGTAGCTAGGCCTGGTAAGGCCTGAATATAACAATGTATAATGAGTCTTGCATAACTTAAAACGAATATGGATCATGGAAACAACATGAACACAAAATGCAGAAAACAATTTTGTCATTTTGTAGAGAAGAGTAACAAAATTTTGTATGGAAAGCTAAAGTAAATGATTTGCATGAAAATAAACATGATTAATAATCAATCAGCAAAAGTATAAATGATATATAAATAGATAAACCAGTTTGCAAATATAAAACGTTCTGACTTCGATATTTATAATAGTAATTATCTATTGATTAATTATAAGGTCAATGATGAACTTGGGGCTGGAATATTTGGGCTGAATTGGTACCAGATTCATCATTGGTCAAGGGCCAAAACAACCTGATTCCATAATTTGTGGTGAAATTGACCAAGATCAAGAAAAAAAGTAGCACGATATTGGAAAGTGCAAAAGTTCTTTTTGAGGGCTGGTAAAAATTTGTGAAAATTTATTTTAATATACCGGTATATAAGAGAAACTTGTCAATTTTGGGATGGGACTAGTACTAGCTGAAAAAGATTTTGGCACAGCCTGACCCCATGTAAACTATTGAATATAATATAATGTAAAATCGTTCAGCCAAGTTTCAGAACCAAAGATAATGTATATATACATGAATCTATTTTATTCAGACTTGGTTACATTGAAGAAGCAGCCCTATACATCAGAAGATCTATAGATTCTCAATGTTATTTATTTTATTCAGACTTGGTTACATTGAAAAAGCAGCCCTATACATCAGAAGATCTATAGATTCTCAATGTTATTTATTTTATTCAGACTTGGTTACATTGAAGAAGCAGCCCTATACATCAGAAGATCTATAGATTCTCAATGTTATTTATTTTATTCAGACTTGGTTACATTGAAGAAGCAGCCCTATACATCAGAAGATCTATAGATTCTCAATGTTATTTATTTTATTCAGACTTGGTTACATTGAAGAAGCAGCCCTATACATCAGAAGATCTATAGATTCTCAATGTTATTTATTTTATTCAGACTTGGTTACACTGAAGAAGAAGCCCCATACATCAGAAGATCTATAGATTCTCAATGTTATTTATTTTATTCAGACTTGGTTACATTGAAGAAGCAGCCCTATAAATACATCAGAAGATCTATAGATTCTCAATGTTATTTATTTTATTCAGACTTGGGTACATTGAAGAAGCAGCCCTATACATCAGAAGATCTATAGATTCTCAATGTTATTTATTTTATTCAGACTTGGGTACATCGAAGAAGCAGCCCTATACATCAGAAGATCTATACAGATTAATCCAGATTACACAGCAGCCAGACAGAATTTAGAAAATGTTTGCAGTCATCTGGTTGAACGCTGGCATTTCCGAATGTTGAATGATGTGAGACGTAATTGTGCATACCGTATTGCAATACGTAGAGCAGCACAAAGAGGTCATAGATCAGTGTTAGATATAGGCTCTGGAACAGGAATCTTAAGGTATGAATAATCTTGGAGTTTGTAGATCATTTTATAAAAAATATTGGTTTTTTTTACTATTTGGTGGGGTGGTTGTCTCTATGTGACTCATTCCTTTAATGTTTGAGAAAAAAACTTTTTTTTGTATGGTTTTCAGTTTTGAAATATACGTAGAAAAGCATATATCTCATTGTGAATTGTTCATTTCAGTATAAAACTGATTTTAACCTACTTGATCATTGTTGATATATTTGATCATTGTTGATATATTTGAAGGCAGGTATACCTGAAATACATGTTCCAGAGCCTATATTATCAAATACATGTATATCAATTTTTGTAGAAAATTGGTATTTATTAAATATATATACATGATATATGTCTTGATGGGTTTATTTGAAGAGAATAATAAATGCCCAGTAAAACGAGTGAATGCATGAGACAGGCAATAGATATGATTAACTTACAATGGTACATACCACTACAGGGAGATAACTCTGTAAAATAAGCTAAACATTTTAACCACAATCTTATTAAGCTTCTCAATGATAAAAATAAGTGTTTGTCAAACTGCAATATATCCAATGATTTTCTTTTCAATAAATTCTGTGTCATTGTGTGCCGTTCAATATTTTTGATTTTTAAAATTTTTTGTCAAAGGGTGAATGCAAATATTTGTAAAAATTGAATGAAAATTAAACGAGCCAAATTAATTTTAGTCAATGTATAAGGTTTTTAACTTTATAGGAACTAATTGTTTTAGAATTCAAAGTCCATGTTGACCCCTAACTTGTTTTGTTTCTGAAAGTCTGATGGTTCCATATGTTGTATTTATTTTTCTTCTCTATCACATACTGTGGAATCATTAAGGTGGTACCTAACACTACAGGGAGATAACTCTGTAAAGTCAGCTAAACGTTTTGATTACATTGTGTTGTAAATGGAATATTAAGCTTCTCAATGATCAAAATTGGTGTTTGTCAAACTGCTATATAACGAGTGTAATTTTTCTGACAAAACAGTTGGTTCATTATTTTTGAAATTTTGAAATTTTTGTTTATGGGTCAAAGTAAATACTTTGTCAAAATTTTATGAAAATTAAACGAACCAAATTAATTTTAGTAAAAGTGTTGGGTCCACCTTAATTTTTGTTTGTACCAATTTTTGTGGATATCTAACTTCATTGCTTTGGCGAAGTCTGCATAGAAGCCTATAGGAAATTTGTTGGTTTATCTTTACCCACGAAATCCACGGAAATTGGTATCCATTGAATTATAATGAATTTACAGTACTCATTTTACTTTCAGTTTATTTGCCATGAAGGCAGGTATACCTGAAATACATGCCTGTGAGAAGTCAAAAACTATGTGTGAGATTGCTAATGATGTCTTCCGAGCCAACAAAGCCCAAGATACAATTGACTTGATCTGTAAAACATCTACAGACATCCTAATTCCAGATGACATTCCTGACAGGTAGGTTTGTATGAGCTGTGACCATAGTTGCAGGTTGCATTTCTTTAAATATTGACTATGCAATTTCCCATAAGAACTCCTTTTACGGCTAAAACTGTACCACTTTTACTATGAAGTTTTGAATAAAATCTTATCCTAGAATTGAAAGTTCATATGCACTACAACTTTTTTCAAAGGTCAAAATATAGGGCTGTGCGGCATATTTTCAACGTTTATATGCCCTGAACTTCTCACAGATTAAAACAACACTAATTTTCTTAACTACCCCTACCTTGAATAAAAGGTTACCACAGATATTAATATAAACAAATTGCACATATATATTTAGTGGTAACATTCCCAAGTTATGTCTCTATGAGATGGAACACATAGATCATAACTGGGAACCAGTATGTGAACAAAATTAATTTTCTATGAATATTCTTAATCTCCCTAAAAGAGGTGTGGTTTGAGAAACAGCTGTATTTACAAAGTGCAACCTACACACAAATAACACACAAGTTTAAATTAGTTTTTACGGACATTCAATGGCTACACATTATTAACATGCTGTTGATTCATGTATTTCTCATGTACCATTTTTTCATGGATTTGAGGAAAACTTGCATGTAGTTGGATAATTTATTGTGTGGTTTTGGTGAAATCTGCATACAATCCTATCATTCATATCTATTTAGAGTTTAGACATGATGGAAAATATGTCATTCTTTGAACATTTAATTTCGTGGTTCACCTGTTACCACAAAATCCATGAAAAATTGGTATCCAACAAACAATAATGAATCCACAGTACATTCATAGGTTGATTGTGTAGGACGTATGAGACAGCAACCTGACCAAGTAAAAATAAGAAAATGATATATGATCTTTAAATAAATTGTCTTAATCACTCTGAGTCTAGAAATGTTGTGAATGAATTTACTAGAAATATTGTAAGAGGCAGGGATGGGGTAATTGAAAATGTAATGGTAATTAAGTGTAATGCATTACAATTTTCCATGTAATTGAGTGTAATGTGTAATTGAGAGGTCTGCTATTGAAACCAAAGGAGTACGTCCGGTAAGGGCCAATTTTGGCCTCAAATTTCAGATTCATCTGACGAATGATTTTGGACACTTTTTTAACACTTAAGTGTCTATTTTAGTTGATTCAATTAGTTTATGTGAAAAAAAAAACTGATTTACTCATTAAAAACACTCTGATTCAAGCTTAAATACGAAAAACCTATCAAATATGCCAAAAACTGTCACTTTTCATATGGTTTTTGTCAAAAATGAAAGTGGCCGCATCCGTGTTCATCCTCAACCTTTATATATATTATGTATTATCATCAAATACAACTTACATTTCAATATTCAGAATGAACACGAATGCAGCCACTTTCATTCAAGACAGAAACCGTCTGAATTTTAACTAAAATGCTAAGATTGTGAAGATTTCATTAACGTACCCGATACATATACACTGTATTATCAAAAATAGCCCATATTTATGTAGCAGAAGCATTCTACTTTCCAATAGATAACTAAAATTTTACATTTTAACAATTTTGTAAAACTGCTATATTTGGGGCCAAAAAGGGGTCTTACCGTACTCCTCCTTTCTTTAATTTTTATGCTTTTTGTCGAGCCTGCAACTTTTGTTGCAGAAAGCTCGACATAGGGATAGTGATCCGGCGGCGGCTACGGCGGCAGGGGCGGTGTTAGCTCACTTCTTAAAAGCTATATATTTTAGAAGGTGGAAGACGTGGATGCTTCATATATTGTATATAGATGTCTCATGTTACGAAGTTTCCGTCAGTCACATGTCCATTGTCCTTGACCTCATTTTCATGGTTCAGTGACCACTTGAAAAAAAAGTTCAGATTTTTTGTAATGTTAAATTCTCTCTTACTGTAAGTAATAGGATAACTATATTTAGTATGTGCCTACCTTGCAAGGTCCTCATGCCCGTCAGACAGTTTTCACTTGACCTCAACCTCATTTCATGGATCAGTGAACAAGATTAAGTTTTGGTGGTCAAGTCCATATCTCAGATACTATAAGCAATAGGTCTAGTATATTTGGTGTATGGAAGGACTGTAAGGTGTACATGTCCAACTGGCAGGTGTCATCTGACCTTGACCTCATTTTCATGGTTCAGTGGTTATAGTTAAGTTTTTGTGTTTTGGTCTGTTTTTCTTATACTTTATGCAATAGGTTTACTATATTTGTTGTATGGAATGATTGTAAGGTGTACATGTCTAGCAGGCAGATGTCATCTGACCTTGACCTCATTTTCATGGTTCAGTGGTTATAGTTAAGTTTTTGTGTTTTGGTCTGTTTTTCTTATACTTTATGCAATAGGTTTACTATATTTGTTGTATGGAATGATTGTAAGGTGTACATGTCTAACGGGCAGATGTCATCTGACCTTGACCTCATTTTCACAGTCTGCACCAAAAACTTTTTCAACTACTAGTCCGAAGACCAATATTCTGACATTTTTCATATTTGGCCAAACAAATGTTTTGCAAAAACTTACTAGTCCAAATGAAATTTTGCTAGTCTGGGGCATCGGACTAGTGGCTAACCGTGCAGACTGTTTTCATGGTTCAGTTGTCAAGGTTAATTTTTTGAGTTTTGGTCTTTTTATCTTATACTATATGTCATAGGTCAACTATATTTGGTGTATGGAAACATTTTATGATCTATATGTCAGTCGTGCAGGTTTTATTTGACCTTGACCTGGTTTTCACGGTTCATTGCTCTGTGTTAAGTTTTTGTGTTTTGGTCTATTTTCTTAAACTATAAGCAATAGGTCAACTATATTTGTTGTATGGAAGCATTGTTAGCTGTACAGGTCTGCCTGGCATATGGTTCAACTGACCTTGGCCTCATTTTCATGGTTCATGTTAAGTTTATGTGACAGTCGTAATAAAGCTTCATATTTAGGAGTATCAACATAATATCAATGATTAGTAAAGAAGGCGAGACATTTCAGTGTGTGCACTCTTGTTTCAAATTTCTAATTGGTCTGAGAATTTTTTTTTCTTCACTAGTGAAATTTCTGTTCTCAGCAAATGATTGGTAAAAATTTAATTATGAGGTGAAATTTTCTTCATGTTCTTGGTTTCTTCCGAATTTTCTATTGTGTTGTCATTAAGAAGACGACCATGCCTAATGACATCACCTATAGAGAACACAATTTTGACCATCTCTTTGAAAAGGAAGGATAAAAATTCTGAGAGAATAGATTTCACCACTATAATTTTAAATTTATTACAATTTAACTCCACTCTCAACACTTTAATATAAATTATAAGTATTTAAAAAGCTCTGCAAGCCTCACACTTTAAATATTAAAATTAAACAATCTTGAGTGTAGAAATATAGTAACACACTTGTTGCAGTGGTGGAATTTAAATATCTTGAAATCTTAGTTATTATATAAGTATAAATACCCTGACTCACTTGTATAAATAGAAGAAGTGCCAATACATGTCTTTAGTTTCTCTTATAGAGTTTCATTGGTAGTGACGGAGACATTTGATGCAGCTTTGTTTGGAGAGAACATTGTCAGTACAGTACAGCACGCTCTACAGAATTTAATGATTCCAGTTGACGATGACAAGGAAGAGGTACAGAGTATTTAATCTTGTTTTTCTCTCTTGTAGTAAATACTGAGGGGGGATAGGAGGGGTCTTGATCCCGAAATCCCGGACTTAAAAAAACGAAATCCCGAGGTCCCGAATTTAAATAAAGCAAATCCCGACATCCCGAAATCCGAAAAAAAGGATTCCCGGATCCCGAAAGGGTCAATCCCGAAATCCCGAGCTTAAAAACACCCG
The DNA here is from genome assembly GCA_037788925.1 of Mytilus galloprovincialis. Classification (NCBI taxonomy): domain Eukaryota; kingdom Metazoa; phylum Mollusca; class Bivalvia; order Mytilida; family Mytilidae; genus Mytilus; species Mytilus galloprovincialis. The sequence continues at coordinate 83,824,954 of CM075336.1, read as the reverse complement.
ATCCCGGAGTCCCGATAAAGGTCCTATCCCCCCTCAATACTCGCAGCTGGAAAAAAAGTATATACTTTAACAGCTGTAAAAAGCATGATTTATATGCATGCATGATATTTCTAGCAAATTCAATTTCTAAAGTTTTGACTTAACTGTTCTGTAGAATTGTAAGCATGATTAAGCACATATTCCAGACTTTTAATTTATTTCAGCTACAATTTGGAAGTGATTTTTTTTTTTTTTTTTCAATTTTGGATAGCATTTAAATAATCAGTCAGGGTTTCTTTTTATTTCCAACTCTGAAGAACATGACATGAAATTTTATTAGCTACAGTTCAAAGGGAAGTAATCTTTTCATATTAATTGTCTCCCCTATTAACTTTTGTCTCTCATGTGCATGCACTAACTATTATTGAACTATTATGTTGTATTTTTATTATTTTGTTGTCATTAAAAAAAACTTTGTATCATTGTATGAAATATAAAACCTGCGAAGTCCATATTGGTCAAATGAAGAATTTCTATTTCTATATAACATTAAAAGCTAAGTAACTTTTGTTGACTTTTGAAGTTTAAACTGCAACAGCCAGCAAGGCTTGTTAATAGAAAAACAGAAATTTAACTATCTGAAATGGAGAAATGGTGTAGCATAGTTTATTAGATGGAGTGGTAGAATCTTTTTCATGTATACATGTATCTTATGTAATACTTTACTTGTGAAACTTTATTGTAGTTAAACCCTACAGTCATACCATGTGGAGCTACAATATATGTTTGTCCAATAGAATGTGAAACAATTAGGAACAAAAATAGGTAAATTTTCGAATATACATGTAGATTATGTAGAATTAGACGAACAAGAATAGAAGCTCGCTGTAGATGACTTGTTCAAATGTTTACATTACATGAATGAGGGCAAATAAAGATAAAACAGAAAATCAAGTTGTGCACTTCAAAGTACAAAATGCATTGTCAAAACAGTGATTTTCTCTCCCATACCCGTTGTTGGGAAATCAAGCAAAAATCTATAACAAATAAAATAGTTTAAAATGAAGACATTTAGTTGTAAATAAAAATAAATGAGAAATTTATTTGCATGAATTGTTTAGATGAAAAATTCTTTATAAATGGTTTATAAAGTTAATGCTACCCAGAAATCAAAAGAAATACAATTCCATATGCGAATAATTTAATTTTGGATGTAACACGTCTTCTGATTGGCTGACGTTATTTTGTTATCAGCCCATAGACATAATTTAGTCAAGTGACCGTGATGTCATCAACGTTTTTTCATGGTTTTCTACGGTTTAAAATGGAATTTAGAATTAAATTATAAGAAATGACTGTAATATATTTTCTGTCTATTCAAAATAACATAAAAAATGTGGTGCACATTGTTAAATAACCTGCTACGTGCATTATTCAGTGTGCACCAAATCTTTTATGTTATTTCTTCATAGACAGAAAGCATATTACAGTCATTCCTTAAATAGTTTGATAGTTCATAAATATCCAACACTTTGAGAAAAATATTACAAAGTCAACCAGGAGGAAATCAAAACCATAATGTGAGGGAAATAAAGAGAAAAAATCTAACTGAAGTTAAAAAAAAACACTTCATAGAAAGTCAGGTGTGATACAGATATTCCATACAGTCAATATCTTGTCAACTAAGGGACGACATCAAAAGATCAATGTAAGATAAAAAAACTTAATTCAAATAGTTTGGGGGCGGGGGGTTGAACTGCAGTAAGATTTGGTTATCCGACATTGATTTTTACATATATCCATATGGGTCAATCAATTTTTCCCAAATTAAGTTAATAGGGGGGTAGGGGGGTCAGTGAAAAAACTATTTGAATTAAGTTTTTTATCCTTCATTGAACTTTTGATGTCGTCCCTAAATCAAACAAACTTTCATACAGATGGTTTCAACTTAACCAAATAGAACCAATGGTTCAGTAGCTTCTTTTAAAGCAACAACCTTTAGCAATATTTGTTTTTCAGTTAATTACTTTTTTTATGCTTTTTTACAGATTTTTATTCTCAGGTTTACAGAATGTTGACATTGCATACATTCCTATACACTGTACAACTGGGTCAAAGGTCGATCCATACACTACAGAAAATCTGTCAACATTACGAGGGAGTTATAAACCTTTAGCTGACCCAGTAATTCTTACCAAGGTCAATTTTACAAGTCTAGAGGTTAGTTCTGCTATAGTTTTTAATATTAGAAAATACCTTCATTATTAAATCACATGGCTGATGCTGTTAGCTTTTTCAATAAATAAGAGTTTTCACTTTGTAGATTTTGGATATATCATGTTTCACATTTTTTGCTCTCTATCTAAATCCTTTTAATATGTTTTAGAATGAATGAAAATAAACATATTATATTAAACAAAAGCATAATTTTTCACAAAATTACTTTCAAGATTATGAATTTTTGTTTAAATTTAGATTCAGAATATTTAAATTTCTAGTTTTTTAAGTAACTGACATTTTTGAATAATAAAACTTATTTTTATTTTCCCTTTGCCATTAAAAAAAAAAAAGAAAATACACCGAAATTGCAATAAAAATTCAGAAAAGACCAGGAACAAGGAAAATACAAATATATTTGTCACCTTTATGTAACTGTGGATTGATTGATTTTTTGTGGGTACCAATTTTCATGAATTGAGGAAAAGTTGTATTTTTTGGATATTTTATATCATGGTTTTGTCATAGTCTACATACAAACCTTCATGAATATATGATATAAGTTGAAAATAGTTCCCACAAAATCAAACAAAATTGGTGTCTCACTAATTATATTGAATTCAAAGAAACCCCATGTGTGCTGTTTTTATTATGTCTTGTAGATACATATGAAGCACTTCATGTCACATACATCTTTTAAGATAGTATAAATTCAGAAATTATTGAAATGTTTTTACTACATGTATTGTGAAAAAAGTGACAGGATTATAATCACAAAACTCACATTTTGAAATTTTGATACAAATTAAACAGGATTTTTCTCATTATCACAAAATAAAAATCGCATTTCAGTCTAAAATGGCAAATCGAAATAATAAATGCAAGCAATAATTTCTGAATCTACAGTATCAAATATTTCTGCATCATTTGACAGGAATTAGACATTTTATGTAGTGGAATACAGTGGGATGCTGATGTTGATGTGACAAAGTGTGGTAAGCTGGATGCCATTGCACTATGGTTTGACCTTCACCTTGATGAGGACATCTCCATATCAACAGATCCAACCAATAAAAACTGCTGGGAACAAGCTATTTATCCTGTGCTGCCCTCTAACTTCTGTTATTGTCAGAATGGGCAAGGTAAGAGTGTTTATTTTGGCACTTACAATTAACATCTATTATTTATGCAGAAGAATGATTCGGGCAAAACAAATAGCTTAGTAGAAAATCTACAGAAAAGATAATGTTTTTTTTGCATCATAAATCATATTTTTTTGTATATAACATAAAACAATTTTGAGCAATCAATTTTTTTTAATTTTCTCTTGTATTTCATTAATAGGAGACAACCCATATTACAAAAAACAATGGTTAAATGTTTCTTTTGTCTTGTTTTTACATCAATTCCCTTTTTTTTTTTATCAATTAGGGCTATTCAATTAGAACTGATGTGGGAGGAAAAGGGTGGACTTATAATATCCACTTATATATACTTTGAGTAAATTTGCATACATCAAATAGATGTGTAACAGTATTACCATACATGACTCTTGACCCTTGTCCAAAAATACAATTTCATTTCCTACTCACCAACATAGATTTAAATAGAATAGTCCTAACTCTAAAGTCAGAAATAATTGCCAGGTTTTATTATTCCAAATAAGGTGTCTGTGTGAGTATCCAAATAATACAATAACTCTCATTCTGAATATTATACATAAATTTTATGAAATCACAGAAATAATTTCGCAATTTTTGTTTATTATTCAAATATACATGTATCTCAATAATAAATACATGTAGTAATTTCTGAATTTACAGTATTGTACATTTTTTAAGAATTTTTTATATTTTTTTTGCAGTGCAGAATAACTACCAAATCCGTAGTGGAAGCAAGCTTCATTTGTGTTTTACTCTAGATGGAAACTACCTGCATTTAAATTCTTGTCAAGTGAAAGACTCAGATATTATGAGTTGTGATGTAGAAATGGCAGAAAACTTTGTCTTGCAGAACTACCATGACCCCGTTTTACTAGAAAGGACAGAAATCTCAAAATTAAACAATCTGGACATGAACAGAATATATTGCCAGGCAATTGAAAAATTTGTGATAAAAGGCGAAAGTGAAAACGTTTCCGTTTTAGACATGTGCTTAGAATTATCTCTTTTGACGATTCAACTTTTAAAACAGGGGATTTCCCATGCTACTGTGTTGGCAAGGAAGGAAGTCCATAATGATATAATTAGAATAGCCATGAACAATGATCTTGACCTTAGTTGTCTATTTATAGAAGATAATGTTAGGAGTGTATCTAATTTGCATAATTTGTTGGTGTGTGACATAATAGACACATGTGGAGCTTTGAGACAACAGATTCTGGAAGATATAGCTTTGCTCAGGTTGGTACACATCTTTGCCCAGGATTTTCAGTCCCGCTCTTACATTTTTGGTGAAGATTTCTCCTACATCTTGTCATTTTGCATTTCCTGCACAAATGCAGGAAAGTTTTTTTTTAAATGTTAAAATTAAAAAATTACCTTGTAACAGAATTTTTTTTTTGTCTTAAAATCCTAAAAGTCATTTTGTTGCCCATTGTTACAGTATTGACATTGCAATCTGCATTTCTTACATTGTCATATTGTTAAAATAGATTTGTTAAATGCAAATTTGTCTGCCATTACCTAAAGTCAAACAAGTTCCCATAAACAATTATTAATATTTTACATCATAATAGACGTATTTACACTTGTATGCAAATTTGTCTGCCATCACATAACATCACACAGGTTCCCGTAAACTTTGACTTCATAATTCAAAACATTTGACGTCACAACTAAAAAGTGATTGTTGCGTGACATCAAAAGGTTATTCGGAGGTGATATAAGGTCATTCGAAGGCAAAATACAGCTAATTACCAAAAACGTAAATACGTTTATAAATGGTTGCAGCACCCAGAGGGTTTTTTGGAGACAGATTCCAACTCTTTCTGAGCAAATTTAGCTAAATACCCAAAAGTATATATACTTCTATTATTTATTTTCTAACTTATAAGTTGTTACTAGAAAATCAAATAAATTTTTGACTTTTCACAGGGTGACCAGCTTAACCAAAGAAGGAAGAGTTATGCCTGGGAGAGTTACTATACATGGAGTTTGTGTTGAGTCCGTAGATCTACAGATGGACAGTGCTGTCATTAATGATGAAGTCACACTCGGATTCACTGTGGCGAAATTTATGAATGATTTTCAGGTATTATGTAATAACAGATGATTCCTATATAGACCCATGACTGAAATTTGGTGTTTCATTTCTGTACTCTTTTATTTTTTAGGGTAGATAACTGTCAGACTAAGATCTGAAATAACTCAACAATATAATTTACACAGCCATTTTTCATACTGTTCTCCCCTTTTTTGTACATATTTTTTTTAAAGATTAAAATGTTTCCTTAAATGAAGGATTTAACAAACAATGCATTAAAAAATTTATATACTTTAGTTTAAACAATATTTATTCAGATAATTCATCATGAACATGATGAAACAATATTATACAAATGAAATAATGTTCAGGATTCAGAAACAAGCAATTTGCTTTTACAAATCTGTCTCTTTTATATACTTTACTCGACTTAATATTATTCTACTACCCTATTCTAAGACATCTATTTGACTTGTATATTTTGACAGTAAAATACAGATATTGAAATTAAAATAACATAACATATAAATTATGCAAATTACTCAAAGTCAATGAGCCATGACTGAACATCAGGCCTTGTAATTTCTAAGATATGCCAATGCTAATACAACTGCATAATAGTAATATCATAGGTGGTTCCCCTTAAATCTTACCAAATCTCACACTGTAACATGTACTGTAAACTTTGCAAAAATTTCAATGTCAATAGACTATGACTGAGGGGACACAAATAAATAACCTCCATGGAAATAACATGTACTGATACTTTTACAACTGCATACCACATACCAAAAATCAGACTCATTAAGTTGGTACCTAACACTACAGGGAGATAACTCTGTAAAATCAGCAGAACGTTTTAATGACATGGTATTATTAAGAGAATATTAAGCTTCTCAATGATCAAAATAAGTGTTTGTCAAACTGCTATATAACCAGTGTAAATTTTTAATTAAACGGTTGGTTCAAAATTTTTGAAATTTTTATATTTTTGTCAAAGGGTCAAAGTAAATACTTTGTCGAAATTTTAAGAAAATTAAATGAGCCAAATTAATTTTAGTTCAGGTGTTAAGTACCACCTTAAACTGACCAATTGACAAACTTTTACAAATTGCTGCCATTGCCAAAAACAATAATTCCCTTTTACATGCTGTCAAGGGGAGACAAAAATAGCTTTATATTATCAATATTTGAATATTCATTCTACTGTGTGCATACTAATATTATTAAATTTTTTTAGATGACAACTCATGTTGATATTGACCTATTAGAGTTATCCCACAGAAAACTATCATCACCATTTGAACTTTTAACCTTTGACCTCAATGAAGAGATTTCAGAACTTCATCCACCATCTTTTTTGAAAATGGAAAATAAGGTGAAGGTTGTTTCTGAGGAAACAGGTCAGGTGACTGCTGTTGTGTATTGGTTTGAATTTGAACTGTATGATGGGATACATTTTACTACATTAGATACAGTATCCCATTGGAAACAGGCAGCCATTATGATGAAACCAGCAGAGGAACCAGTTCTAGCTGGACAGGAACTCACTTTACATGTGACATTAGAAAATAGTTGTTTGAATATAAAAATGGAGTCATGTGTTTAAATTAAAATTTTAGAATAGTCAGTGATTATTTTTTAAAGATTGGATAAACAGGGGATATTTATGTAAAATGATCTCAAGATCTAAGGTAAGCATAAATGAGACATCAATCCAGTTACCGTAATCGGGCATGTATAGTTGGTAAATAGTCCACACCTCCTTCTCCACATAAAATTTTGGAAATTTTATTTTTGTAACTGTTAGAAAAGGTCTTTTATAGCTTGTTGTTCGGTGTGAGCCAAGGCTCTGTGTTGAAGGCCGTACATTGACCTATAATGATTTACTTTTATAAATTGTTATTCGGATCGAGAGTTGTCTCATTTGCACTCACACCACATCTTCCTATATCTAATAAAACTCCAGTGATTTCAAATCTTGCATGGTCGTTTGTGGGATTTTCTGTATAATAGCAATAGACATTTAGAGGTCACCAGTCTTCAACAATGAACAAGCAGCCATATTATGTGAAAAGCTCTTTGCTGACAAGGATCAGAGATATTACAAAAGTGTTTAATGATTAGTAATAGAAGAACTCTGGCGTCAATATCAAACTATAAATAGACCGAAAATAATAACAAGACAAAATAAACCACTGTTTTAGATTGATCATTAAATGATTGACAATTTTCAAGTGACTGACAGAAAATATGGCAGTTTTCGAAAGCATAGCCATTTTAAAAAGAATATAAATGGAAGACTTGACATTTTATTAATCTAAAGTTTACTAAACCCCTGACGAAAACCTGTTGTGAAGAAATGCAGCTGGTTTCTCTTTGAATTGTTTTTCATTTGTTATTTAGGGGCCCTAAATATCTTACTATGCAGTTTTGCTCATGGTTGTGGGCCATTGGGTCACCTATAAGTGCTTACTTCTACATCCTTTGGTCTCTGGTGGAGAGTTTTGTCATTGGCAATCATACCACATTTTATTTGAATAAGTGGATAGGAATATAGTACAATACTCATAGCTGTCTAGGAGAAAATGCCATAGTTAATTTTTCAGACTCAACCAAACTCTCGATATTTTTGATCATACATGTACTAATAATTAGCAATCTGAGTGAAAAATAAAAACAAAAAATTAAGATATTTTTATTTGTAAAAAAATAAATAATATATATAAATATACTTCAAAATAAAACTAAAATAAGAGGTACAAGAATACAGATCTTTTTAATATGATTGTAAAATCACACATAACATGATCATACAAAAAGTGTCTTGCCTACAATGATTAAGTCTTGGATTATTGATAATGTTAAGTGTATGTGGTACTTACAGTAAAATGTTTGATTTTACACCTAAGTTTATCTTTGAGATTTTCAAAATAAAATCAATTATGGTCACTAAATATGGTAAATTAAGCAGGCAAGACATTTCAGCATGTGACCCTATGTTTGTATAAAAGGATCAGTTATATATTAAATTAAAGAGATATATGAGATCAAAACCGAACAGTATACATTTAAC